>OY759212.1:5691322-6048822 GCA_963662105.1 Meiosimyza platycephala
AAAAAAGAGCTTTAAGGATTTCTTATATTTTTCATATATCGACTCCAAATTACATCCCAAATAATACCCAATTAAAGTTTTTGTAGTAGCTCACATTTTTATTAAAAGTTGGTTTAAGCCCACCGTGATATCATATATCATATACAGTGATGTACCAAAACGGGTTTTTTGATTTTCGGAGCAAAAACAGCATTTTCACGAGAAAATTGGGTTTTTTCGATTTTATTATGTATTTATGGCTGAAAGCACTAATAGATGATTAAAATTGAAGAATTTTGTTAAGAAATACATTTATTAAATACAAAAATTAAAGAATTGATTAGTAATATACATTTAAGAAAATTATTCATTCATTTTCAGAAATATCTGAGTATTCAGAAAAATTTTCTCCGCTGAAATTATCATATGTTTGTGCCTCTCATATTTCCTTGCACATTTGTTGTAAATCCATGCAATAAATATAAATATTCGAATGGCGACTTGAGTCAGTTTACTTTCTGGTGCATATGTCTTCCACCATGATAAAGGATGCATTTTTTCTGCCGCTTTCCATATGAAATGGCGTCACCAAAGTCCTTCACGACTTTGATATTTTCCGAATTCCACCATTACATCACATTCTTCCAATCCCATATTTATGGCTGTATCACGGAGAAATTCATTTGCGTCCATAGATTAATTTGCAGACAAGTCGCATCCAAGTTTGGATCAAGCTTTCCTGCTGCTAAGATTGGCTTCACAAGCACATCTGGCGTGGTGGTTCTTTTGGATGGGGTTTGCTACTATGCAACTCGGCTTCCAATAGTGCAAGGGCAACACTGTCAGCTTTTCAACTTTTAGCGCTAAAGACCGCTCAATTTCACATTACAATACCCAGGAAACAATAACATGATGATACGCTATGAAAAGACGCTATAAAATGGCAAAGTCATTGATAATAGCTAAAAATCTGAGAATTCTTAAGTTCAATAGAGCGGTCAATCAATTCAATTATATTTCGTTAAAAAATATTTAAAAAAAATTAAATTTAAAAACCCATTATTGCACTGAGCAAAAACGATTTTAGAAAAAACCCGATAAAAACCCAAAATAAATGCTGACCAAATTGGGTTTTTGCTCACCGGTACATCACTGATCATGTACCATATATCATAAATCATATCATATCATTTCATATGCCACTTTATAAACAAAATTAACCACGCGCGATAACTCAAAATTGTGGCATAGTTTTCAAAATCTAAATTTGGCTGCAGAATAACTCTATTAGGAAGACTTGCTTTATAAGGTAGTAGTGCAGGGTATCTGGGTCTGCTATTGGAGAGGAAATTAAGTTTGAAAATTAATATTGAAGAAAGAGTTAGGAAAGCAACTGAAGAAGGCGGTTTTATTCACTGGCTCTACACAGCGTTCATTCGACAAATTCTGGTCTGGTGGCCTGTCTTAGACAATATCATCTATTACAAACAATTGCAGCGGGTTCAAAGAGCTGCTTTCATATGTATCAGTGGTGCTCTGAGTACAACATCGATTGACGCCTTGGTGGTGTTCTTCCATCTCGTTCCTTTTGAGCTACGATGAGGTAAACGGATAGGAGCTTGTACCGTCATTATACTCAGGGAAACTGTTAGCTGAAGTAGAACAGGACACTCAACTATCCTTCATAGCTTGAATTCTGTATCCTCCAATTCGGACTGTACTGTTCCAGTAAAATCATTTAAGAGGATTTACGTAACTCACATTCCAACTAGGGATCACTGGAAGGGAGCACTCCTGGGGAGAAGAGGCCATATTAATTTCTACACGGATGGCTCCAAGCTAAACGACCAGATGGGTTATGGTATTTACTCTAAGGAACTGAAGTTAAGAATTGCTGCGAGGTTACCAGACTATTGTAGTGATGTTCAGGCAGAGATTATAGCGATAGTAGAGAGGTAGCACTCTAGCTGAGAATGAATGTCGTAACCATAAAGAATATAAACATTCAGATAGTCAATCTTTAGAATCAATCTTCCTAAGCTCACTAGTGGCCCAACAATGCCGCTGGTCTTGAAATGAGTTGGCCCAGCATTTTAACATTCACCCCTCATCTGGGTGCCTTGACGTAGGAACATCGATGGCAATTGCAAAGCTGATGAATTTTCTAGGCAGAGGACTACTGCACAATTTCCGCAGGCTAAGAGAGGTGTTGGCATGCCATTTGCTAGCTGAAAGCTACTGCTTAAAGAAAACATGCCAAAAAATTTCTAACGAAAGATGAACTCAAGGGTCAACTTGCAATATAACGAGGCAAATCCGGCACAAAATGAGATCCTGAGCGTTCTTCTGAGTGAGAGGGTATAGTCTGACACCCTGTGGTATCACACACTGGGTCACATTTGGTCTAAGTGAGTCGGTTCGTAACTGACTGTCACTCTTACCTTACTCTAAGGATTTTGAAATTTTTAGCCCTAAAGCAGCGGTGAGCATGAAAATCCAGCAAAAGGGCGCAACAATAAAAGCAAGCAACAAAAAACGATATTTTAAAGTTTTTTTGCTTGCATTTCCAAATTCACTAACAGCACAAAACCAAATTGCACTATAAACAAAAAAAATTTCTACATTCGTCCAGACACAATGCGGCGGCACCGTCGCTAATGTCTTTGTGTGTTGTTTTTGTTTTCATTTGAACTCAAGTCAACGCTGTGCGTCGAAAGCGTTGAAATTCTGCGAATTGTTTTTTGGTTGCTTTTCTGCGTCGAGTAGCAATTCAGGCAATGAGGGCGGAAAGTGCCACTATGTGCCCATCGCTGCTCTAAAGTATCAAAATGGAAATTTTCGCCCATGATCTGAAAATTTAAATACATTTTAATTTCAATGCTTAATTCAAATACGTTCTTCGAATTTTTAAACACTTTAGAACTTATGATAATAGAAATCAAATATGCAAAATGTCAAAATCAAATTTGATTTTATGTTTCAAACCTATAGCCTCCATGTTTTGATGACTTTTTTTTATTATTATTTTTTTTTCAAAAATATCCATCAATGAATGTTGTCTTTTTTTTGTTTCAGGAGAAAAGCGGTAAAATCACAACGCGGTCGGATCATAGTCCCGTTTTTAGTAAGTGATGTATATGTATTTTTTCTGTAATATATATTAACTCTCCTATAACGAAAATCGGTCATTCTTTTAATAACTGCACACGTTATTTTTTTGAACATTATTTGAAATTAAATATTTCAAAAACTATGGGGAACATAATAAAAAAGTGAAGAACCTGTTTTGTTTTAAAATGTCTTAGTTTTATAGAAAAAAAAATCATAAATAAATTTATTCATAAAAATGTTTCTAAAAATTTTTGATGCATAGATTTCAAAAAAGGCCAAGTCCATGAACTTGCTTTCAAAACCAAGTCCAGTACATTGATATCAAAACGTTCAAATCCACTTTTTTTTCATACAAAATATGTTGATAACGATGTCATAACCAGTCAAGTCCATGTTCAATGAATCATAACGCGACAAGTCCAAAATTGTTTTCTCAAAAACATAGGTAGATGAAACTCCAAAAGTCTGACCTGACGTGTTTTGAGTAAGAAATTTTATAAGCTATTAAGCCCGTTGTATTTTTAAATCATTATATTTACAGTGGCGAACAGTGAAATCCGGACAAACAAAAAAATTTAAAAAAAAGAGTTTTACGATCCCGTCAACCTCTTTGTTTTGTAGATATGAGCGGTATTCACGATCTGTAGTATTTGGTCTCGTATTGTGTATTTATGATAAATTTGATATTTGTAGTAAATTTGATATCGTAACAAAAACAAAACACTTGCTTTTTTCAAATACTCTAAATATCAAAAATACAATGACAAAAACCCTGTTGTAACTTTTGTATAGCATTTGTGCATTTTCAATCGAAGTTACCATAGTAAAATAAAGAAAACATGTCAATCGAAGTTAACATATCATAATTTCACAAATACTTTTCAAATTATTCAGTAAAATAAAGAAAATAGTTTAGGACGCTCACAATCTGTAGTAAAAATTGTAAATATTTACAAAAAATACTAAAAGTACTACAGATCGTGAATACAGCTATGGTTTTTTTTTACAGGTATGGCATAGGTAGGGCTTTGTTTTAGAGGTAGGACAATATCTTAGTATAAAAAGAAGTTATACTTTTAGTTTTTAATCATTCTTGTGTTGTTGTGTTGGAAGAGATTCCAAATCATAAAAAAAGGAACGAAGCGGATAAGGGCGAGATTTTGGCGTTTCGAAACGATAGACTAATGATACGGGAAATTTCTGCAAAAGTAAGCTTCAGTAAGTCCTCAGTAGCCCACTTTTTGAAAACTATTATAAAAAAAGGGTCGATAAGTCGAAAGGAAGCGCGAAAAAAGACTACAAAAGCTGATGATCGACTTTTAAAAAAGATTAGTCTTAAAAATTGCTTCAAAACGGCTGTAGAAATTAGAAAAGAGTATGTTGAATGTGGAATAATAAAAATTTCTCCAATGACTGTGAGACGAAGGCTCCATGATGCCGGTTTATATGCACATCGTTTAGCTAAAAAGTCTTTTGACCAATCAAATGTGTCGAAAACGCTTGGATTGGGCCAACCAGCACAAAATGTGGAAATGTATCCGATTGGCATAATGTGATCTCAGATGAATCAAAGTTCAACATATCCGGCTCCGATGGAATGCTGGACGTGCGCCGAAGGACTGTGGAGAGTTATTGCGACGAGTGCACCCAAAGAACATTTAGGCAACCGATTAGTAGAATGGTCTGGGGATGCTTTTTTATTACCAAGTTGAACAACTGGTTTTGATTGAAGGAACTGTCAAAGCAGTCGACTATAAAAACATCCTGATAGGAAACTTGGAACCTTCTATTGAAGAGCATTTTTTCGCGTGTGAAAAACGTGATATTTCGAGATGATTTTGCGCCTTGTCATCGAGCGCAATTGGTAAGCATTAGTGTTTTGTAAATCCTTAATAATAAACCTTAACTTTCATCCTTTTTTCTTCTTCTTCTTTTACAGATAAAGAATTACTTGAATAAACTTGGCATTTAATCTTTATCGTGGCCAGGCAATAGTCGCGATCCGAACCCCATTGAGAATCTTTGGCACATAATTAAGGTGCAGGTAGCAAGCCACAAGCCCATTAATTTACTGGAGTTAAACAGAATAATTCAAAATGTTTGGTGCGAAGGCATTTCGCAAGATCTTTTGAAAAATTTGATCTCTTCCATGCCGCAGCGAGCTATGGCGATCATAAAAGCGAAGGGAGGAACAACAAAATATTGATACCTATTTTTTTTAATTCTAAATATTAGTTCCTAAAATACCTGCTATAAATATTTTAGAATTAGTTCTTTAAAAATAAAATTTTACAACATTTTACCAAAAACTTTTTTTTATGAATAAAGGACAGATTTCACTTTTTTTGCAAAAATAGATGTTTATGGTGTAATTTTTCGACCTACAGCAAATTTTTTTCAATAAAAATTATTTGCTTTTCTGATCCTTGCATCAGTTTTTTGAATCGATAAAAAGCTTAGATCCTAAAAGATTTTATTTAATTTTATTTGTTTTTCTAGATTTCACTGTTTCACTGTTGTTGTATTTTATTCTATCTTCTCTCATCAATAGTAGATTTTTTTTTTCTAATTTCCAAGCTGTGTTCACAAAATAAAATAGAGACCTAATTTCCAAGCAATTCGAATTTCCGCGAGTTCTAATTTGCGAGCTTTGCCTGTATTTCCATTGAAGCTATTTCATATAAATAGTATAGATATACAGGCAAAACTCGCAAATTAAAACTCGCGGAAATTCGAATTGCTTGGAAATTAGGTCTCTATTTTATTTTGTTAACACAGCTTGGAAATTAGAAAAAGAAAATCTAATTCTCGAGCTCAAAATTTTAAGCTCTGAAATTAGAACAGAGATTCTAATTTCTGAGCGAATTTTTGTATTCCTCCCTCCGATTGGATTAATTATGTTCCAATTAATGTGAAATAGATTTACCGTTTTAACGGTCATTAACAATTTATAACATGACTTTCGTTTTCTGTTTTGTGAAATTTCTAATTTTTTGGAAGCTGTTCGAAAAGTAGTGTGCTAAAAGCACTTTCCCACTTTTGTACATATGAACATTTTCAAAATGGATAAATGTCTCAATTTCGGATATCGTCATAATTCAAAACATGCGTGATTAGGCGATTAGGCTCTTCTCTAAATCACGTCAATCGCAGATAAAAATTCCCACTTTTTTTTCAGCACATGTAAAATCAGTGTTTTTGTTCATTTTTTTTTAAATAAATTTGTGTATTAACACTCAGTTACTACGTAAAATATGTAACTAAATAAGACTCTTTTCTCTTTATAAAAATTTTTGGTGTAAGTACCTAAATTTTCTTTGTAAAAAAACGCTTGGAAATCAGGCAACATTTGGAAACTAGAATTGGCCAAAACTTTTTTTTTCGAATTTTCGAGCTTTGCCTGTATCATATATACATAAATATGAAATTAATTCTTCTTTCTTTGTGAGATTTCATTAAAAAGCAAAGAAAAAGGAAATTCACAAAATTAAGTATGCAATAACATTCTTTAGTCAAAATATTTTATTTTAAAACCGAAATTATTAAAATTGGTTGAGTATATTTTGCGCTAAAGCGTTACAAACCATTTCTATATAAGCAATTTCATATATAAATAGCATAGACAATGTGGGAAATACTTTTTAATTATTCAAGGAACATAGATGAAGACAAACATTTTTCGTTATTTTTCCAAAAGTATGAAAAAGGGACTTGGCCGGTTTTGTGACTGGACGTCTCAAAGCTCTACACCCTGGATGCCAACTACTCCAATTTTTCTTTTGTGAGGTCAAGCTTACGAATCCAATCATTCAAAACTTTTCGGTTTTATTTTTCTTCCTGTTGTCTAATTACGCTCACTTTTTTGGCGTGGCTGAAACTGCGAACAATATATAAATTTTTTTTTTGTAGCTTATTATAGAACTGGGTTTAAAGAAAACTCTCCCAATATTTCAGCTTCCTACAATAAACCTGTGAACCACGCAAACAGTTTTTTTCTTATTACAATAGCAAAAAAAATTTGACTTTTTACCATTGGAGAGGGGAAACTGTTATTTTTGAAAATGTTTCTTTTCAACTTGGCAGCACTGATTCCAGGTCAGTCAGCGCGAAAAAAACAAAACGCGATAGTATAATTTTTTCTATATGTTAGAGCAAGATGCGCAATGGAATCCCAAAAATGCTCTTTTGCATATTTTATTTATTTTTATTTTTATTTATTTATTCATTATTCTCAGAAGGTATATACACCTAATTCTGTTTTTACACGGTCTTTGTTTACACGGATTTGATTTAACACGGTTTGAAAATAAACAAATTTTAAATTTTTTTACTCGATTTTATTCCATTTAGCACGATTCAAGATCTTTTGGGCTTACATTTTTTTTGGTTAAATATACAGCCCCTTCATGGTTGGCTACAATCTCGCCTTTTTAGTCGCAGAGATAAAATTGTCTTCACGGTTGGCGACATTGGCGAAGTATCTCCGCGGCATTGTCTTCTACACTTTTTTTCTCTACATGGTTGGCGACAGTCTCTTATAGTTGTATCCAGAAATGTCAAAATTTGGAGACAGCTATTTTGCTATCGCCAAAATGAAAAAGTTCACATAATATCTGCACGTCGTCTATCTAAAAAGCCTTTTTTGACCAACCGATTAGTAGAATGATCTGGGGATGCTTTTCTTATTACCAAGTTGGACAACTGGCCTTGATTGAAAGAACTGTCAAAGCAGCCGACTATAAAAACATCCTGATAGAAAACTTGGTACTTTCTGTTAAAGAGCATTTTTCGCGTGTGGACATCATGATTTTTCGAGATGATTCTGCGCCTTGTCATCGAGCGCAATTGGTAAGCATTAGTTTTTTGTAAATCCTTATATTGTACTTAAAAATAACTTACAGCTTTCATCCTTTTCTTCTTCTTCTTCTTCTTTTCAAGGTAAAGAATTACTTGAATGAACTTGGCATTTCAACTTTATCATGGCCAAGCAATAGTCACGATGTGAACCCCATTGAGAATCTTTGGCACATAATTAAGGTGCAGGTAGCAAGCCACAAGCCCGCTAATTTACGCGAGTTAAACAGAATAATTCAAAATGTTTGGTACGATGGCATTTTGCAAGATCTTTTAAAAAATTTGATCTCCATACCGCAGCGAGTAACGGGGGTCTTAAAAGCGAAGGGAGAAAAAACAAAATATTGATACTTTTTTTTTTATTTCTAAATATTAGTTCTTAAAATATCTGCTGTACATATTTTAGAATTAGTTCCTTAAAAATAAAATTTTTCAACATTTTACCAAAAACTTTTTTATCAATAAAGGAAATATTTAATTTTTTTGTTAATAATATATGTTTATGGAGTGCTTTTTTGACTTACAGCAAAATATTTTCAATAAAATTTATTTACTTCTCTGATTCTTGTATCAATTTTTTGAATCGATAAAAAATTTAGATCCTAAAGGATATTCTTCAATTTTTTTGTTTGTCCGGATTTCACTGTTCGCCACTGTATATGAATAGCTTAATTTTACTAATTACAATTGAGAATAGTTAGTGATATTTGTATCTTCAATAACAAAAATAGAGGTAAATATCACATCATGTTTTTATAGAAGTTTTACATATGTATTTAAAAGTTTATAAATTTATTTCTAACGTATAGGAAAAATCATATTATCTGGTTTGGTTTTTTCTCGTTACCGCATCTCGTTCCAATTGTGTTTAGAACTTCAAATAATGCTAAAACGTTAAAAACTGTTAAAAAACTGTCGAGAAATGTCGAAAAATTTTGAACCAGTCGAAAATTGTCGAAAAGTCCAAAAAATTTCAAAAACTCGCA
Source organism: Meiosimyza platycephala (assembly GCA_963662105.1). Taxonomy (NCBI): domain Eukaryota; kingdom Metazoa; phylum Arthropoda; class Insecta; order Diptera; family Lauxaniidae; genus Meiosimyza; species Meiosimyza platycephala. Next base: position 5,700,253 of record OY759212.1, read on the forward strand.
TAATGTGGAAAAAGTTACAAAATTTTGAAAAATGTTGATAAAGTTTTCAAAAATGTTAAAAATTTTTGAAAAATGCTGATAAAGTCTTAATATGTTGTATATTGATAGTTGTGTTTCTTCTCATTTTCCCTTCCTTATGGTAACGCATCTCTTTACTTTGCATCATGCCTATCTGCTAACAACACTAAGGTGTTGTTGTTTCTGTTGGTGTTGATCATTATGCTCATTATCGCAATCACTAATTCGTTTTTCTGTTTATTTATTTATGTTTTTTTATTCTTGTTTCTTCAGCTTTTTGTTTTTTTTTTTTTAATTTGTTCTTTTGATTTCCTTTGCCATATCATTTAAAAATCGTTGTTGTGCCTTTTTCATAGTTCATTGCTTTTTTTGTTTTGTTTCGCCCCTTTTTTTTGGTTCTCTTTTTGAAAAATAAACGAAAAGTCGCAACAAGAATTTTTTTTTTAATTCATTTATCCAGGCACTAGTCAACAAAATATTTGTGTTAGTTAACAATGGCAGGCAGTCAAAATCGCTGTTTGCACACTAAAAAGTTGCGCATTGTAAAGCTACGGGACAGTCATCTTATCTTACTCGTATAGCCAACCAGACTTTATAATGAAAGCAACTTAACACGTTGGCCGTTGGATTTTCAAAATTTTAAAATCTTCAGCTTATTTCAATTTTTTGAAGTTTTTTAATTTTTTGAGTTTTCTATATTTTACAAAATTTTTAAATTTTACATTTTTGAAAATTTTGATATTATTGAAATTTTTGTTAATTTTTCAATACTTTTTGATTTTTTTTTGCAATTTTTATAATATTTTCAAAATTTTGAAATCTTCAGCTTTTTTCAATTTTTAAAGTTTTTAAATTTTTTTAAGTTTTCTATTTGTTGCAAATTTTTGAAAATTTTGATATTTTTGTTAATTTTTCGATTTTTTTTTGAATTTTTTAATATTTTTCAACTTTTTTAACATAAAATAAAAAGAAACACCTTACTATTGAGGTCGCAAACATATTCTGGCTTTTTCGTCTAGTTCAAAGTTTTGTGAATTTTTCATAGTTTTTCGAATTTTTTAATATCTTTTGACTTTCTCAAGTTTTCTCGAGTTTTACAAAATTACAAAGCGTCGAATTCTCAGCGTTCAAACTCCGTTAAAATTTGCAAGTGATGACAGCTTTTTCTCAAGTAAAATCTCTTTAGTTAAACGTTAGCGACGTTGAATTAGGTTTTTTTTTTTAAACTGAGTTTAAACCCACACTGGAAAATATAACCCAAATCATAAGCAATTGATGCTGAAACAAAGCGGAATTTTTTAATTTTTTCTTACGCAAACCACATTAAAGATAAAGTTGTGCTCAAATCTTGTGCTGTAGTGTAAAATGTACTTCAGTTGTATCTTAAACTACGTGCAGTGTTTCTGTTTTTTTTTTTTTTTTTTTTGATTCAAGGTTTTTTTCTTCCTTCTTGAATTGTTGCTTCATTTAACTAACACAAGTAAACGCCGCGCTCACGATGATAAGCATGTGTTTAGGAATTGTTTATCAATTCTGTATACAATACGTGCACGCTTTTTTACGCTCTTTAAGCGTATGCTCGCGTTCGCATTTTTAGGCTCATTGAGCGACTTCTCGCTCACTGATTGTCAGTGTTGCCACAATTATTTTGAAAAAAAGCTAGACTACCTTAAAAAAAAGGCTAAAAACGGCTAAATTAAATTTTTCAAGCTAAAAAAAAAACTAGAATAAAATTTCTAACATGTGTTTTTTTTATTATGTGTACTCATAGTTCGCTTAAAATAACGAAAAAAAAAATTAGATTCAGATGATAAATGTTACGAATATTACATATGTATGCAGGGCCGTCGCGACTCGTCGAGAGGAAAACCACAGTTGAGCAAAATGCGTGAAAAAAAAGTTTTTTGTGTAAAACTTATATCTGTCCGAGTACATTAAAATCAGCGACCTTCTTTTATACTCGTAAAACCTGTATGATATGCAAAATTCATGTATATTTTAAGGATATCCGAAATTTTTCTGTTATGCGATGTGTACGAATTTTAAAGGCATCCGTGTTCTTTGCTAATATAATAGTTTGCATGCAGGGTATTAATATCTTGAAAAGAGAAGGTGAGTTTGTGATTTTTCAGTCGGGATATAAATATATTGATCTAAGTCGAGATGATCAGATGAAGCTGTTTTTTGCGAACATAAGAAATAAGAATTATAGTTCTCAATACGATTCTTTTTTGTATGAATTTCAAAATTTTTTTGTTCAACTGCTGTTAGTTATTTATAAAATGGTGGAACAATTAAAAATCACCCAATTATATACATAATTATAACATTGGGCTTGTTCTGAGTTCAATTTCGTTTTCTTTTGTTATAACTAATAAATTAACTTTTCCTGCTTTCTGGGCAGCAAAGTGACTTATGAGAACATCGAAATCTAACTGCCTTACCACCTTTTTCGATTATTTATCGACTGGGGGATTTTTTTTCATTATTGATTTAATCGATGCTTCCATGCGTTCAATGGCCTGCATTCTCTAAATTATTTCACATATAAAATTATAAAATATTCAAAAACTTCCAAATTTCCAGGCCCCCTCAAAAAACTTGTTCCCGGGAAGATTCCTCCCTTCATTCCCCCCACTCGACGGCCCTGTATATATGTACATACTTTATTTAACATCGTAATATGAATTGGTGTAAAACGCCAATTTCACTTCAAAGAAAAAATAGGCCAAATTCGCCATGAGCTCCAAATGTTATTTTTAATCCGGGAAAATCAATAGGTCTTTCTTTCGTCTTTCTTTCTAACGTAAAATTGGCGAAATACAACAATGGTATTCATCTAAACACGCAGGTTTGCACAATTGTGCAGATAGGCAACTTTACGCGATGTGTTTCATGAATGGCCCTTCGAATAGTTTGTGAATGGTTGCGTAAAAGTGCTAAATTTTTAAGACTTTGGGATCTCGGTACTCCATTTGATAAAAAAAGGCTGGATGAATTTTTAGAAAAAGCTGAAAAAAAGACTTGAGGCTAGATGAAATTTTCGAGGCTTAATGAAATTTAAAGAGGCTAAATCTAGCCGCAAAAAGGCCAAAACGGCAACGCTGCTGAAATTCTTTTCGAGCTCATTATTTTTACTTCGACTGATTCATTTATTTATTTATTTATTGTTTTTTTCTTGATTTTTTTCTCATTCTATCCGTTTGCTCTCCACGATCGCTGTTTGTGGTTGCTTTTTTTTTCCACAGTCACAAAAATATTCTGACTGTAAGTTTGTTGACTTTGTTGTATGCCCAATGCTTAAATACACTCATGCACATGCCTTAACATACATAAGTACATATATGGATGTGTGCTGTTATGGCTACTTTGTTTTTGTTGTTTTTGTAGCTAAGCAACACAAGCTGACAAGATACTGCAGATCAATGCGTTTCTCCTTGTTAACCAGATCTCTCACATTCTCATCAGCTCCGCATTTTACGTAAATTTGTGTTGGTGGTGGCCCATCAGCAAACAAAAAATGATGTCAAAAACTCCCAAGATTTTCAATCAATTTCTTCTTCTTTCTTCAAAAATATAAACATATGGGCATTTCCACGAAAAGTGATGTTTTTATCCTGTGCGAACACCTTGGTTTTTTGCAATTATCTTGAAAACGAAAAATTGCCCAAAATCAACCTTAGCAGCAATTATAGCGTCTCTTAAATAATAATTTAGTATCAAAAAGGAACATTTTAAGCCCGAAAAACTTAACGGACAAAATTAAAGCACCACCTTTTTTCTGGTAAATACAAATTTTTAATATTAGTACTTACATAGTTGCAAAACCCTTTATTCTGGAAGGCACACGCACATCTATTAGCTATAGGGGGATACTTAATTAATTAATGATATCCTGCGGTATCCTTTCCCAGGTTATTTTCAAGGATTGAAATAGTTCTGCCGTAGTTTTTGCAATTTCTCACTGTCGATTTTCATGTTAACGATCTCTCACAAATTCTCAATAGGATTCAGATAAATGCAGGCCAACTAAGCACTTCAATCCTATTACGCTGAAGTCAGGCCTTAAAAACATACATAAGAAGTGTATATTGGATGCTTGTCCTGTTGGCACCTTCATTTTTAAGTGTCATCACTTCACCGGCATCACATCTTTAAGCATGTCAACGTACATGAAGCGGTCCATATATTCATCAATCCTATGAATTGGTTCAATCCCATGAGAACTATCCCCAGACCATTACACGCCCACCTTTGTTCTAACAGTGTGCACGGTGGGCTTTAACCAAGTTTAAATGACAAGTTGAGTTACTACAAAAATTTGAATGAGGAATTATTTGGGATGTTATTTATAGTCAATATACATCAAAAGGAAAAAATTCCTTAAAGCTTTTTTTTTTTAATTCCATATTTACTGTTTTTTAGTAATATTAAATACGTATGAAATACGTACAACTCACGTAAAAAATTTAAAACACATCCGATTTTGCTCAAATTTTGACACGTCAAACAACCTTGAAAGATTGCTTCACAACACTTAATTTCAGCTCCCTAAATTGTCGGAGTCCAGAGTAATGTTAGGTCAAAATTTGAAAAAAACGCAATTTTTGCGAAAACATCCGAATTCAATTTCGAATATCTCTGAGCCTGGTCATCCATTTTCCCTGTTTAAAGTGTACACAAATGTTAACATTGTAAAGTATAATTAAAGTATTATGAGTAAGATCTCGTTATGGGCACCATTTGCAAAGTAGTCATATTTTAGTAAGGCCTTTTTCACTTAATTTGGTCGCAAATAAAGGTCTGAAGGTCTAGAAGTGATATCCATAACTTTAAACTTAGATTTGTGGGCTTTTAGAACTAAAATTTTTAAGACGGTCCAAACACGGCTATTTTCAAGACAACCTATGGCTCTTTCTCAGTACTCCGACCACATAGAGAGTTGAAATTAGAACTCTAGTGCTACCTAATAAAGTACTTTGTACCCGTCAAACAAAATCGGAAACTTTTTAAATTTCATACGTATGTTTTACTTATGTAATATCATTGAAAAATAGTAAATATGGATTTAAAAAAAGCTCTAAGGATTTCTTATGTTTTTCATATATCGACTCCAAATTTTATCCCAAATAATCCCCAATCAAAGTTTTTGTAGTAACTCACACTTTTATTAAAAGTTGGTTAAAGCCCACCGTGTGTGGCTTTGCAATACTTAGGATTCAATTTATCTCCTTTTGGTCAGCTTTATTCCACGTTCCACCTGAACTTGAGTGTCCGCATACCGGTTTTCAGATTCAAAGGAGTAGGTAATGTAAATTTAAAACTTTCAATAAAAACCGCTTTTTTTTCGAAAATAAAGATGGTCATCAAAAATTTTAAACTATGAAAAGTGGTTCAAATCTTGTCATACGGAAATTTTTCGAGCATGAAATTGACGTGATTTTTTCTGCTCAACAACATTGGTCATAACATATTTTTCTGGTTGTGGCTTACTTTCTAAGTTATTGCGCAAAATATTTTTGGTCGGCCTCTCAAAAACCATGCCTACCACTATTCTGGCGGCTGACGCTTATTTCGATTATCAGATATACTTACAATTATTTCAAAAAGTTTTAGCGATATGGGTCTATATGAGCTGACCTCAATGGCTTTTTTTCTGGATTTTAGTATCATTATGACTTTTGAAACTTTCCACAATAGAGGCATATATTTCAACTTGAGAGAAGAGTATAAAATCTGTGTCAGCTGATTGAAAGCTGTCACAGTAATTCCATTGTTATAAGATCAAAGCCTGGAGCCTTATTCGGTTTGAGGACGTTCTTTTACAAACCGCACACTTTCCTGACGACGCATTTTTTGATTTGGCTGAAATTTTTTTGATGGGTTCTGTATTGAAAAAGAAACGATACGTGTTCGAGGATTCTTTTGAAATTTTTCTTTATTTTTCAAAATATAGCGAATTTAAATTTTGCGAATTTTGTGATTTTTGGCTTGAAGACTCACTTTCAAAAATTCATAACTCTGGTTCTGTTAAAGCTAGAAAATTGAAATTATTTTAAAGCTAAGAAAATGAATTTTAATAGAAACTTAAAAAATTATTAACAAATTAATATTGTTATAAGCAATTTAAATGTTTAAATCGATTTTTAACAATTGCCCCCACCCTGTTACAAATTTTTAATATCACCATCGTATTCTACGTCAAATTTTCTATCGAAAACATTTTTTGTTTTGTAAGAAAACGTCCCTTTAGATCTTTGATATTTATTTCAACAACCTCGAGCTCTGAAACGAGTAGGATTATATCATTTTGTTGAGTTACTGGCTCAAAATTAGTATCACATGAACTCTGGCCATCTTCAAGGGAAGTGAAATCACCAGCTAGGTGGTCAGAGAATTCGTTTGCTTTCTCCTGTTCATTCCTATTCCATTCATGATGAAATGTCAGATAATCAGGCATGTTCTGAAAATCGATTTCGATCGAAATCGAAATTGAAATCGACTTTTGGTGTTCCACATTTCGATCGGTCGCTTTCAAATCGATTTAATTTTGACAGACAGTTCAAATCGAAATAGGAGTGTTCTGCAAATCGTTTTAGTAGTTTTGAAATCGTTTTTATTTCGATCAATTATAACAAAGTGAAATGATAGAAAAAATTTGAATTTACCGTAAAATAACGTAAGTTTTGTTGAATGTGCATTTGCTAAATGTTCAATATATACATTCGATAATGCTTTGATCAATGTCATGTAAATTACTGTTTGCATCAGGTAGTTCGTCGTCAAAGAAATCGTGTTCTTCGTCGAAATCATCCAAATTAAAATGTCTGCATATATTATAAGATGACACTTTCGACGATATTACGCGCTTTAGTATGCTTCTGGTGGAAAATATACGGGAAAAAGTTACTGTATTAAATACAATGTGTTATAAAGATATGTTCTAATCCATACCCAGAATCGCTCAACAGCCAAGAACCACGTTCACCACCTTCATATTTCGACAAGAAATACTTTTTTGCTCGATTCATTTTAAAAATATAGGAGTCGTGACTCTATCAAGGGTAACAAGCATCCATACTTCTAACAATCATGTTGATGTTTCTTGGGTCATTGCTATGTATATTTACTTTGGACACAGTACTTTTTCAAGGACAGGTAGCACATTGCTGCGTCAATGGAACCAAAATTTCCTTTTTCAAGGGCTTGATTCTCTTTAGAACGTCCTCACACATGACTATGCACATAATACTAACTAATGCTGATTCTGAAACTTCTAAATAATTGGAATAATCCCTCAGCATGTGCCTCTTCATTTTATCTTTCTTTTTCTTCGCATCTTTACTTCCATCAACCAAAAAATTTTCATTTAAAAAATTTGACTTTTCATTTATTTTACGATAGCGTCAAAACGGAACAGCAGCATGTGTTTGAACATACTCTTCAAAACGATTTGATATTTTCGATCGATTTGTCAATTCGATTTCGATCCAATTTCGATCGATTTCAAGAACATGCCTGAATACTAAACTGAAAAATACTATGACAGTTTGACACGACACACGCGTGATATGTTATAAAATCTCTAATGAAAAAACTATCACTAAATGAATCACTAAATTTTTTTTAAACATTTTTCGACTTTTAAATATTTTAAACATTTTAGTTGTGTCTGTACATATGTACATACATACCTACATATATAACGAAATAATATTAAGTTCGCTCATCATGCCGCGAGTGTACTCATCTGCTTTTTCTGTATATTCATATATGTACATATGTATGTATGTGTATGGTACATACATAAATGTCTAGGTCTTATTCTTTAGCGAGTCTGCTAAGTAGGTACCTTTTCTTTTACATTTTATTTGTCGTGATGGCATATTTCTAAAGACTTGTTCATAGCTTGCTTGTTTGTTAGTTTTTTCTTTTTTTTTTATTTGTTGATCAACACGCAAATATGGCGTCATCGCTAGCAACAACAATAATGAAATCAACGAACACAGCATTTAGAGTTACCAGATGATCAGCTTGCAAAAGTAGTGCATCTGAGAAATTATTGGTCCTCTATATAACAAATTTTGGCACAGGTTCAAATATACAATAAATATTAGCCGTTTTCTTTTCGATGCGGTTACCCGCAAAAAAAAATTTTTGTATGAGAAATTAGTCGGCAATAGAATCGCCGCTTAAATATTAATCGTGCAAATAAGCGTTGGATCAATCACAATTTGATGAGATTTGGCAGCACAGTCTCACAAAGTCTGATTTTTAATCGAGAAAGTTCCATCTCTAACGTCAACAGGCAAAAAAATATATCCTTACGTTCAAAGGTAAATTTATAAAGTTAAAACCAAAATATAAAACTAAAATAGCGGAAGAAAAAAAGTTTTTATGAAACGCTTATGTTCAATTTTAAGTTTCTTTGGATTTAATTCAATTGTCATTTCTTGTTTGACGGGAGTGCTGCTAAATTTGATTAACGAAAAATTAAGCGGCGAAAGCCGTTTTTTTTTGGCACTGACTAAGCTACCTTATAGCCGCGTCAAAAAAAAAACAAGGCTAATATTTTTGCTGAGCAAAATTTTAGTTCAAAAGTATTAAATTTCACCGTAAAGTATTATATTTCAAGTGAAAATTATTTCTACAACGCACTGCTGTCAGGAAGGCGAAAAAAGTTTCGTCACGATCGCCCCGCAAACCAAGCATACAGGGTTGTAGAGGATGGTTTTTGGCATAAGTATCTCGCTGAGCACCGAATCGTAGCTGGTCATCTGACCAATATTTGGCCATTTGTCGTGAAAAAATTGACTCGATTTCACCCATACGTTCAAAAGTGTTATTTGTTTCGCTCCACAAGCATTTTCTAATAGAATTAGGGTAAAAATTAAGATCTGCAAAAAAATTTTGTGTTTCTATTAGAAACTAGCCAGTCGCATTTGATCGAAAGCCTGAAAAACTAACTTAAAATTATTTTTTTTATTTATCGAACTACAACTGTAAAATAAGCGATTTTTAGTGATAATGACCTTGGAGATTTTGACGTAAAATTAAATGGTTAATACATCTTTCATACACTAGTTTGATCTATATGTGTGCGTTTGTGGTCTTAAATGATGTTAAACTTTAATTTTAAGAAAAATTTCGCCATTTTTTTCTCTTAAAGGGCTCTCATTACCTATTCAAGGAAGGCAAAATTGTTTTCGTTTTACTGTTTAATAGACATTTTAATGTAGTTTACGCAAATTTTTTTTTTTTTTTAATATTAATTTTATGTGTCAAAAAAAAAGACCTTAAGATTAATTTGAAACGGGATTTTTGACTTATCGACCTATAACTCTTAAAGCAACGGTTTTAGGTGGTATGAGTTTAGACAAATTTTATGCAATACAAAATGATAAATATCTTTCAAATACAAATTGTTCAGCCAAATGTAACCGTTCATCGTATAAGAAGCTGTTAAGCTCAAATTTAAAACAAAAATATTTTTTTTTTCTTAAGTGCTTTTTTTGGCACCAAAAATTAATATATAAAAAACAATATAATTTTGCAATACTACATTAAATTTTCTATTAAACAGTACAACGAAAACAATTTTACCTTCCTTGAATAGTTAAGAAGAACCCTTTAAAGGAAAAAAATGGCGAAATTTTTCTTAAAATTTTAGTTTAACATCATTTCAGACCACAAACGCAAATATATACATAGATAAAACTAGTATATGAAAGATGTATTAACCATTTAATTTTACATCAAAATTTCCAAGGTCATTATTACTAAATATCGCTTATTTTACAGTGTAGTTCGATAAATAAAAAAACTAATTTAAGTTAGTTTTTCAGGCTTTGGATCAAATGCAACTGGCCAATTTCCAATATAAACACAAAATTTTTTTGCAGATCTTATTTTTTACCCTCATTCTATTAGAAAATGCTTGTAGAGCGAAACAAATAACACTTTTGAACATGTGGGTGAAGTCGAGTGAGTTTTACACGACAAATGGCCAAAAATTGGTCAGACGAACAGCTACGTTTTGTTGCTCAGCGGGATACTTTTCTCAAAAACCATCCTCTACAACCCTGCATACTTGGTTTTCGTCGCGATCGTGACGAAACTTTTTTCGCCTTCCGGACAGCCGTGAGCGCAAAAGAAGTCAATGTACTACTAAAGTATGTCATCTGGTAACTCTAATAGCATTGGCAACAGCACCTCCAGCGGCAGCAACAGCAACATTAACAGCACGACGGCCAGTGAGACATGTTGTTTTGTTTTATTCATTCCGTACCTATGTATAATCATGGCAGCATACCCATTCGTCACTAACACATTAACAACAACTGCAGCAGCAAAAAGATAAACGACGTCATAGCTGCAGCAGGCGCTTATGTAAGTCGCCTAGGTGTTCGTGTTGAAAAATAGGAATTTTCTTCAAAATTTTTTTGTTATCAAAGATTTCAATTAATTTTTTAGCTTTCGCTTTTAATTTGAAATTCAATATGAATTTTTGTTGCGCTAGAGAGAGAGAAAAGAGTTCTAATCCCACGAAACATACGTAATGTGTATGGTAAAGTGGGGCAGATTCATTATTGGGGCACCTTCGTCAAGGCCCATTTCGATATGACGCACTCTGATTTTAAGACTATTTATCATGCTGAACGAAACCTTATTGAATGCATACTCACTCTCTTAGTTTGACGTATGTGAAATCGCGCTCAAATAAGTTGCATTCATTTATGTTGTATGTGTTTTTTCGTTCTTCGCTGTAGTTTTGAATACCAGGTAAGTGAACAATTTTCAATTATAGTTCTTTGAATTTCAATACAGTTTTTTGTGGCCTGCTACGTTATTATGTTAGAAAGTGAAATTTTAAGTTAAGACTCTATTGCATTAAAGAGTTCTCGAGGTTTTTGTAGCTTTTTAAAATTCGGAAAAGTGGGGCAGTTTCGGTGTTAATGGATTATAGCTAAAGTTCGTATTATTATTAAACTTGTTGTTTGTTTATAATACTTACGATACTGTAGCATTATAAAGAAAATATAAAAAAATGTGCCATTAATACATGTATGTCCTTAGTTGTACATCAGTTTTTTTTTTTTTTTTTTTGTGAAACTACTTGAATGCTGAATGTTTCCCATGAAATGCCGAAACTGCCCCGTGTTGGGGCACTTTCAGCAAATTGACTTGTTTTTTTAAAACCCTAACATTTTTTGAAATAGTCAACAATACCTACAAAATGTATTTTTAATATAGTTCTCTAAAATCGAAATAGTCTGAAATTTCTCAGAAATTTGATTTCTATGCGTTATAAAACCAAAACAAGTCTTTAAAAATAACTTAACCAATGTGCCCCACTTTACCATACGCGTGTGTGTTGCAACCAGTGTTGCCAGATCTTTTAATCCAAAAAACTGTAAATTAAAAAAAACTAAAAAACTGCACTCTTCCAAAGCGAAGTCATTTTTAGTAAAAATTAAATTTTTTTGATAGAAAAAAGTTAATGACCTCTATTTGTTTTCGCCCTGCAATATTGATAAACAAAAAAATTAATTCATAAAGTTAGCGTTAATTTTATGAAAAAGTCCAGACACTAGAATAATTCGCATCCTTTTACATTTCGGACAACTTAAAATTTTTACCTCTACAATCCGGACAAATTTCTGTTTATGCAAGAAAACAAATTAAATACCGTTGTTTTACCGTTTTTTACCTCGCATGTTTTGTTATTCTCACTTTGATTCACATTTCATACTGTCATTACTTCAGTTCCGGTTCTTTCCCTCGTAAGTGTGTGTCTAATTTCGTACCAAGTGCCATGTTTTTAAAACATAAACGCAAACATAAAACACTAACTTTAAAGGAAAAGTTTGATATTTTACAAAGTATTAATGAATGAAAAACTATGAAGCAGGTTGCCGAAAAGTTCTATGTTTCCAAATCAACGATTTGCGACATTGAACAAAATGAGGAGAAGATAACATTTGAACCGAAATAATGTATTAAACCATTTTTATAATATAAACCTTTCTTATAGGAAATAGAAAAGTTATGAAAATAACAGAAAATCCAGAAGTAGAGCAAAGGCCAAATTATTTTATGTAAAGATGATGGGGAAGGACGATTTTCCAGCAAACTCAGGCTGGTCAGATAAACTTAAGTTACGGCATGGTATTCGTTATCTAAATATTTGTGGTGAAAAAGTTTCCAGCGATGAAAGAGCCGTAGAGTCTTTTAAAAAAAAGTTTTCCGACATTGTTGCTGAGATGGATTTGAGTGAAGAAGAAGTTTACAATGCAGATGAATCTGCTGCTTTCTGGAGAGTGTTCGCTGGTAACACATGGGTGCATACAAAGGAAAAATCAGCCCCAAGGAGAAAAATATGCCATGTTGCAGGAACATATGAGCTGCCTTTTTTGGTTATGGGCAAATCTGCTAATTCAAGTTTGTAAATTTGCACTAATAAAGATTGGATTTCAACGTCACTTTTCTTCGACTGGTTCAAAAATCATTTTATTACAAAAGTAAAGAGGTTTCTAATATAGGTTTACAGACCTCTGAAAGCATTATTAATATTAGACAATGCTCCTTCACATTCTAAAGCGGATGAAATTAATTTTGACCTAAATTTCAGAGTTCTTTTTTAGCCACCAAATTGTACGGCAATCTTACAATTACTGCACCATATTTTATCAGAAAATTATGTGGACGTCGTTAAAGTTTTAAAAATGTTTAATCTTAAAAATGCTATTTACTTCTCGAACTTAGCATGGCAAAGCATTAGTGAAAAAAATATTCAGAAAAGCTGGTGTGCCATTGGTGTAAATGAACTTTCACTGGATTTTTCCGATGAAGAAATAATACGGCACGCTTAATTAAATGAATCGTCAGTGCTGCTTACGGACTCTGAAGACGACTTAGTAGTAACGGATTTAAAAATCAAATTCTCTAATGAAGATGCAATGAAATAATTTGGATATGCAGGATATTTTCTTGTTGAAGAGGTTCATATGTAAATAAATGTATATCGGTCATTCTTTTATTAAACGCACACTATTTTTTGATGTTTTTGAACATTTTTTGAAACCAAATATCTCACAAACTATAGGAGATAGGATGAAAAACCATTTAATCATTTTTGTTAAAAAATACTCTAGCTTCATAAAAAAAATTTAAATAAATTTGTTTAAACATTAATTTTTTTAATTAAAAAAATTTTTCTCAAAATATTTTCAATATAACACCTTTTGTTTTTTTTTATTTTTTTATATGTTATTCCTCAATCAATCGCAAGAATGCATGTGCTTTCATATCGAAATTCCCGCCATAACTTTGGAAACTACGAATTTTTTACTGATGACGCGCATGGTGCGTTTTTCAACATAAAATTCGACATACAATTTTTTTTTTGTTTATATTTTGTTTTTTTTTTGTAATATTATTTGCAATCAATCCTAAGAATGTATCTGCATTCAAAATGAAATTCCCGACATAACTTTGGGAAATATGATACAATTCATACAATTAGACTGAAACGCGCCTTCATAAAAAGCTCATATTTTCCAAAGCTATGGCAAGAATTTTGAATTGAATGCAGATTCATTCTTAGGATTGATTGAAAATAACATTACAAAAGAAAAAAAAAAAAAAATTTTTTTGTCGAATTTTATTTTGAAAAAACATGGTGCGCGTCATCAGTAAAAAATTCGTAGTTTTCAAAGCTATGGCAGGAATTTCGATATGAAAACACATGCATTCTTAGGATTGATTGAGGAATAACATATAAAAAAATAAAAAAAAAACAAAAGGTGTTATTTTTTTTTATTAAAAAAATTAATGTTTTAACAAATTTATTTAAATTTTTTTAATTTTTTTTATAAAGTTATAGTATTTCTTAACAAAAATGATTAAATCGTTTTTCATCCTATCTCTTATAGTCTTTGAGATATTTCGATTCAAAAAATGTTCGAAAACGTCAAAAAAAAAAACAAAGTGTTCGTTTATTAAAAGAATGACCGATATGTATATGTACATAATAATATTGATATTATTTTTGAATAAATATATCTGCAACAAAAGAGCATTAATGTTTAAATTCACTTAGATTATTTCAAAAATTTTCACTGCTTTAGTCCGGAAAACTCGACAATCCGAACGAGCCTAAAACTATGTGTCCGGCTTGTCGAAGTTTCACACTGTAAATATGGTAACACTGATTGGCACAGTGGTTCAAAGCAGCTCAATATCAGTAAGACAAGCGCATTAAACTTGAAAAGTCAAAGAAAGAGAAAAGCTAATAATTTATGGCACAAATATGAGTGCCTTTATTACACGCACAAAACATGCGTTGGTTTTTCTTAAAATGCACGTCGTTGGTAAAAAAGCAGTCAATTCGTCTGTGTTATATTTGTTACTCAATAAAAACTGCGATTTTCAAATGAAAAAAAAAAAACTATGACAAAAATTTACAAGTGTGTCGTGATGCGCGCTATGATGGCGTTTGTGTGTGGGTTTGTAGTTTAATGCCTGAAAAATCTGTGTGCACACATGCCATTTTTTAAATACTCGTGCTTCCCCGAACTACGAAATGACATCAGCACCGCCGCAAACGAAGCACATCCAAACGCACGCTCACAAAATTTTTATACATATTACATATGCCCAGTGGTAAGGGTTACCAGATGTCATGCTTGCAAAAGAAATGCATCTGAAAAATTAAAAATTTTTAATAAAAAGAAAAAAAAATTTCTAACAAAAAAATTTTGTCAGGTGAGAAATATAAAAGTATTTCTACAGCGCAAAAGTAGTCAATGTAGTACTAAAGTGAGAAGAAGATAGCAATTCTCTCCGATAGCCAAGCTTGAGCTCGGCACATATAAAATCGAAGCTAGTAGAACAATGCAAAAAAGATCTTGTCAGGTTAGGTCATCGATTTGACATTACTCTCATATGGGTACCAGGTCACAGGCACGTTGAGGGAAATGAAAGGGCTAATGAGCTAGCAAGGCGCGGTTCCTCTCTTATTGAAACCACAACAGTTTTATTTTCTATATGGTATGTAGCCGGAAACCATTGGAAGTCTTTACATACCTGTAAAACAGCCAGGTCAATCTGGCCCTCTTACAATAAACTCAGAACCACCTACTTACAGTCTAGTGACATCGCAAGAATCACAGCGACCTGCACTGTCCACTGGGCAATCGGCAAGTACGATTGAATCTCTCGAGCACTTTCTTTGCAGCTGTCCAGCTTTAGTAAGAATCATGCTAAGATGTCTTGGCAAACCTTTCTTTAATGACCTCAGCGAATTTGCTGATGTTGAAATCGGATCTCTGTCAGTGGCGTCAATTCGGTAGGGCTGAGGAGGGTATTGGCCCCCCCCCCCAAGAATCTGATACCAGGTATTATTCAATACAAAAATTCAATAAAACAATCTAATAGTGGTGGAATTATAACTCTTGCCCCCCTCCCCCCAAAGGTTTTGGTGAAGTGACGCTTCTGATCTCTGTTCTACTACCTTAATAAAGCTAACTGGATATAGCCATAGTATATTAACATCAGTGCTACTGAAGGCTTCAAGATCGTTTGCTAAGGCACCACTCTAACCTAACCTAACTACTAAAGTATGTCATCTGGTAATCCTAACAGTGGTGCCTACACGGAAAAAACACCAGCTCAAATTTTATTAAAAATTAATAGGAGATTATAAAAATTAAAATCTGAAAACAAATATTACTCTTTTATAGTAATAAATAAAAAATCATTATGAAAAATTCTATTCTAGTTTCTAATTATTTTCATTTTACATTTTTTAATAAGTGCACATTAAAAATTATTTTCTTCATTTTAATTATCACCTAAAAACTTTGAAATCTTACAAAGAATTTATTAAATTTTAATAAATTGCGACATTAGAATTTTTACATATTTCATATTTGCTGTGTTTTATTCGCCAAGTTGCTAGCTATGTACGAAAAAAACGATCAAGTCGCTAAGTTTCCTACTCGTTGTTATTTGAGTACTCGTTTGTTGTTTTTCATACTTTTTTCATTTCAAATTGTTTATTTTTGACGCCTGACGTTTTAGGTAACTTGCTATGTATGCTTAGCAACTATAATTTTGCTCGTTGAGTTTCCGATTTTGTTTTTGTTTTCTCATACAATTATCATTGCTAGCTAAAGATATCTAGCAGAGGATGGCGAATAAAACCCAGCTAATGTAATACATGATTCCCGTTTTATAATTTATAAGCAGTAGTTAAAGAAAAATTATTTCAAGATTAGTAATTTTTATTTTATTGAATTTTATTTCTCTTTCGTTTTTAATTTGTACTCTGTTTGAGTTCTTAACATGTTCATGCAAAAAAATAAATATATAAGGCTTGCCAAACTCTTGCTAATTGGCTTAGAAGTAAAGCCTAAACCAAACTAGACGTGACGAGACATATCGAGTAAGTTCGAGTATATCGAAACGAATGTTAACAACCAAAATGAACAAACGTAACTGATCGAAAGTGAACGAAACTTTTTGACGAGACGTGTTGTTCCGTAAGAACCGAACTTCAAAGCGTCACTACTCGTCAATACAGCTGTTTGCCGGCACATACAAATATTTTCAAAGTAAAATTCAACAATAAATTGCTGCCGTGAGGATTTATTTATTTGTAATGTGATTGCAAAACAGCGATTTATTTCACTTCGTTGGCTAACGTTACATTTTGAGTTGAATGTCAAAACAGACGTAACGAGTGCAAACGTTCGTTCAGCTGCTATCGTCTCATCACGTCTATTTTGGTTAAGGCTTAATGTGTTGAACAGAATTGGGACGGGGTCGGGAAAGCGGCAACGGAAACTCGCTGGCTGTCCCAATTTTGTTCAACACATTACTGATGAGTCTTCCTAGCAGAAGACTAATATAACTAGCCTTAGCTCTACAGAGCCAAAACTCTATTGTAGATAGGCTTGCCAGATCCAAATTGTGTTCCACCTGGACATTTTTAAAAAAAAACAAAAAAAATCGGGATTTATCTGGACACTTAAAAAAAAATCTTGATTTATCTTGATAAAAAAGAAAACTAAAGCTTAGTGTCAGAGGAACATATATATTTTATTTAGATAAAATAAACATAACAAAAAACATAACAGAAACATGACAATTCAGTTAAAAAAAATAAGTGCATTTTTAAATAAATTACATTAAGTCCATAAATACTTATTATTAGACCGGACTGCTTTATCAATTTATTACCACTTGGAGTTTCTAAAATGTTACCAAATGATTGACAGTTTTCGGTACAGTTTAATCTTATAATTAGTTCTGACTTTATCAGAGTATAAGCTGTTTAAAAGGCTAAAAACTTTTTCACAATAAGCGTTGGTTATTGGAATTGGAAAAATAAATGAGATCAATTTTCTTAAGATGTTCAATTCGTCATTTTTAAATTTGGAAAAAAATGATTCCCAAATTTTATCGTTGGGAATATTTTTTGGTAGATTTTCATACACACTACGTAAGTAACAATAATCTGTATATACTTCATCGTTGTTGATATAATTTTCTAAGCCTAAGGCTCCTATTGCTGTTTGTAGTTCATCCCAGGAAATTAATTTATATTTAAGAAAAAGTAAGGATAATTTTTAATTGAAACGTCTCTATATTCATACCGGGTTTCTAAATAGTTAAGACAACTTTTTAAGAATTCAATTCTGGTTGACAAAATTATTACGTAAAAATAAAAGAGAAAATAAAAGAGAAAGAGGGAGCATTTGTCAGTGCAGTAACCATGTTAGTTAAATCATGGTGTTGCACACTTATTTTCATTTAAAGGTACTTAGCTGTTGGTTGCGTTCAGGAGGATTAAGACCTTATGACATCCTTATAAATCATCTTTTCTTGTTTGAAAAATGTCAACTTCTTACGAACAGTCCGTACCTTTTGGACGTGACGAATGTTAATTCATTTTTAATGCCTAAGGAAGATATTTTTGTATCTAGTCCTATTTTTCTTTTATTTCATTGTTCGAATTTTATCTGGACATATTTCTGATTGTCGGGACTCTGGACATGGGACTAAAAATCTGGACAATCCCGACGAATCCAGTCCATCTGGCAACCCTAATTGTAGAGTATAATAACCCTACTTATGATTCAATTCAATACAAAATTACAAGATTACATAACTGATGTAAAAAATTTTAAATATCAATTTCAGTTATTATTTCATCATAAAAACTTTATAATGTACTTTTTAAAAAATAGTACAATTCTTTTAAAATATAATAAATTTTTGCAGAAATTTTAATATCTACCTTGTAAAAATTATAAACTTGCATTCGAAAAATTAATTCCAATTTTTATATTATATTACGCTTAGTAATTTTTAATAGACACTCGAACCGTTTCTAAATTACTAAATTACCTACTAATTTTTTTTAAATTTTGATTAATATTTACAATAATTTCGAGTTTCGTTTTTTTCCGTGTAGAGAACGAGCAAGGCGCTCTTAAAAAGCGTAGAAAGCGAGCACACATATACGGAATCGATAATTAAATCATAAACACATTCTTATCGTGAGCGGGTTTGCTTGCCAGTGTCACCATATTTACAGTTTTAACTGAAATATTTACAGTTTTTATGAAATTGCTAAGAAAAAAAATAAGGCTATAAACTTTTTAGTGAATTAAAACACAAAAGTCTCGTTTTGAGTGTTTTACCTTCTCACGAAGCATAGCGCCTTCACAAAACTCTTCCAACGCGCACGTTCACCAGTAGCTATTGCCTTCATTTTTCTTCAGCATTTCATCGATTCCTGTTCATGATACCCCTGTATTTCAGCAGCTGTAGTGATAAGTCCACTTTTGGGGATTGGGAAAAAGGTACCAGTCGATTTCATTCCAAATTTGTATAGAAAAGCTTACAGAGTATCAGCGCTGAAGTCCGAGGAAGCTTTCAAGAACTTTTCAAGAAGCTTCCGTATAAATTATATGAAATTATATAAATTTTGCATTGACCTTTGTAGCATTTTTAGCCTTAGGTCGAATTTTTTTTTGTTCTTTGCTCAAACCTTTCGCTGAGACTATGATGTATGAGGTTGTAGATCCACTTTTCATATACCGGGGTATATTGCCCTATAGCTCCTAAAGGCTGTTAGTTAAGATTTTTGCCAAGTCTAATCTATTGACGCAACTAATAAACGAATCCACATATCGACCACGTGTTGGGAGGTATGAACTGAGTACACTATTCTTCTTTTTAAACTAGAGGTGTACATCCCTTTTCTTTTTTCATATAAAAGATTGCGCATCTAATGAGCTACTCCAAATGTCCGTATCTTAGTTTAAACCTATAAAGAATCTTCTAAGCAAAAATTTCCTTTATCTCAAATTTAAAGGGGTACAGTAAAACACGGTTAATTAACTCACGGATAATTACTTTACACGGTTAATTGCCTTGATATCGGAAACTCCGTATATAATTTTTCTTTCTTGTTCTTACTAAATTTCACGTTTAATTAACTAACGTTTAAACGTTAAATATTTCGGTTTAACACCACAAATTTTCTAACCCTATCTGTCGATTTGCCTGTAATCTCATTCGTTTATTTACCCAATACACAAATTTGTAAAAAATTATTAAATGATAACGTTCCATCTTGTTGTGCAACACAATTGCTCTACAAATTGTGTTGTGTGTCACCACGTTGGGCTTTAACCAAGTTTAAATGAAAAGTTGAGTTACAACAAAAACTTGAAAGGGATTTTATTTAGGATGTTATTTATATGTTATCAAAAAGAAAAAAAAATCATAGAGCTTTTTTTTTGCTTCCATATTTACTGTTTCTTAATGATACGTATGAAATACGTATAACATACGTATGAAATACGCATAAAATATGTAGAAAATTTAAAAAATATCCAATTTTGCTCAAATTTTGACACGTTAAAGAACCTTGAAAGATAGCTCCACAGCACAAATTTCAGCTCTTTACACGGTTAGAAATCTTGCATTAAATTTTAATACAAGCGAAATATTACAACGATTTTTAATACAATTTTGATTAAATTTAATACTTTTCAATGAATTACAAAATTTTGTAATAAATTTTATATTAAATTTAAATATATAAGTATTATATTTGATTTTTAAACCATCCTGTATTATATTTTAATACTTCAATATTAAACTTTCATTTTGCGTTGTTGTCAATATAAATAAACTTTTAGCCAATAAATAACACGTCGTTGGCTGATGTCATTAAGTTGCGCATGCAACCATTGTATTAAAGGGGAACCCGGTTCGAATCCCATTCGCAATGAAATTTTTTTTTTTAAATCTTAATAAAAACGAGTATTAAATTTTAATACAAAAAGTATTAAAAATGATGTAGGCAGTATTAAATTTTAATACAATTCTGGTGTAGTCATATATCGGTCGTTCTTTTACAAACCGCACAAAATTCAGGAAAAAAAAACCTCGACTTCTCCAAATGCGATGAAAATTTTTTTCCTGCATCTTCTAATAAATTCAGTTGACCCATGTTTTTTGATTTTGCTGAAAAAATTTTTTTTTCGAAAATATCCACATATGAATTTTTGATAATTGGTTGGATTTTGTCAAATCCACTCGTACTTGAAGTCTTTTATCTCCAGTTCTACTGATCCGATCAATGTCGAATTTTTTTTTATTTAATAGTCTATAACGTTAGCTTCAGCAATAAATTAAAAAAAATTTTATGTTGTCAACAAATAAAAAATAATAACAATGTTGATTTTAGCGACTGATTATTTTATAATTAAACATAATTTAATCGAACTTACAGTCATTAAGCCAAGACCAATATTGTAAATTTTTATTTTTTGTCGCTAAAATCAACTTTCTTAAAACCATATGGAGAGCACGCCGAATTTCAAAAATATGTGGCTGGCAACACCAGAATTTCGAAAAATAAATCATAGCATGACTTTAGGCCGACGGTCTAACGGCTATGGCAGCAGCGCCGTCTCTAGGTGTGTGCGGGCCCCTAGGCTGAACATATGGTGCGGGCCCCCACATGGGGATTTTTATTAAATACCTAGCAAAAAAAAAAACAGGTTTAATACGAATTCTTATCTATTACTTCCTTGCGAAATTTTAATTTTTTGGAATATGAGTAAAAAATGAAGAAAATTAGATTTTTTCCTTTAAAAGATAACTGTCAAAACTTAAAAAAAAAACTCGGAAGGGCTGTTATCTCTGAAATTGTAATTGCAGACAGCCCACAACAACTGTCAATCTCAGTATGTAAGATAAGTGAAAATATATTTTATTGGTCAGATTGAAGTTTTCGGAAATATTAATCGCTAAGAATAAAGTAATGCTGAAGTGGTCCCACTTTTTTAAAATTCGAAAAAAATGGCTACCAAAATAAAAGAGCATACCGAAATAAATACACTCCTTCGTTGGGTGCTATCAAAACTTTTTTAAAATCCAATAGTTCATTCCAGCAATATAGTCGAAATACAAATAATTTTTAGCCTGCAGGACATCTATGACCATATTTTTGAAGTGTAGTACAGGAGCTTTGGTAAAAATATAAAAGTAGCGTGAGCAATCGTAAACGTTAACGCGTCGTGTGATCACACTGCGATGTAAGGATTCAGTATATGTGCATTTTCACAGGAATCGGCATTTTAGCTGGCCTCGTTTTCGTTTTTTTTTTTTTTTTGGAACACATCCTTCAAACATGGTTTTTCTTGAAGCTAAGACTGTCTTGAATAAATATTCAAGGTCGAACTATTAAAATGCAGATAGCTATTTTTTTAATTGCAATTAACGTAAGAAATATGTGTAACTTTTTAAACATGGTTCGCTTCAAGCTACATCAAGATCAGAAAAAATTGTCAACCAAATCTGTCAATGCACGATTATTATTTAGTGTCCAGAGAATCCAAAAATATAATTCGCAAAATCATCCTGATCATTATCTTGTTTTATGGCCATTGTAAGGTAAACTCTTTTACCGATAATTTTAATAAAAATACGTTACATGAAAAATTGTGAATAAGACATTAAAAATTTAAGTTTTTTTATTTGGATTTTTTTGTGGGCTTTGTAATCAAAAATAATTTTAAAGCCCATAAGACAAAGTTATGTTTATTTTATTTATGGTTTTTTTGCGAGCTTTGTAGTCAAAAGTACCTTAAAAATCCATAAAACAAAATTATAAATTAAATTATTTGTCACTTATTTTAAGGCCTAAAAGAATTTTTTTTTTAATATTTTCAATTCTTTTCCATGGAAAATGATTAATAACATAATATATATAAAAAATTTTTATTTTTTTGTCTTTGTGGACTTTGTAGCCAAAAATACTTTTAAGGCCCACAAAAGAACATAAAAAAAGTTTTTTTTTCACTAGTTTTTAGGTCGACAAAAAAAAAATATTTTTGTATCGAATTTTTTCCTTGAAAAATGGTGAATAACCCAAAAATATTTGCATATTTGCAAAATTTAGTGGTGTTATCGTGTTCAGCAACTCAAAATACAAAAGAAACAATTGTCACAGCATATTCAAAAACTGTACACGGTTCGCTTTATGATGTTATTAAAATTATTGGTGAAAGTGCTTACCTTAAAATGGCCATAAAACAAGTAAATGATCAGGCACGATTTTGCGGATTATGTTTTTGGATTCTCCGGAAACTAAATAATAATCGTGCATTGTCAGATTTGGTTGACAATTTTTTCCGATCTTGATGTTGCTTGAAGCGAACCGGGTTTAAAAAGTTACACATATTTCTTACTTTAAATGCAATTAAGTAGCTATCTGAATTTTAATAATTCGATCTTGAATATTAATTCAAGGCAGTCTTAGCTTCAAGAAAACCATGTCTGAAGGATGTGCTCCAAAAAAAAAAAAATCGAAAACGAGGCCAGCTAAAATGCCGATTCCTGTGGAAATGCACATATCCGTTTTTCCATACCCGCCATTAAATATGATCACGCATCAAAAAGAAATGATTTCTGTTTGTTTTGGATCAGGCGTATTATTCCTTATACGAGTAAAAGGTTTTCGTCATAAAAAAACATTAATACTCTTTAAATCACAAACTGATTAACTTTTAAATGCTGTTTTCAAGAAATATTGTCTAAGAAAAATTAAAATTACAAAGGAGCGGAAATTCCTAATACAGCTACAATTTTGGAATCAGACTCATTTTACAAATGGAATCAAAATTTGGAATTGAAAAATTTTTGATTGATTCTATCTATTTTTAAAAGATAAAGAATTCTGTGGAACAAGTTTACTTTAGCATCGATCGCCCAGTTTTTGTTTTCGTGGTAGGAGGGGGCAAATGCAAAAAAAATTAAATAAAGTGTTGCTCAAAGAGATAGCTATCGGAATTTGCGGATATAGCTTTTGTTAAAGTCATTATAAGTTGGGAGCCCCTGAATGGATGTATAAATATGGTTGTCATAAGAATGATAACTTATTGTCCTACAATAATGGTGTATAAAACTTTAAAATTTATGACATACTACATATGATTTTAGCAAAAGCTATATCCACAACTTCCGATGGCTATATCACCGATACGAGATCCGAGTGACATTTTTCAATTAAATATTTATTCAATAGAAAACCACATACAAAGTGTTTGGTTTAATAAGAAGTGGCAAGTCAAAAGAGAGAACGGTGTCAGGGTTAACAGCGTATGCAAATATGAAACGACATCCATTTAAGGTGCTTGTACACGCCTGAGATATTGAAGCAGTTTGAGAGAAATCGATGCAGCTTTTTTTATTCAACTCAAAATTTAAAATGTTATAACGGATTTTCTTATGGCGCGGGCCCCTAGGCTGCAGCCTATACAGCCTATGTTTAAAAACGGCCCTGTATGGCAGCAAGCGAGAAAGTGACAAAAGATGACAAATGGAATATGCGCACTCTGTACACCTCATGACAAGTCCCTCAGTAGCTCAAGTGTTAGAGCGGCCGTCGCAAAAATATGCAATTGCAATGCATGAACGGTCAGGGGTTCGAGTCCATGTACAGAAATTAACCAAACTGGTCTGATGAGGCTATTGGTAATAGCCGAAACATGTCACCAATTACCAGGTTAAAATTGTTCCATTTGTTATCTTTGTCATGTTTGTTGAAAAATAGCATTGATCAATAAGTAAAAATTTACAATATTGGTCTTTGCTTAATGACTGTAAGTTCGATTAAATAATGTTTAATTATAAAATAATCAGTCGCTAAAATCAACTTTCTTAAAACCATATGGAGAGCACGCCGAATTTCAAAAATATGTGGCTGGCAACACCACAATTTCGAAAAATAAATCATAGCATGACTTATTGGTCTTTGCTTAATGACTGTAAGTTCGATTAAATAATGTTTAAAAATAATAACAATTTAATATCAAAAAAGCTACAAATGCAAATGCATGTGAAGGAGGAAGGAATGTGTGTGTGCACTATGCTTATGTTTTGCTACGATTCTTAACTAGTCAATGCATAAGATAAAATATAGTGTGCTTGCAGACTATTAAAGGTCGGCTAACAAAGCTTACTGATGAAATGACGCAGCGTCATGGAAACTAGTATAAGCAGCTCGTTGCCCATTTTTTGTTCCTTTAATGCATTTTGCGATTGTAATTTTTTTGTTGTTTTTTGCACTAAAACTACTTTGTTTCTTATTCTTTTATCTACAAAACCCATTTTACAAAAAAGTGGAGTTATTAAATATTTTCGACCGCAAGTCATGAATTCCTGATGGAATCCAAGAGTGCAGAGAACTGGAGATAATAGATTTCAAGTATGAGTAGATTTGACAAAATCCAGCCAATTATCAAAAATTCATAAACTGGGTGCTCCATTTTAACTTACACAGCTGAATAAGTCAAAAATTGCAAGTCATTCAAAAAATGTTGGTGGGCATCAAAGGGCTGATCCAGCCATGACCTTAACCATGACCTTGACCTACATTTTCAAGGTTATTTGAAGGTCAACATTAGTTTTTCAAATGGAAACCCCTATTTTTGACCTCGGATTCCGGAAGAGTACAAAATTCTACGCTCAGATAGGTATTCATGTTAGAGGTGATTACTAGCTTTTCTGCACCAAGCGGGAATTCGACCTTGAAATAACCTTCAGGGGTCACTTTGACCACTAACTTGACTCTTGACTTATTCAGCTGTGTAAGTTAAAACGGGACACCCTGTATATTCAATCTAAATATTAAGGTAATTAGGCTCATTACCTTCTCAGCAGAATATGTTTATTATTACGATGCAAAAAAAAGTACGTTTCTACCGCTATGCCCCTCGGGTGGGGTAAGGCGGTATACAAAGTGCAATACATAAAAAAATATATTTATACATTTGTTTTAAATCGTGTTTTTATGTGTGATGAATGGTCATCCAAAAGTAGCAGGACTTTTCTGTTTTTCGAAATTGGATAAAACCAAGTGGTAAACACTATCGCTTTGCCCCTACCACTTTGCCCCCATGACCTATGTAAACATACAGACTCGTGAAACAAAAAGTTATCAACATAAACAAATCATTGTAAACAGAAATGAATGTCATTAATATACTACATGTTTCAAAAAGTCCCGGGAAAAATGATGAAAAAACAAAATTTTTGATCAAAATCTATTTTATTCTTCAGCATTGTTCCCTTCGAGGGGGTCAGAATTTACCATCTGGGCCACTTAAAAAAAAAAAAATTTATTTTTTAATGAAATTTTGTTATTTAGATAGTGAGTGGTATGCGCTAGAAATTAAAATGTGAAGTGATTTTTTTTTAATATTTTTTGTTATAGGCAATTGAAATTCGGGGACAAAATTTTTTCAAAAGCTTATAACTTTTGAACAGATGCGATGATTTTTATAAATTTAACGGTGTTCGATTTGTATTGAAATGGAGTATGAGTGTTTTTTTTTTCAATTTTAAATTATGTATTTTTCAATGTTTAAAACATGTTTATTTATTAAATGTTAATGAAAAACAGCCTTCCCTGTCCGATCGAAAAACGAAAAAAATTATATAATTGTTAAAAATATTAAAGTACAATATTCCGTTGAGAAAAAAAAATGGATTGCTCTTGACGTAATTTTAATTTACATATTTGTAACTCTGCACAATGGGCTTATAGTGGATTCTATGAGTCGGAAAAAAACTTGAAAAATACAAATATTTAAAGCAGCAACCAGACCACCTCCATCCCCGTTTTCGAAGATTCTGAATACGATAGTGGTGTTTAAAATTCTTTTGGAGTTGACCCCACCCCTAAAATGGCTAAAAACCGCCCCAAAATCGTTGAATCGCATATTCCGCGTCTTACATCGTTAAAATATTTGTTACTCCCAGTTTTCGAGGATGCTGAACACGATTGCGGTGCTTAAAATTTTATTTTATTTATTCTGACCCAGGGAGATACACTTCATCCAACGATCCTCTAACATTTCGATAGCTTTGTTATGGTAGTCGACATCTGGGCCAATTCTGGAAATACGGTGTGTGGGGCAGCAATTCGTTCAATTTTGCCATTGCTTTGAATCATCGACACGATGTTGCTTTTGATCAATTGTCAGCAAACGCGGCACTCATCGCGCGCACATCTTTTTCATTTCAAAATGCTAATGCAAAATATTGAAAATGCTACTGATCGACATCTTCATTATGTCTGCTAGCTCTCTGACTTTCACTTTGCGATCTTTCAAAACGATCGGATGGATTTTCTTGATGTTTTCTGAAGTGGTAGCCTCATTTGGCCGACCCGAACGTGGTGCATCACTGGTGCTCATACGACCCATTTTAAATTCAGCAAACCATCTGTAAACAGTTGTTTTCGACAAAGCAGATGTGCAGTGATGTTTTTGGAGCCATTTCAAGTTTGCTTCTGCTTTTTTCCGATCACAAAGCAATGTTTTATCAAAATGCGAAATTCACTTTCTTCCATTGTTTACGAAATACCAAAAGTAGCGGCACTCATACAGTGATAACTTCAAAACTACTTGATGAAATGTTATCAAAATTTGACATTCCTCTTTAAAAAGTTTCTACTTCCGAAAAATTATATCGATTTGAGAGTGGTGGTGCCATTCCACCAAAATTCCCGGGACTTTTTGAACCATTACCCATATATTTAAATTTTGTCGAAAAATTTCTATTCAAAAATATCCACATATGAGTTTGTCAAATTTACTTATTTTTTTTTCAAAAAGTCCTCGAACACGTATCTCTTCTTTTTCGATACAGAACGCATAAAAAAATTTCAGCCAAATTAAAAATGGTTCGGTCAATTTTTGTCAAAATTTGTTCGGTTTGTAAAGGAACGACCGCTATGTATATGAAAATTTGAATATGTCCATAAAACGTTCAAACTTCACAACTCGATATCTTCGATAATAAAAAACTTCTCGATACACATGTTCTTCAGTTACATATATAATGCCTAGAATGGGTCAATTAGAAAGTGTTTGGTTTGAAAAAGAATGTTTCATATACAACTTTGTTTCATTTTGAATTGAAGAATAAATAGTTTTTTGGTCCATCCTAATTTTTTAGGCTAACGAGTATTTCGAAAAAATAATATATGTATATAAATATTATTTTTATTTTCAACTTTTTTTTTGTTTCTTTTTGTGGTTTTTCTCTTCTTAAACATAACAACCACAGCTTACTTAATTAATGCTTTCTTTTATTAATGAGTTTTTTAGCCCCTGATCATCTCTACAAAACATTAAGACAACGATGTATTGATTTATTTTGTTCTATTCTCCTGCTGCCTTTTGTCTTTCCATCTTCATTCGAATCTGCGCATTTACTTTTAAAATGATTTTTGTTATTGTTATGACTATTTCCATTAGTACAATTATTAGGCATATATCTTAGTTTCTTTCCAGGATACCAGACACGGTACGCTTGAAGCAAGATCAAGATCGATAAAATTGTCAACCAAATCTGACAATGCACAATTATTATATAGTAATACATAATCCGCGAAATCGGATCTGCTCATTTACACGTTTTATGACTCGTTTTACTTTCGTTTCAAGCAAGATCAAAATCGGTAAAAATTGTCAACCAAATCTGACAATACACAATTATTATTTAGTGTTCTGAGATTCCAAAAACATGATCCGCAAAATCGTACCTAATCACTTACTCGTTTTATGGCAATTTTAAGGTAAACGCTTTTACCGATAATATTGATAAAACTGAGTTCTAAGAAAAATTGTGAATAAGTCATTAAAAATTAAAATTTTTTTATTTTGCTTTTCTTTGTGGACTTTGAAATCAAAAATACTTTTAAAACCCATAAAACAAAAATATATAAAAATTATTTTTCATTAGTTTTTAGCCCAAAACTTTTTTTGAATATTTTTTCCATGAAAAACGGTGCATAACACAACAAATATAGGTGTTTTTTTATATATTGTTTTTTGGTGAGCTTTATCGACTACAAAATACCTCAAAAATCCATAAAACAAAATTATAATTTAAAATATTTTTCACTAGTTTTAAGGTCCAAAAGAATTTTTTTTTTGATATTTTCAATTCTTTTCCATGGAAAATGATGAATAAGATAACATATATAAAAATATTTTTATTTTTTTTCTTCGTTGGCTTTGTAGTCAAAAATACTTCACAAAAGATAGTAAAAAAAATTTTAATTTTTACTAGTTTTTCTGTCGACAAAAAAAACTGTTTTTTTTTGTATCGGTTTTTTTCCATGAAAAATGGTGAATAACACGAAATCGTTTACATTTTTGCAATTTTAAATAATGCATTTTTCAATGTTTAAAACATGTTTATTTATTAAATGTTAATGAAAAACAGTCTTCCCTGTCCGATCGAAAAACGAAAAAAATTATATAAATGTTAAAAATATTAAAGTACAATATTCCGTTGAGAAAAAAAAATGGATCGCTCTTGACGTAATTTTTATTTTCAATAGCCAATGTGCTAACCGTAAAATGGCCATAAAACGAATAAATGAGCAGATCCGATTTCGCTGATTATGTATTTGGAATCTCAAGAAACTAAATAATAATTGTGCAGTGTCGGATTTGGTTGACAATTTTATCGATCTTGATCTTGCTTCAAGCGAACGGTGCACATACGATAAAACGTTTTACCATAATGGCAGTGGAAGGTGGGGGGGCGGGGAGCGGCTGCATCTTTCATTTTTTCAAAATTTCTGTGATATTTTTTTGATTGACCTGGATGGCTATAACCCAAAAAGTTAACTTTTATTTATGCCTATGTGATTTTTTGCGTCATTTGTCAATCGCATAAGTGCTTTTTCGAACATACCTAATGTACCATTTTGAACGCAAATGATTGGCAAAAGCATCAGCTATTTCTTCATCACTCCGAGCCCAGTTTCCAGTTGGAAGTTTCTAATCCGTAGGTTACTTTCCGTGGGGGGCTCTAATTTTTTTTTGCTAGCTTATCACAAGAATGTTTTCCTATTAGCATTAAGGGGAAGTTTAGAGACATTTTTGCTGCTTCACGTCTTATTTGCAAAAATATAATTGTTCCAATCGTATTAAATATTTATTTTGCCAATATCAAATATACCATTTGTTTATTATTATTACTAAATCTAAATGTATGTAAGTCGTTTTCTTTGTGTTGAAACATTTTTTCAATAATAATCTTAAACTAGTGGTATCCGTGAGGTGTGTGAGGTTTTGCAAAACCTTATTTACAAAAAAAAGTACATTTTACTTTAAAATATAAATAAAATATGTAAGTGTGCAATAATCTTCTTTAGCACAAATATGTTGTTTTAAAAAATAAATTACTAAAATCGGTTCAGTATACTTTGCGCCAAACCATTACAAACCATTTCCTTATAAGCAATTTTATATAAGTAGCATAGATAAATTCTTAAAAACGTTGAAAACTGTTTCTAACTAACATTTTAAATATTTCTTATAGATAAGATTGAACCACATGCATCTAGCTTTAATATGGGGTACCTGGTGTCTCCGTATACATATTCAAATGGCGGAGCTGGTGGACTGCCGGTGACAATGGTAAGTTTTATTTTTTACGTGAAATGCTTATCACTGCTCCAGTTCATAACACCTTTTACGACCCGATTAAGTGAAGTAATTTTAGTAAAATATGACAACTTTGAAAGTGGCTCCCTAAATCGAAGTTTGAAGGGTTTGAAGCCGCCCTAAGTGATGTCCGAAAGTAATTTTCGACCATTCCTTATCGATTGAAGCAAAAAAAAATTTTTTGTTCCATCCTAAACAATATTTTTTGCTCCAATCGATGGGGAATGGTCAAAAATGGCTTTTATCGATTGAAGCAAAAACGATTTTTTTTGTCCACCCTAAAAATCTTTTTTTTGCTCCAATCGAAAAAAATAGTCATTTTCAAGCTTTATCTATCGATTGGTGGAAAAAAATTTCAGAAAATAGTTAAAAAACGGTCTTTATCAGGATGCGGAGCCACTCTAAATGGCAAAAATGCTGAGTAGCTCACTGCAGTTCTCTGTACGACACCCATAATTTGGATATATTTCCAACTTATATTACTTTTTACAAAAGCTGTATTTTGCAATTTTCGACTTGAGCATGTAGAACATTTCATTTGCATTTGCAGCGCTCACCTCGCTTGCTTTGTCTTTTGTTTTATTGTTGCATAGCAAAAAAAATGTTCTAAGATTGAGCTCCAAAATTAGATTTTACTAAAAAAACGCTGATTTTAATTTTGCAAGAGGTTTTCAAATTTGCTGCGTAAAATTATATCTACTCTTGTTTAACGGTTTTAAGTTTGTTAGATACTGTTGCTAGGGACAAGTTTTGAGCATTTTCAAAACTGTCCACCTAACAATAATAAATTCTAAGGACCTTTTCCAATTAAATACCTAAGCGCTAGTTTTATAATCAAAAATTACAGTTTGTTTATATGAAAAAATACATTGTTTTTTGCAGTTTTCTTTACGCATTTTTGATTTCTCACATATTTTTCAATTATTTATTTATTTCAAATAATTCGGTAAAATTGATTTTAATAGCGCGTATGACCTCCTTTTGCCTTGATGACGCTTTTAATTCGAGGAGGCATGCTCTCATAGAGTTTCCGTATTAATTCAATTGAAATATCATTGTACCAAGTGGATTCAATTATTTCCTTTAACTTTGGAATATTATAAGGTTTTTGTTAGCGCACTTTCCGTTTTAAAATGGCCCAAACATTCTCTGTTCTGTTACCGGGCCATGGACTTGACTCAATTGATAAAAGGTCTTTATATTCCTTTACCTCAACGGTTAGAAATCTTGGATTAAATTTTAATACAAGCGAAATATTACAAGGATTTTTAATACAATTTTGATTAAATTTAATACTTTTCAATAGATTACAAAATTTTGTAATAAATTTAGTATTAAATTTTAATGTATAAGTATTATATTCGAATTTTAAACCATGCTGTATTATATTATAATACTTCAATATTGAGCTTACATTTTATGTTGTTGTCAATATAAATAAACTTTTAGCCAACCAATAAATAGCACTACGGTGGCTGATATCGTTAAGCTGCGCGTGCATCATTTGAATTCACAAGGAACCCGGTTCGAATTCCATTCGAAATGAAATTTTTTTTTTTTAAATCTAAATAAAAACAACATAATACAAAAAAGTATTAAAAATGAATTTTAATATTTAGGCAGTATTAAATTTTAATACAATTCTGGTGTAGTCATATATGTAAGCCTAAAAGTATTAAAATTTAATCCAAAATTTCTAACCCTGTATGCAAAAATAAATAGTTCATTATTGTAAATTTATCAAAAAATAATATAAAAAAGAGTTATTGTGAGTGGGATACTTACCGATTTCGAGCGATTACAAGGTGCAGAATCGTCATGAAGTATGATTTTTGTTACGTGCTCGCTTAGTCGGTCGATGCTAGGTAAAACGCCGTTTTTTACGATATCAATATAAGCTGCGGAGTACACATCAGGGGCGCCGAAAGACCTGTAGCGCGTGTGGAGTTCTCCATGTGGAATTCAACACGGGAAATTTTAATTCAACACGCGAATTCCCAATAGCCCAAGAGCCGGCTGTAGAGAAGTCGAGATTACATAAGGCAAGGCAACCCTATATACCCTATATATTTTATTAGAAGTCATCAAGGTCTATCTTTTGATACACATTTCAAGCTGAAATCTCAAGCCATAAACATTTTTCTGAAAAAACTTGGGACAAAAAAAAGGTGGCAACCCATATTTGGGACGGGATTCGGCAAGGCAACCCTATATATTTTATTATAGATCATCAAAATCTGTCATTTCAAGCTACGGTCTTAAGCCATAAACTTTTTTCCAAAAAAAGTTTGCCCAAAAAAATAGGTGGCAACCCACATTTGGGACGGGATTCGACAAGATTACTCGAAATATTTTTTTTAAGGCTCATCTATCATTTGGCATACATTTCAAGCTACGGTCTTAAACCATAAACTTTTTTTCAAAAAAAGTTTGCCCAAAAAACAGGTGGCAACCCACATTTGGGACGGGATTCGACAAGATTACTCGAAATATTTTTTTAAGGCTCATCAGGATCTATCATTTGACATACATATCGAGCTGAAATCTTGAATCTGAAAAATCTTGGCCCAAAAAACAGGTGGCAACCCATGTTTGGGACTGGATTTGGCAAAGCAAACCTATATACACTGCGGTTCATCAGGATAGAACCAATTGAATTTTATGCAAAAAATCTCTATAAATTGTGAATGCAAAAACAATAAATGCTCAAACTTTTCAGGAATATAAAAGCACATATAATGCACTACTGAAAAACTAAAAATCAATTCCCAATGCATGACCCGTCATCGCAGTAGAGAGGGCGGCGTTATGGTATGGGCTGCAGTTTCATAGTACGCAACTATTGATCTTATCGTAAAAAGTACGCGAATGACCGGGAGATCATTACAAAAATCTTCTGGAACAAGTTTTTCCAAAGATTAACGATATTTTTGAACCTCTAGATTGGATTTATCAACATGATAATGCACCTCAACACCCCGCACGTGTAGTTAAATCATGGATTTCTAGCAAAAATTTTGAAACCTTCTCATCCGATCTTAACATTATTGAAAATGTTTGAGGTTGGCTAACCCGTAAGGTCTACGAAGGAGGAATACGGTACAAAACTAAGAATGAGCTTATTGAAGGAGTAAAAGCAGCAGGGACCGATTTTTCTCATGATTACTTAAAATCTCTATACGAGTCAATGAAATGCAGAATTTACAAAGTTATTGCGAATAACGGTAAAAATATACATTTTTATATAAATATTCAGATAAAACTATTACAATAAAATCAATTTTTTAATAAAAACAAATTATATTTGTTTCATTTATAGAGCAATTAAAAAGTGGTTTTATCCTGGTGAACCAAGAAAAAAAGACGAATTTTATAAATGTTTATAAGCAATTAAAGAAAAGTACCGTTATAATGCATTGGGAATTGATTTTTAGTCTTTAAGTAGTGCATTATATGTGCTTTTATATTTCTGAAAAGTTTGAGCATTAATTGTTTTTGCATTCACAATTTATAGAGATTTTTTGCATAAAATTCAGTTGGTTCTATCCTGATGAACCGCAGTGTATTATATTTAGCCTCTACAAGCTCTATCATTTGACATACATTTTAAGCTGAAATCTTAAACCATAAACTTTTTTCTAAAAAATGTTGGCCCAAAAAAAGGGGTGGCAACCCATATTTAGGACAGGCTATGGCAAGGCAACCCTATATATTGTGTTTAAGCTCATCGAGTTCTATCATTTGACATACATTTCATGCTGTAATCTTATACACTCAACTTTTCTACAGCCCGCTCTCCGCCTACAAGCATATTGATTCAAATTCAAAAGTAGAACATCAAATATTTCAAACTTCAGAAGATTTGCATAGAAAAATTTATTATGATATGTACGACCAAGTTCTGTCGTCGCTGAGAATCTGATTTGGGACAGATTCAGAAAAGTTTCCAGATCACTTGAAGCTTTTGTACTTGGCAAAGATTGTGATGATGATAAAATATTAAATTTTTATAAAGACTGGTATCGTATTGTGGATCGTAGGGTGGGTCAAAAAAAAAATTTGTTTGCTCCAATCGATAGGTCTTAATTAGCCATTTTCGAGGTTTATTTATCGATTGGTGCAAAAAAAAGCTTTCGCCTTTCGCTTTAATCCGCCTTTGTTTATTCGCGACAGGTCGTATAGATTTCTGCTAAACTTTTTGCCAAGCACAAGCCAAGTGTTTTTTTGAGTGATTTTGGATGCACCTGTGGAATGCACTGCACCTGACGTCGTTGGAGAAAATCTGAAACATTCCAAGGAAAGTAACTTAGAGCATAATAATGATGATAAGCGAAAATTTAATTTAAACACAAAAAAATGGTGTAAACTTGTTAATATCAAGAAAAATTATTGGTAGCAATTAAATAGCGTTTTCGGCAGCAATATCTAATTATAGAGCTCGGTATGGGCGGATTTTTTTTGTTTTATTTATTCATCATACAAATGGTGTGCTATTAGGTTTAATAACGGCTTAGGTTTTTGATACGCGCAGCTATAGAGTGTGTGCGGTGGCTACATATTAAACATTCTAAGCATAAAATAAAAGGGTTCACAAGGGTTGCGCCCTTAAAATATTAAGTAAATTATACTACTTGCCGAGGTACAAATGTACAAACATAGATTCGATACACTAGACCGCCGCGCTTGTCATCACAGTGATGATGGTGTCGTTTTCGGGGACAATGCCAGTATGCGTGAGATATTAAATACACTTTGTAACTGTAATACCGAAATAGAAGCCACTTGAAAATTATTGTTATTATTTACACTGCAAGGGAACGGGAACATAGGCAGCGGCAGGGTGGTCGGAATACCAAGTTGCAGTGGAAAAAAAAAAACACAAACAAAATATGTTATATTAATGTCAGTATAAAAGTGCAATGTTAGGGCCAACTAACGTCGGTATAGAGTGAGTAGTGGTCTTGCTCTAGGGGTCAGGTATGTTATGTATTGGCGAGGGTTGTCTTTGTGCGCAAGCAAAAGAGGGGGTTCGACAAGCGATAAGCAGCATTAAATGGCGTGTAATTTACAGTAAAGCGTGTTATTGTTGCTTTATTGTCGCATGCTAATTGATGGGGTGTGTGTGTGTATTTGTCAAAAATCTCATCTAGGTGGCAACCATGAGTGAGTTATCCAGCACCGTTAAAAGTGGCTGTGCTTGTGTGTGTGTGCTGTCAGCAAGGTATTTTTTTTAGTGATGTGTCTCTCAATTTATTAATGGCTTTATAATTTTTGATTATATGGTGCTTTGTTTGTGTGTGGCAATAATGTTAACATGTAGTTAATGTCACCAGACATTAGCATATGGCATTGCTGATTTCGATTTATTATTTTGAAAATGTTGAAATTTTTGAAACTTCACAAGTTTTTGAAGAAACATCAATTCTACTTGTTGTCGCAATACCTCATGTTATAAGCAGAGGCATACCGTGCATATTTGGCGCCCGGGGCGAACAGTTACAGTGCCGCCCTATCTAACAAAAAAATAATTTCTTTCATTATGAAGCTGCTCACATTTGACATTCAAAAACTCTAGCAAAATGAGTTAAAAAAAAAAAATTTAAAACAAAAATATATTAAATTAAAATTAACTACATCGAACTATGTATTTTCATTTACTAATAGGTACACAGTTTTGACTTTCAAAACCCTTAGCAAAATAAGATATACTTCACGATCATTTCACCGCTCCACAAACCTTTCGCCCGGGGCAAACGCCCCCTTTCCCCCTCCCCTCCTGGGTACTACTGGTCATAAGTTCTCAAACTTTCAAACAATTTATAACGAATTTTGTATCAATTTTCAAAATGTAAACAATTGAATCAAAATTTAAATTAATACATATGAGCATTTCCATGGTGTCGAACATGACCGTAGAACACATCTAAAGTAAAAAAAAGTCAAAATAAAAACTAGTAAAGGTAATATCTTCGGCCAGGCCGAAACTCACATACCCTACACTGCATTGAAAGTACTTTTCAAATAAATGTTAAAAAGACGTTGAAAAGGTTGAAGAAGTCGAAATATTGTACTAAGGTTAAAAAAGGTTGAAAAGTGTTGAAACAGTTGAAAAAAACTTAAAAAGTCTAAAATATATGGAAACCATTGCAGGAAGTTAAAAGAAATTGAAAAAGTCGAAAAAATGTGGAAAATGTTGAAAGTGGTTAAAAAACTCAAAAATAAATACAAGAAGTTGAAAAATGTTAAAACAATTAAAAATTCATGAAAAACTCGAAAAAATAAAGAAAATGTCGAATCAAGTTGAAAGAGGTTGAAAAAGTGGAAAATATACATATGGAATATATTGGGAAAAGTTAAAAAGTTGGAAAAGTCAAAAGAATGTGAAAAATGTTGAAATAAATAGAATGGAAAAGCAGAAAAACAAATATGCCACATCCACTCCGATTCCGCCTACTTTTGGTTCAATAAATTATATTCGTCATTTACATCCACATACTAAATTTTAGAAAAATAGCTTGTATAGTTTTCGATATATGCCTTAATTAACCTTAAAATTTAGAGTGGTGGCACACCCACTGATACAGTCGAGACTGATTTTGATCCAGAAATAGCTTTCCATAGACAAACCTCTGATACCGAATTTCAGTATGATTCCTAATATATTTCGATAGATATGCCACTTAAGGTATTTTACTTGTATGGGAGGTACCACGCCCAGTGGTGCCATTTCACCCGCTTTAGATGCAGACATACCTTATAGCAAGTTCACCACTTACATCAAATTTCATGCCAATTGCTGCAATAGTTCTCTTAAAATATGACTTCCAACTTTATATTAATATGGGAGGAGTTTTTTGCTTATATGGGAGGTGCCACGCCCACCGGTTCCATTGTGCATTGACAGACAGACAGACATAGCTATATCGACTCAGGTGGTGACGCTGATCAATAGTATTTATACTTTTCTATACCTGCCACGCCCCCTTCCATATAATCGCAAAAAATTAAGTCATTCGCACAGGACAAAAACAGAAGTGGTTTTCGCGGCTAACAATTCGACCACGGTCGAACACGTTGGGGGTACTTCGCGCTTCCAGGGCATTCTTGAGTGGTAGCCGAGACGAACTAGGTCCCGGTCTAGTAGCCAAAAGAGGCCGAAAAACAGGCTGCTCCAACTCTCTTGCTGCTGCACTCTCCAATTCTTCGAAAAGCGGCTGAAACGAACTATGATTGCATAACGTTAGAGCTGATTAGTTCGGTTCGGTGGTGTGCATTATTCACAACTTCCATAGAAGGACGAACCTTTCTTTTCTGTCTGGAGTGATTCTCTATGTTTATTAAATTACGAGCCCATGGGTTCGGATGATGCAGCAACCTTATGGCGTAACTTTGTTTATTTTTATTTATTTCATCTTTTACCAAGGGGATGCATAGGTCTCGGTAAATATTTTCATTCCTTATATACCATGGTGCACCTGGAATTATTTTTAATATTTTGGACTGAGCCCGTTGTATTAGTTCTATGTTTGAAGGCTGGCGTTACCCCAAAGTTGGACACCATATATCCAAATTGGCTTAAAAATTGTTTTGTATAAAAGGATTGGATATTCAAGCTTCAAAGGGGAACGATGATTAATTAGCCAGTGAAGACTGTAGGTTTTTCACTTTAACTGAGTTTTTTTGGCTTCAATATGCCTACGCCATGTTAGTCGTCGATCTAATTGAATACCTAGATATGTTACAATTTCACTTTGTGGGACTGCAGTATTATTTAGAATAGGGGTTCTTAAACTCATGTAGTCCGCGGACCCCTTATCGAGTTAAATTTCTTTGTGCGGACCCCATCCCAACTCTAGACATTTGACGTCGTTCTAAGCATAATTTCTGACTCAATAATGACAAAGACACTCATGCTTGCCAACCGATGTCAAACCCAACCAGACATAAAATGTCCGGTTATCTGA
Organism: Meiosimyza platycephala; assembly: GCA_963662105.1. Lineage (NCBI taxonomy): Eukaryota > Metazoa > Arthropoda > Insecta > Diptera > Lauxaniidae > Meiosimyza > Meiosimyza platycephala. The sequence goes on from OY759212.1 coordinate 5,738,294, forward strand.
CGAGGTTAAGGAACAAAGAATTTTTATTTTGCTTTAATTTTTCCGGTCTTATTTTAGAGGTCTTTTCAACACTATGTATGCTATGTATGTCCAGTTTTTGAAGATCCAGAAGTTCAAAAGCATGCAGAGACTACTTTAGAATAAATATTGATACTTATACCATATATCTCTCTGCATTTTAACCAATCGTGCGCATTTATAGAGGCAAACATTTTTTATTAGGATTTTCATGTAATAAAAATACAAAATGAATAAAAATTGGGGCAATGTAACAGAATTAAAAAATATTTCTTGGTCAAAATAAAGCCTAGAAAATAATTTGTTTTTTTTATATCTTTTTTAATAAACGTTAAACGTTTTTGCTTATAACTTCTTTCATAAAAAAAAAATTAAATTATTTTGATCAGCTTAGCTTAGAAAATCATGTCAAATACTATTTCGTATCACTTTGCATTCTCATCTAATACTTTGCGAAGACATGAGCAGCAAAATAGAAATGCGTGAAAAAAAATGAACAATTTTTTTAAATAACCTGCAATATACTTTCAAGAGTATTGCAAGGGATGTTAAAGTTAACATAAATTCGGTATCTTGTTTAATGAAAATTTTTAAAACAGACGTTAGCATGAATAAAAAGTAGGAAACGCTCTGGAAAAAAGGTTGTGGTGACCATAATAACGCAAAGAAGGTCGTAACCATGCTGAAACTACAAACCTTTCAGGAAAAAAAATCGCTAAGCTAGCAGATTTCTCTGTATCATTTGTGCGAAAAATGAAAGGGGAGGCTAGGCTAAAGACCTACAAAGTTCAGAAAGTGCCAGATCGGAATGCTGAAAATAATTTCGAAGCAATAATACCAGCTCAAAAACTGAGAAAAGATTTTGTGTCCAAATTCGAATGTGGCATTGTGGATGTCGAAACGTTCGTCCTTTCTGACATTTTTCAGTTTCCTAACCAAGAATTTTATTTTGCCAACGCTAGTGGACATGTCCCAAAAAATTTAAAACACAAAATAAATAAAAAAAATCCCAGAAAATTTCTTGTTTGATGAGCAATTTACAGTTGTGGTAAAAGAAGCCAAAATTTCGTGACCAGAGGCACAATGAACATCGAAATCTTCATCAGTAAAGCGGCTCTTGAGTGGTACCAGTAAAATAACATTACTTTTGTTCCTAGAGAAGCGAACCCACCCAATCCACCAACTCTTGCCAATCGAGAGATATTAGGTTCTAGTGAAGAGGCAATTAAAGGCAACAAAAGGGACATGTAAGGACACAACTCATTTTAGACGCAAGTGGTGCGCGTCAGGCCAAAAAATCAAAAAAAATACTATCAAAGTCCCAGAGAAAGTAAAAAATTTTACGCTTCAAAATTAATATTTTTTTTTAATATTATTTTCTGCATTTGAATTAAATTTGCATTAAAAAATTAAAAATTATCTTTTTGAAAATTGAATCTGTGGTTATTGAGATATATTTATTTTTCAATGCACTCCTTACTTCGTACAAAACGGCATCAAGTTTTGGATGCCCTTATTTGCAAGTGCAGAGTAATCGGATTTTAGGAGTAACTAAAAGTTAGTAAGTTCAATTTTATTGAACTTTAGTTTCAATAGCAAGGGATAGCCACGAGTATATCTTGCTCTAATATCGATAATTGCTTAGCAATACTAAAGTCGAAGGGATCCCTGATCCAGTCGTTGCCAGAATCAGAACAGGGAAAAGAAGAAGAAGAAGATTTTGTTCTATTTCTCTGCGATAAATTTTCTAGTGTCAATTTTGTACGCACTATTAACGTATAAGAAACATATGGACGATATCGCACGTCCCAACTGTGGTTAGCTCTTAACTTCAACTTTAAATTTATTTGAAGCTACAAGTAGGCTCAAATTAAAATTTACAAAAATTGATGATGTTGTCAAATAGTGGGAAGAGTGGAGTAGGCATCTAACTGTTTGAACAAAAATAAATGCACAGTTTTTTTTTCAAAAATATGTGCAATCATTCAAAAAGCCATGTCCTTGTAGAATTTTTAATAAATGAGTTATTTAAATAAAGCGAAAAGTTTGATGATGTAAAATTATTGATATCAAAATTGTTTCGCGGACCTCTGGAATGGCTTCGCGGACCCCCAGGGGTCCACGGACCACAGTTTAAGAATCGATGATTTAGAACAATTGGAGGGCATTCACCACGCCAAAGGGTAAAAGTAACTTGCTTACATTTATTTTTATGCGCCACATCGACAACCATTCTTCTATTGATTTTAAATGAAGCTGGAGCTTTCGAGAAGTTTCTAATGGGCAACGGTTACAACTTAAAACTGCAGTATCATCTGTGAATGTTGAGATGGTCGTGTTAGCATTAATTGGTAAGTCTGAGGTATACAATACATATAGAAACGGTCCTAGTACGCTACCTTGAGGGACACCAGCTCTTATATTGAAGTCAGTTGAAATAAAATCTCTGTGTTTTATTTTAAAGAGCCTACTTTCGAGGTAAGAATTAAATGTTTTGTGAATATTGAGAGGCAATAAGTGTTTAATTTTATTGATAAGGCCTTCGTACCATACTTTATCGAATGCCTGTGCGACATCGAGAAATATTGCAGTGCAGTATTCACTGCGCTCATAAGCCTTTCTTATTTCATTTGTGATCCTATTAACCTGTTCGATTGTGCCGTGTTGTTTTCGGAAGCCGAATTGGTGAGGCGGAAATAAATTGTTATCGGTAACAAAAGGAATTAATTTTGCTAGAATTAATTTCTCAAATAATTTTGACAAGCAAGGTAAAAGACTTATGGGTCTATACGATGATGGTAATGTACGATCTTTCTCAATTTTTGGTATCATGGTTATCAAAGAGTTTTTCCATTCTTTTGGGTAATATCCGTACTAAATTATAGCATTAAAAAGTCGGGTCGGGTTTTTTGGTGAGATAAATTTTCGGTAGGGGCGGCAAACAAGTTTTTTGCCCCGGACGTCCCATATGCAAGGTACGCCTGGACATGCTTAATTGTCCGAAAAAAATCTTTTTTTTGGTGAAAACTTTTTTAACCACTTTGGTATACCACTTCACGGAGCGAATTAATTTCTAAAATGGCAGTAGAATTTATGTTGAATCAAGAAATCGTAGTACGGTTCTCGTCCAAAGAGATTATTATTTAATTCAAACTTTTCTTTACTTGATCCAAGAATCACTTAAACCAAATAAAATTACGAAATACTTCTAAAATCAAAGCATAATTATTAGAACTTCTGGGAATCAATCAAAAGTTTTTTCTAGAATCCAGAAACAATTACTAGACCTTTAAAAGAGGAATAAGAATTTTTTCTGGCGCCTAGAAATAGTTACTAGAACTTTCAAATCTTTCCAGGAATCGAGAAACCATTACTAAGGGTTCTTAAACGAATACGTCGGTGGGACTCTGAGTTAATAGTTTTTTTTATCCACGTCACCTCACCTCCGTTGATGTTTTTAATACACACACAACACTTTACCAGCTTTAAAATAACATGAAATAGAAGGCCAGCTTGCGCACCGTTCTTTACGTCTAACCATTTATCTACTTTTGATGTCGTATGTGTGCATTTCCACAGGAAATAACCTTTTAGCTGGCCTTGTTTTCGATTTTTTTATTTTTTTGAGCACATCCTTCATGGTTTTTCTTGAAGCTAAGACTATCTTGAATCAATATTCAAGGTCGAACAATTAAAATTCAGATAGCTATTTTTTTAAATTGCATTTAAAGTAAGAAATATGTGTAACTTTTTAAACACGGTTCCTTCAAGCAAGATTAAGATCGGAAAAAATTTTCAACAATGCACAATTATTACTTGGTGTCCGCAGAATCCAAAAACATGATCCGCAAAATCGTGCCTGATTATGGCCATTTAAGGTAAAATATTTTACCGATAATTTTAATAAAAATATGTTCCATGAAAAATTGCAAATAAGACATTTAAAATTTATATTTTTTTATTTTGCTTTTTTTGTGGGCTTTGTAATCGCAAATAATGTCAAAACCCATAAAAGAAGAATATATAAAAATTATTTTTCATTAGTTTTTAGGCTCAAAACATTTATTTAAATATTTAAATATTTTTCTATTTTTTTTTTTTTCTTGAAAAACGGTGAATAATGTAGGTATGTACAATGCTTAATATAAGAAATTATAGCTTGTGTAGCTGCAAAGTGAAATTTATGTGTATCAAGAAAGCGTTTCTGAATCTAAGTAAAAATTAATCAATACGATTAGAACAAGATTAAATTAAAACCAATTTGTTTGTTTTTGGATTTTCTTAGTTTTGGATTTGGATTTTCCGTGTTTGCCCTGCCTTCCCCTTGTATCGGCTTTTCAATATTGTTCGACTTTTTTTTAACATTTTTTTTTTTACTTTTTTTAACATTTGCAACTTAAACAAAAATTTTCGACTTCTTAACCTCTTAGGTATACCACTTTGTCCTGCCTTCCCCTATATCGGCTTTTCAATATTTTTCGACTTTTTTAACATTTTCCAACTTAAACAAAATTTTAGGACTTCTTCAATTTTTTTTTTCAATTTTTATTCAATTTTATTCCATTCGAATATTACGAACAATAAGTTTTTTTTTGTAATTTATAGCAGTGTTCTTGTTTTCTTTTATTAATTTGAGTTCGTAAAGCGGATTTTTATACTTAAATATTCTCCTCCTACAATAAAAAAAACATCAACAGAGGCAGTTTATTTTATTATTTATACAAGTTGTATTCACATGTGAAATTGTATGTGTATATGTATGTTTATATGTTTCTGTTTTTGTTGATGTTTTAGAGTTTGTACTTCGGCGGGTTGTTTAGGGGATCAATCTTAAGCTTAAGTTCTTAAAGGTTAAACTTTCTTTTGTTGTTGTTTTCTATGTGAAAACAAACAAACAAACGAGAGAAAGAAAAAAAATACGACATGGAGTATAGGAGAAATCCATGGAAACCTGAGCAGCAGCAGCTAAAGAGGAAGAATTCTTTTATCCAAGCCACAAACAAACGAATAAACAAACAAAACTCTATAACAAAAAATTATAGTGAAGAGAAAATAAAAGGTTAAAGAAAACACCAATAACAACAACAGCAAAAAGGGAATGTCCCTAAGGAAACCTTAAGACTTCAGTTTTTTATTTATATTTTTTTTTTTCTGAAACTCTGTCGTATTTCTTTTCATGCGCTTTCTATTTATAAGCAATGTTTTAACTCCATATAAGTACGATTATTGAATTCCTTGAAAAATTTTTTAAATTCTAAAATAGAAAAAGAGAAGCACTACGAAATAAGCACTAAAAAATTAAAAATCATAAGGACCAAATCCATCTCAAACCATGCAGTCGGAGTGACTTCAAATTGCGAAATTGGTTGCCGATTAAATATGTTATTTTTCAAAGTAATTAAGGAAATATACCGTTCCCCGATTTGATCGAAAATTATTTTTTACGAAGTTATGCCCATTTAAAGTTTTAGTGTTAGAGCTTGAAAAATCACTGAAAATTGTTTCAAAATAGTCGCACTTTCATCCAAATCAAAATAATTAACTTTTGTCTTTTGATTCTAATAGAACTTCCGATTCTCTGTCAGAATCTTTAAGAAATTTTGAAAATTGTTGAAAATTGGCGGAGTTATAGCGCTTTTTATGAAAAAAAACAAGGCTGATTTTCTCAAAAACCACAATTTTTTTTTCGTTTAAAATTTTACTGTCGATTTGTATTAATATGATAAAGAAATGACGTGAGTTTAATGCCTGTTAACCCACATTTGAGGTCAGGTGATTTTTTTCCCCAAAATGAAAATGTCAATTTTTTTTTCATCATTGCCAAGCCACTCTACGGCACTATTTTCAATGCAAATAACAACAGCAACATTCCAAATTACTTTCTGCAAGTCCTGTTATTTTCGTAATAACATTTTATCATAGGAAATACATAAAAACATTGTAAGCACATATAGCTTTTTCGCTGAAAAAGTCAAGCAAGTCAGTGAAATAGCTATATTTGCGTAAATTTTTTTTATATATTTCCCATAATAAAATGTTATTACGAAAATAACGGTGAAAAAAGTATGCAGAATGCAAGCAGGATTTGCAGAGAGTAACTTGGAATGTTGCTCTTGTTATTTGCTTTGAAAATAGTACCGCATGCATATACACCCATCCCTCGATTTACGCGGTACTTCTATTGCGCGGTTTTAAAATAACGCGGTTTCTAAATTTTATTTGACTAAATTTTTTTTTCAGCTAAAAACACGTATAAGACATTTTTAACAGTTAAAAACACGTGGACATAAATGATATGACGAAATTTCGTATATATGTAGTAAACATCATGGTGTAAAGACAAAGGTGGAGTCATGGTGTAATGGTCCCGTTCAGCAACTCCTACATTTTTGAAGCGTTTTTAGCAACTTTTTACTAAGTGGTATTTGTGTTAGGTTTTTCAGAATTCTATTGCGAATAAATAATTATGCTAAATCGTGCATCCGGTTTCAATCTGACACTAATAAGTCTTTTCTAATATTAAATAACAACAACAGCTACCAAATTTGTCACAATTAAAGTATTTTGCGCAACATTAGCAGCTTATCGTTCAGAAAGTTTTCTAGAACTTTATGCTTAAGATCTGCAATTTATCAAAGCGCTTAACTTTTTTGTTGTTATAATGTCAAAGTTAAAGCAAGTGAGCGAATACTCTCATGCTCTTAAAATGGCTTCAACACATATGGGTTCAGTTTACGCAGATTTTTTTACTAATTATGGTATTTTCTTTGAGTTCTATTGCTCGATTTATGCGATTTTTAAATTCTGAAAACCAATCCACTCAATTTGTATGGACTTCTTGTCTCGATTTACGCGGTTTTGAATTACGCGGTTTTTTCAAAAACCTATCTACCGCGTAAATCGAGGGATGGGTGTACGCATGAAAATCTGTTTAAACAAAAATTTAGACACACTTGCTGCTGTCATTAATCACGAAATGAGAACAAATGATGTGTTTTGAGCGCGTACCTGACATTGAAACATAAACTAAAGCAAATTAAAAATTTAGAGCTAATGAGATTCATTTGTAAATTAATAAAATTTGAATGTTTTTCTTGTATAATATTAGATAATAAAGTTTGTTTAATTTTTTTTTGATTTTTCGCTCACAATGGAACTTTCTGTGGAAAAACCCATACATTTTTAGTTAAAATTCCCGCTAGTAAGTATTTTGTTGTTTAATTCTCAGGAAAGAAATAGGCGTTTCCTCTTCTTGAAATTCGTTGGTGAATTTTTCAATTATCTCCTTACATACATATGTACATACTTACGTACCCTAAATTCAGCATTGTTCTACTCAAAATTCAGGCAAAATCTTAAGCAATGCTTAGATTTTAGTTCCTCTTTTAACTAAAAAGAACCATACAAAAATAAAAGAAATTCTCGTGTTGCTTAATTGATACTCTGGAATTTCTATTTAAATTAAATTTTTACCGAAAAAATTAAATGAACTCAAAAAATAATTAAGACAATATAAATTCTTTTGGCTGTTGTTGAACACTTTATGAAAAAAGTCATTATTAATTAATTACTGTGCACATTTACGCACGGGGCGGTGGCGCACAGTGGGCACAAATTGGAAAAAAATGAAAGTGATAGGGATTGAACATTTTTTTTAAGACAATCTTCAGAAAATATTTAGGGTGTGAAAAAAAAAATTATAAAAGTTGAACTTTGTACACCAAAAATGTGCTATGAAACTTTCTTTGAAAGTAACTGATGGATATGAGTGCTCTAGTTAACTTGTTTGTAATGAAATGCTAAAATTTAGCATATTGGCGAAAAGTAGAGCTAAACTTTCGAAACTATTTTTCTCAAATAACTTGTAAAATGTGAAAGATATCGCAAAATTTGTAACATTTTTGAAATCAGCATTGCCAAATTAATGGAAATTGATACCTATTCCACGTTTGTATGGGAGGTTAGCGTGTCCGTAGACTGATCTTTTTCACATGCACAAATGTTTGTTGTTTTGACCTAAAAAAACGTCTGTGACAAATTTCTAGACTGTAGAGCTATTATACCTGCTTCTGGCCACCGTTTTTGATTTTTATTTAATAACTTGGAAACTATAAAAGATATCGCAAAATTTGTAACATTTTTGAAATCAACATTGCCAAGTTAATGGAAATTGATACCCGTTTTGGAGAAAAAGTCTTAAACACATACCACCTTTGTATGGGAGGTAGGCGTGTCCGTAGACTGATTTTTTTCATATTCTCAATTTTTTTTTGTGTTCAGCTTAAAGACATCTGTAACAAATTTCAAAAGTCTAGCGCAGTTATTACTATTTATGGCCGCCGTTCCACTGTGCGACGTCAAGCTTTTGTTTAAGATCGTCAAATACAGTCAATGAAATATTCTTAAAGACGAATGAACAAAAACCTTATGAGGAAGTCCATAAAAATAAACCCTCTAGTTTATTATGTTTAGTTAATATTAGTTTTATTATTAAAATACAAAACCATAATAATAAAATTAAAATTTCACTACGCGTAAATAAATTAGCTAAAAATTTTTTAAATCTATGCCTTTGTATAGAAAAATCCTTCTTCTCAAAGTGCACAAAAACGGATGCGGATCCGTTACGGCGGATTCCGTTTTTTTATGCATCGATGGATCCGTCTCGAACTTGGAACGGACTTTATATACGCATCCGTTCCGTATTCCTTTTTTTTTGTAAACAGAACGCATCCGTTCCGGATCCTTGTTATTTCCGATTCGAATCCGTTGTCGTATGAAATTCCTCTTGAAAAATTGGAAGGATCGTCCGCTTTGTCGGATCCGTTTCGAACTCGGAACGGACTTCATATACGGGATCCGATCCGGATTCGTTTTTTTTGTAAATAATTAATAATTATGACTTCGACTAAGTTTATTAAATTCATGAAGAGCCCATGCAATTGAAGCATTTAAGGAATAGATGATATGAGTGCGCGTGCAGTGTCAACAGATTACACTGGTCGACAAATTTTTTACCTAAAAATAGAATATACTTTTCAAACGGGGTTTGAAAGGCTGAATTCGAATCTGAGAATAAAATTTCCCTGATAATTTCAGTTTTCGAGATATTCTAATCCAAAGTGCAACTATCACGGTTGATCGAAATATATGTATGACGTTATATAACATCGAAAATTAATTTTAATTTATGAAACCATGGCTTCCATGTCTACAAAATAGAATATCTTAAATCGGATTTGAATTCAGCACATGGAAAACCTTTAGAAAAGTATATTTGGATTTCAGATACTGTAGTTTGATCAAATGCTCAAAGTGGGGAGTACCACGTCTATTTGTGAAAATTCGCATAGTTCTTATCCAGAGCTTTTCCGAAACAATTCTACTGTTTGTAAGAAGTTTTAATGCAATATACCTTAAATAATTCCCACAGTATAACGTTTCGATGTTTTTTGTTTGATTTTGTCTTGTTTGTCTGATTCCGCGCCCATTTTCCATGATACAAGCAATATTTGAAGATATAGCCCTTGTACCAAATTTCGCGTCAATCAGCACATGGTGACGCTTATCACGAATATATGTATACTTATCCATGCCTTGCCATTGAATATATCCTGTGTGCTTAGGGTACAAAAATTCCAAATAAAACTGAAATAAGTTGTCCATTTTGTGTTTTTCAATGAAATTTCGATAACATTTTGTTAATTTTTTTGATACTATTTGAATTTGTTTTGCAATTTTATAATTTTTTTAAAATTTTGAAATCTTCAGTTTTTTTTTCAGTTTCATAAAGTTTTTAAATTTTTTTTAAGTTTTCTATTTTTTGTAAATTTTTGAAATTTTTCCATTTTTGAAAATTATGATATTTTTGAAATTTTTGTTAAATTTTGCGATACTTTTTGAATTTGTTTTGCAATTTTTATAATATTTTCAAAATTTTTTAAGTTGAAATGAATTTTCTAGCTTTAACACAACTGGAGTTATGAATTTTTGAGAGTGAGTCTCGAAGCCAAAAATCACGAAATTGTCAAATTTTAAATTCGCTCTATTTTGAGAAAATTTTTTTTTTTTCAAAAACAATTCTCGAACACGTATCGTTTCTTTTCGATACAGCACTCAAAAAAAAAAAAATTTCAACCAAATCAAAAATGAATTGTCAGAAAAGTGTGCGTATTGTAAAAGAACGTGCCATGTTTGTCACTTAACATGTGTTCTTGTAATTATGTTAAAGTGTTCAATAAGTAAGAAAAACAAAAGTTAAATACACAGCATGTCGTTGGTTTTCCACTTTAACAATATCACTACGCTAATGTTCTCGAGTCCTATAAGAATTCGTTACATTCAGCATTCGGCTAACTGTTGCACTTGCACTGTCTGAACGTAACATTTCCTTGTAAAACTTTCCAGCTATTGAAAAATTATCGGTGTTGAAAAAGTGTGACGCTTCGGTTCAACACTTTTATGTAAAAACAAGGCCAGCCACTTTTGCCATAATTTTCTTTTAAAGTCATAAAATTTTTTTTTATTTTAAGTAAAATTTCTAAGTGACATTACAATGTTGGTGCATATACCAATAATTCATTCTTCATACAAAAAATCTTTTGATTTTTAGCAAAGTTTTTTTTTCTTCTCTTTTTTTTGTCATATTGCCCCGTGCTGCATTTCAACCGCGCGCCGCTGCAATACCGCTTTGCAACAACCACACCCTTGTAACCAAATTGCTGTTGATTGGAGTCTGGCGTTGGTTTGTTTGCTGTGATGTTGTTGTTGTTTTGTAGGTAGTTATCATTGGTTTTGTTGTTTTTGATACCTTTTTTATCGCCCTGACTTCTGCTGCTTCTTCGTCAGTATGGCGCATTTTCTTCTTCTGCATTTTTGTGTTCTTTTTTTTTGTTGTGTTGCATCCCAGCAGCGGATGCTACTGACTGTGCATTGTTGCTATGTTTCGAATTTTGAATTTCATTTATTGCGCTGCAGTGTTCTCAAATTTAACTTTTTTCGTTTTATTTTTTATTCCTTTTTTAAATTAGTAAGTTCTGGGAAATTGTTTCGCTCTCGTTAAAACTGCTGTTGCAAGTTTTGTTGTTGTTGTAACTGTTGCTGCTTCTTTGTTGTCATGTTGTGTTGCAGTAGCTATTGTAATATACAAAAATGAGTTGCAGCAAGCAAAAAATATTTATTTTTTGATACCTCGTTGATATGGCTGTATAGTACGTTCCAGACGCTGCTTCTGCTGCTAAAAGTATCAAGAGTGTTGCCGTTTGATTGGGGAAAATTTTACGCAAAATTGCTTTATCTGCTGATTTACTGACGTAGTAAATCTCTGGCGTGACAAGAGGCAACAGCACCACCTTCAAACACGTGCACTGGTAACAAGCGTTCTTATATCTATACTATTACTATAAAATTGTTTATATGAAAATGGTTTGTAACGCTTTGTTGCAAATATACTATAATTTTGTTTCGAAAACAACATACTTGTGCTAAAGAAGGTTACTGCATAGTTATTTTTTTCATATAAAATAGCTTATATGAAAATGGTTTGTAACGCTTTGTTGCAAAATATACTGAACCGATTTTAATAACTTTTTTCTTAAAACAATATATTTGTGCTAGAGCAGGTTTTTGCGTACTTATTTTTTTTATTTTTTATTAACTTGTAGTAAAACCTCACAAAAGAATTGTTGTTTAATTTTTCGATGCTGATGTTTATGAAGAGATAATAATATAGTATGAGATGTTAAGAGAATAATTTCGTTACCACAAGTAGGTAATAAGATTAAAATTTTTGAGCATTCTGCTTCAAGCCCTATGAGATTTAACCGAAGGATTTTCACTATCAAACGCTTTTTCCAGCACTTTTTTCATCTGATTCATATTTTGAGTGGCAACATAGCTTTGCTTAGCAGAACAGCTTTGCAAATTCGTAACTTTTTTCGAAGATATTACTGTTTGCTTATACCGGTGATGGGCACGTAGTGGCACTTTCCGCCCTCATGGCCGAAACCATTATTCGACGTACAAACAACCAAAAAACAATTCGTAGAATTTCAAAGCTATCGACGCACAGCGTTGACTTGAGTTCAAATGATAACAAAAATAACACAGAAAGGCATTAGCGATGGTGCCACCTTATAGTGCAATTTGGTTTTTTTGTGTGCTGTTGGCGAATTTGTAAATGAAAGCAAAATATCTTTAAAATTTTGTTTTTTCTTGCTTGGTTTTGTTGTTGCGCCCTTTTGCTAGATTTTCATACCTACCGCTGGTTTATACAACAGTACTTACTTATAACGAAGATTGTGAATAGGCGATGTCCACGTTCAACCATATCGATCTTGTTTGTCTTAACCCTTTCGCGGACATGTAGACATACAAAAACTATCGCATATTAATGCATCAGACATCGGTGACGGCAATTTCATTTGTTATATACAACATATCGCTCATTTACTTCAACTACTTGAGATATTTCAAAATACGTGATTTTTGATTTAATAATGCAGAAATATTCGCATTATGGAATTATCTTTTTTTAGGGTACAATTAAACATACAGTATGTCAAGAAATTCATTGCAAAATAAAAACATATGACATTTTTTTACTTCAAAACTAAATTTTGAAGAAAAATGCGTTTGTTTTACCATAATTTTTTTTTATATCATTCTTTTGACTTACTTGTAAATAAAACTCAACAAAAAAATTATTTTACACGAACGAAACCGAAATAAAAAAAAAAAAAACAAAGCAACGGCACTATTCTTCGCGTCAAGAAATTCATTGCAAAATATGAATATGCATGCATAGAAACGCTATAAAAACTAACGGTTCTTGATTCGAAGAATTTTTTAGCTTGAATTCGACTGCGTACTGCACAAGAAAATTCACATCATATCATTTGAAATATGTTGTTTACTGCGTTTCGTTAAAATAAAATTGGAAATATGACCGGCAACCGAACAAACGATAATGTTATACAATTGGTATATTTCAATTATGCCAAAGGAAAAACAGCTAAAGAAATTGCAAAAATTTTTAACTTAAAATTAAGGACTGTGTATAACATCATAAACCGCGCTGAAAAAGAAGGAAGACTCGAATTAAAAACGACAACAGGCAGACCAAAGAAGCTTAGTGGAAGAGAGGAGAGGAAAATAATTAATACAATTGATGAAAACCCCTTCGCAAGCTTACGGTCGATAGCTTTTGATCTTCAGAAAGACTGCAGAGTTGATGTCTCTCATGAAACCATTCGGAAGACGCTAATAGATCACAAGTATTCATCGAAAACGGCCAGAAAAAAACCATTGCTGTCAGTGCAAAATATATCAAAAAGGCTAAAATTTGCTGTTAAACATGATTCCCTTCCCACAGAGTACTGGAATGATGTAATTTTTTGTGACGAGACAAAAATAATGCTCTACACTCATGACGGTCCTAACAAAGTGTGGAGGAAACCTCTAACAGCCCTTCAAAACAAAAATATTATTCCCACCGTAAAATTTGGAAAATTATCTGTGATGGTGTGGGGATGCATATCTTGCAGAGGCGTTGGCGAAATCAAAATAATTCCTGAAATTATGACAAAAGAGGTCTATTTGGATATTCTAAAAAATCAACTAATATCCAGCGTTCAAAAATTTGGCTTTGTTGACCCGGAAAATCCTCAAAAACTAAAATATAAATTGTATCAGGACAATGACCCGAAGCATAAGTCGTATTTATGCAGAACTTGGCTACTCTACAACTGCAGTAAAGCAATCGACGCTCCACCACAAAGCCCCGATTTAAACCCTATTGAAAATTTGTGGGCTTATTTGAAGAAAAAGGTTTCAAAGCGGGGTCCAAAAAACAAGAACGACTTAATTAAATTTGTTACAGAGGAATGGCAAAAAATACCTCAAAATTATGATTTACAAAATCTTGTTGCGTCAATGACGAGGAGACTGCAAGCTGTAATTCATGCCAATGGAGGCCACACTAAATATTAAACTCATTAATTTGTTTTTGTTAGTTTTATTTATTTTTCTATATATGTTCCATGTAATTTTGCAATGAATTGTTTGACAATATGAAATCTGTCGTTATTTCTTTTTTATTTTTTTTTACACTTATCTTTGTTTGTAAGAAGTATTTTTTTAAAAATTCTAATAACAAAAAACTCAAAGAATTGAAATAAATTTTCTTTTTTTGAAAAATATATGTAATTCTTTTAGTTACTGTGTTTTTAACTGGAAAAATAATAAACTTTTTCATTTTGCAATGAATTTCTTGACATACTGTACCTATAGTTGACATTAAAATACTTTTAACGAATTAGTTCCTTATACAATTACATACATGCATACATAGTCAATGGCTCGTATATACGAGATTACATGAACATATCGAAATTAACTTTTTCCATTGATTTTTATATAACTTTTAGATATTTTTGTCCGATTTTTGTACATTTTTTGTCAGATTTTTGTCCGATTTATGTCCGATTTTTTAAAATATTTGTAAAAAAATTAATTTTCTTATCTCAAATCTTAAAAATATAAAAAGGAAATATTTTTGTATTTAAACGGAGCAATTGAAATTTTGTGACTTCTAAAAAATACCAAAAAATTCACTGTTTTTGAACAGCGATTCTAATTAACAGCAAACCATTAGAAATAAGACAAATTTACCTTTTGAACAGAGTGCAAATGTTGTTAAGTTGAAATAAAATTGATATGAAATGGCCAAATAAATGAAAAATGGTAGGAAAAATTAGGTTTTTTGAGAATATCTCGAAAACAATTTTTATAAAAAAAAAGGTTGGCATTTTTGGAATTTACGCCCCAAAATACATTTGAAAAAAGTTTATGAGAAACCAGTTTATTTTTTTTCTAAACTAGTGTTATTTTAACTCGAAAAATATTAATTTCGTTTCCCTCGCAATTTTGTGTAATTTCAACTTTATGAAATTTTCTACAAAGTTCATTTGACAAACATAAACAAACGTCAAACGTAGTCGAGTCAGTAGTGTTCCAAAATGGTCGTGAAATATATCTCAATTTGCTATGGTTTTTGAAAGCCAAAAATGAGGACCTTTTTTTTAGTGAATGAAACTAAATCGATGTAGTAAATTTGAATGTGTAGGTGGAAATTTCCACAGTATTAGTGAAATATGTGACTTTTTTTTTTGGTGAGCTAAATAAAATGTTTGTTAAAAAGCAGAAATTTTTATTCGGTAGGAACGACAAATAATTTTTTCGCTCCGGCGCCTCTGAGTTGAGTTTACTACATTAATCGGAGAAATTTCTCATATTAACTTTAATCGACAATTTGCACATTAATAGCCGATTACTCGACATAAGTTATCGTTGTTTGTGACTAATCGGCGATTAAGACCAAATCGGAGTTTAATCTACGATTTAATTGAGATAAGTTAATAGGCCTTCGATCGCTTTACTTGATAACTTACATGACATTAGGTATGATATGCTTAATCTCTAGCGAAATCTGATGGGTTCTATGAAAGCGTTGAGTCAAATATCCCTTGGCATCACAATGGATCGTCATTTGGTCTAAATGAGAGTGGGTTCTTTAACTTTTATATAGGACTAGTGGTTCCCGCGGCACACGTCCCGTTGTTTGTTCATAATGAAATTACTCTAAAAATCTTCTTTCTTTAAAAGCAGCATAAGCTGGTGTTTTGCAAAAACTTAATTCTAGAAAATTGGATATATAACTTTAAGAAATAAAAAAATAAGTATGCAATAATCTATTGCAGCATAAATATGTTGTTTTAAAAAATAAATCATTAAAATCGGTTTAGTATATTTTGCGCTAAAACGTTACAAACAATTTCCATATATTTAACTTTGAAAAATTCAAAAAAATAAGTATGCAATAATCTATTGCAGCATAAATATGTTGCTTTAAAAAATAAAAAACCAATTTTATATAAATAGTATAGATATAGATGATATTAATTGATGTACATATGTTGTCTCAAATCAAGCTCATTCCGACTTCATTTCTTGGCTTTACCGACTTCGCTGTCGCGAATGTGCCGCAACTACTTTGTAACTTAGTTTATACCGAAATTTAAGCAGCCAGTTAATAATAACCGATTCGACTTTAAATATGTTCCTACTCTGGACCGTATTTGGTTTGTTTTTCTTATAACGCACATGTATAAATATCTCAAAACTTATCTGTCAATTCAACGAAATTATAAACAAAACGCTCATATACCCCGGCACAACCGAGTGTTGGCAACATCGCTGAGCAAACAAGTCGAATGACGAATGCGCCAACGAACGAACTTTGCTCGTTAACATTATTGACGCTTCTTTCGTCGTCGTCGCCAACACACCACGCCATGTTGCGACGCCCCGCATCGCATCGAAATGCGTTGTGTATATCTTTAACTCTTCGAGACCAAAATGCACAGTGGGTTGAATTCAATTTGAACGGCGCACAAAACTGGGGAGCTAAAATAATAGTCCGGGAGGTAGCGTTGCATTTTTCGAAGTCATTTCCTTTCACTTCATTTTTTTTTTGCAATTGATAGTTTAAGTACAACTGATAATCGAAATAAGCGTCAGTCACCAGAATCGTGGTCGGAGTGGTTGTGACAGGCCGATGAAAAAAGATTCGCTCAATAACTCGGAAAGTAAGCCACATCTAGGAAATTAAAATTTGTAAAATTTCGGTATGACAAGATTTGATCCACTTTTTATAGTTTTAAAATAACTAATGACCAACTCCATTTTCGAAAAAATACGGTTTTTTATTGAAAGTTGTAAACTAACATTATTCGTTCAAATCCTAAAATCGCATTTTTTGTCCAAAATAACTTTTTTTTTGCTCAAAATTATACTATTAATTGGAAACTTTAAAATGATGCAGTGTGTCAAATCCTATCGTTTGAGGATTTTTCTGGCATGATATCGATGTGCTTTTTTCTGCTCTACAACATTGCTCATAACATATTTTTCTACTTGTGGCTTACTTTCCGAGTTATTGCGAAAACATTTTTTTTGTCGGCCTTTCACGACCACGATCCTGGCGACTAACGCTTATTTCGGGGCAAAAAAGTTATTTACGGCCTTCACCGAAAAAAATTTTCGTGTTTTTTATCCTTTTATTTACCTCACCAAAAAAAAATAAATAAATTTCCTCATATATGACTTTCAAAAACCTTAGCAAATTGAGTTATATTTCACGACCATTTTGCTGCCCCCTCGGTGCCCCCTCTAAGTACGCTACTGCTGACCACTCGCGTAGCACTGAAATAAAAAATATTTCTATACTTTTTGCTTAATTTTTTACCACTGTGCAATGTTACTCCATGGCAGCTTTGGCGCTTCTGCTTATTTACTGTCCATACATTTTTTTTTCTTTTGGGCCTGCTGCGCTGTTTTGATGTTGCTTGTGCCTTGTTGCCTTGTCTTATTTTTTATTGTGGCTGGCGTTAGTTTTGTTGTCTTTTTTGTTGTCACTGGTTGTTGTGCTTTTGGTGCGTGCATTTGTAAACGTGTTAATGATTGTGTTGTTGCCATGGCTAAACAGAACGCGCGCACACTCCTTACAAACTGACGACGACGGTGATTCCTGTAGCTGTGCTGTGTTATCGCTGCTGCTTCTGCATCGAGTTTCATTTTCATTTTTGTTGTTTTTGTTTTTTCTTATGATTTTTCTTTCTTCTGATCGTCGCGCAGAGTTTCTTCAGCCCTTGGACTCGATCGGCCTCTTGTCTCCTGCCTGATACTCTGATTCTGTTGACTGCTTTGGTTAACAAGCAAAATAATTGTTTTTGTAGAAAATTTATAACGAATGCATAAAATGCAATAACAATAGCAGCTGCAGCTGCAACAACAAACAGTGAGGTTGCACACATAAGTTGTTTTAAACGCTGCAAGCAAAGGTTGCGCGAAAATAGGGAAGCTGTGCACTATTTGCTGTACGAGTAGCGTTTTGATGATTATAATGAAGCATTTTTTAAAGTGTTTCAATTTTTTAGGATCTTGTCCTATTTTTCGCCCTAAAAGTAGTCAGTCGCGTTATCATGTGACTATTCCGTAACGGCAGCTTTGGCGGTTTATTATAACCGGTGAGCGACCGAGAGAACGAGCAGGCGCTCAAATGACAGCAAGAAGGTGCTTAAAGGGCGTAAAAACGCGTGCACGTATACAGTAACATTAACATATGCTTATCGTTGCTAGTAGTAGTGAGCAACACTGAATTTTGATGTTTTTGTTAAATTTTCGATACTTTTTGATTTTTTTAAGCTTTTTTCCATTTTTTAAAGTTTTTCAATTTTTTAAATTTTCTAGTTTTTGTAATTATTTAAATTTTTGAAAATTTTGATATATTTGAAATTTTTTAATTTTTCAATTTTTGAAAATTTCGATATTTTTGAAATTATATTTAATTTTTCGATAGTTTTTGGATTTGTTTTTGCAATTTTTATAATTTTTTCAAAATTTTGAAACCTCCAGCTATTTTCAATTTTTTAAAGTTTTCCAATTTTTTAAGTTTTCTATTTTTTATAAATTTTTGAAATATTGAAGCGATAGGGGAAGGTGAGGAAAAGTGGTATACCTAACGTGTTTACCAATTTTTCACCAAAAAACAAAAAATTTTTTTTTTTTCGCACAAATAAACATTTAGGTTATTATATTAAAATTAATTTATTAGTTCGATCTATATTGAATATATTAAGGTTGTTGTTTTTTTGAAAATTAGTAACGATTTTTTAAATTCCTCAATTCTTTTGGGAAATATAGGCCTTTAAAAATTAAGTGTCAGTAGTACCCCACTTTCCCCTTTATGAATGTTTATTTTCATATTAAAAGTTTGATTTGTTAAACACTCTTCCTTAAACATATTAGATCCACCCTTGTATACGAGTAGAAAGAACTAACAGCAAGAAAGAAAAATTTCACAAGGGTCGGTTTAATGGGTGGCAGAGAGAAAGAAAAAGGTTTTCTTTATTTTTGATTATTTTTATTTTTGCTTTCAATTAGTTTGCAAGTATTTGTTGTTGTTGTTGATTTATGGTTTAAGGCTTGAGTAGTTTTTCTTTCTATTTGACCAGAGTGGACAACTAAACTACACAGAAGTTGGCTTTCAGTATGGCGTCCGTGTTGCAGGATATTCAATTGACACCACGCCCCCGCGCAGCTCCATATAACTCATGCGTATTTTTTTCCACTTACGTTGTCTTCAATAGGGGAAAGAGTGATGGAAGGAAGTTTATGGTCAAATGTTCAATAGTTGTGCGGCTGGGTTGTTTTGTTTGTTGGCCAATCGGTTGGGAAATTAAATGCGCAATAGAGCAAGAAAAACAACGGAAGAAAATTATAACAATTCGGAAATACTACGTACGCCATTTGTAATTAATCGAATTGTTGTTGATTTAAGTTAAGAAAGTTGGCTGGCGCACATACATAGTAAAAATTGGGTAGGTAGTGTGGGTGGGTGGTTTATGTTTGTATTAATGTGAGTGGACCTCATAAAGGGATGTTTGTTATTTTTCACGTTAACGCCTCTTAAATTGAATTCATATTATAGTTTGCTTGCTTGTATCTTTCTATTACAATGCTAGGAATGCTATACTGGAGACGGTTTTCATTTTGTACTTTTCTTTAGATTTTTTCAACTTTATGAAGTTTTTAAATTTTCTAATTTTTGTAAATTATTGAAATTTTTAAAATTTTTCAATTTTTGAAAATTTTGAAATTTTTGTTAATTTTTCGATGCTTTTTGAATTTTTTTTTGCAATTTTTATAATTTTTTCAAGATTTTAAAATCTTCAGTTTTTTTTCAATTTTATAAAGTTTTTAAATTTTTTTAAGTTTTCTATTTTTTGTAAATATTTGAAATTTTTCGATTTTGAACATAAGCAACATATTTTTCGATTAGAACTCTTGATAACCTAGAGTCACATATTAATTCCCTTGAAGACGCCATGCAATTAGCGTTCAAGGCCTCTTGTACCATTACTCTTTCTGGAAAAAATATCCGTACTGGTGGAATAAAAATCTAAATGAGCTGAGAAAAGACCACTGGAAAGATTTTTAATCAATCCATCTTGAGAAATCATGGCAGCCCTACAGGGAAGGTCTAAAGCTGTACAAAAATGCCATCAGAGATGCAAAAAAACACTATTAAATAAGTTTTTGTCAGTCTATAGATAACATTAAGGATTCGGCTAAGCTTGGTAGAATCCTTTCCACAGAACACTCTAGTCCATCGTTCGTCAAGAAGCCAGACGGAACATGTACAGAGTCCGCACAAGAAGCACTAGAGCTTCTAATCAAAAGTCATTTTCCTGGCAGCAAAAATTTTCAAGAAATACCCTGGGGTTCAAATATAATTGATAATATCGCACCAGTTACGCTCAATTCGCTTATAACTGAGCATAGAATTTTATGGTCAATAAACAGTTTCTCTCCTTTTAAGTCACCAGGACCAGACGGTACTTTACCAATATTGCTGCAGAGGATGCAGAGCACGGTAACTCCATGGCTCTATAGTATTTTTAGAGCAAGCATTACCCTGAACCATATTTCTTCTAGATTGAGGACGGTAAGAGTCATTTTCATTCCAAAGGTGGGCAAAAGCGGTCATGAATCTGTTAGCGATTTCAGACCAATCCGTCTGTCCTCCCTTGATGAAACCGGAGCCTCAGAATTCGTGCACACCCCGATTAGAGCAGTTAAGAAAAAAAGTGTTCTGGTTCTGCAAACCTGCAGAACATCCGGAGCAATATGACCATCACATAATAATTCAAAAACCACTGACCTATTGTCCAAGAGTCGCAAAGATATCACGAGAATCACCGCGACTTGCACTGGACACTGGACTATCGACAAGCATGCTGAAAAATTAGGCATTCCATTCAACCCTTATTGCCTTAGTTATCTGAATATAAATGAGAAAGGATCTGTTGAGCACTTTCTCTGCATCTGTTCAGTCCTTGCCAGAATTAGACTCAGATATCTAGGACAAGCTTTCTTTAACAAACTCAGCGAATAGGCCGAAACTGAGAACGGATCGCTGCTTGACTCAACTCAACAACGCTAACTGGATATAATTTTTATCGTTACCAGGGATTTAACTGAAATTTCTTGACAATCTTCTTACCAGCGTTGTAAGGTCATTTATGTGGTTTTAAAACGGCACACCAGTGCTACTTAATGGTTTCTAGCTTAGATGCTAAGCCGCCACTCTAACCTAACCTAACTCCTAACACCTCAAAATGTATGCCAAATGATAGAACTCCAAGTGGCCTAAACATAGCATATAGTTTTGCATTATTGAATTCTGTTCCAAACATAAGTGCACACAGTTGTATGTTGCGTAAGGTGAAAAAAAATTCTTCCGGTACTCAACTGATGTTCAAATGATAACAGTTTTTCTGAGCGGCCGCAGTGCGTTTACTATGAGTAAACTATTGCATCAATAGATGGAGGACTTTTCTTCAAATCCGATTCTATAATATAGCCCTATGAAATCGCAAAAAACCCTTTTAGGTGTATTTTGTTTACATTTTCAGCCACACGAAAAATGCGGCTGTGGTTTGACAACAGTGAAATCCCAAAAGGCTAGTAAGGGTTAAAATTATTTTTAAGTGTTCTTTCTGTAATGGGTGGATTGAGAATGTCTTCGTCGGAAAGCACAGTTTTTTCGTTTTAATTAAAGTTTTTCGAATTTAATGTGGCAAATGGCAATAAATTTTACGGAAATTAAACTTACTGAGGTTCTGATATCTTCTTGAGACATCACTTCTATAGGAAGCGAAACTTTTTTTATTATGTCTGCTCAATGTACTAAAATCTAGTGCATGCTGGAATGCATATAAAACAACGGATGCAGCTCCATAAAAAGCTTTTGATTGTTGTGTTCAAAGCATATCTCGACGGGTAACCACATGTCAATATAACATGCATTCTGTTAATAAGTTTATCGTCTTATCTTCTTTTCTCCATTTTATTGCCACAGAAATCTATTTTAGTAAAAACATAGTCTAAAATTACAGAGGTTTTTTTTTGTTTTCTTGTTCAAACATTCGCGATTTGGAATGGACATTACTTTTAAAAGCAGCAAACAAAATGATTAGGCAAAAACTGGCAGCTAACTTTTACGCAAATTAGTTAGATATATCTCATATTTACTAACAATTAACACAAAAGGCTGGTAGTTGGCGAATTTAATTGTTAAAAGTCAACCTAAACTTACTGAAAAAATAAAATATTTTATACAAATACTAGTTCACAACATTGGCTTATTAGACCAAAAATAAGTGAACAAGCATATCCATATTTTATAAAAAAATAAACTACATACCTGAAACTTTAAGTGACACTCAAAAAATCTTTGAAATTTTTGTTTATAATTTTGTAGCACGAATTGTTAATACTCACAAAAAAAAAGAATACACTTTTCTTTATTTTAATTGTAAACTTACTCGGCGACTTTGGCAGCTGAAAAAACAAAGAAAAAACCAAAGAGAATGCCAAAAAAGGTACCGTTACTTAGAATGGGAATTTTTGTGATGATTTCATTCAAAATTTATTCATATTGATGGAATTGATTTTTTGACTTCCGCGACGCTAGAAGTACCAGTCAAACCACTGTGCGCCTCTAAGTAGGGCCTCGTATGCAGTGACAATTTTACTTCAAATGCAGCCAACAACTTTTATTCTTGTTTTGTTTCAACGCGAGCTTATATTTTTCAGTATGGCAAAAGTTCTTAAATTAATGAAAATACGAACATTGTTTAGTCAAAAAAAAAAAAAAATTGTTAGAGGGTAGCTCAAAGAACATAAGCGCAGACGGACATGTAAATGTACAGCGGCCGTAAGGCACTCCAACGTGCCCATGTTAAGAGGGAACAGAAACGTAGAAGTGAATGTTGTGGAAGGGTTTCAGGACGCGTTAGTGCTGTTGGCAGAAAGAAAAAAAAACCTTTTTTTTTCCTGCGAATCATGTATAGGCTGCAACAACAACAAACACTTGAAAAAAAAACAAAGAAATAAAAACGAAAAACAAATTTCAGAAAATTGCAGTGACAATGTACACAAAAAAAAAATAGAAAAAAAAGAATTGAAACAGCATATTAAAAATACGCAATAACAGTGTGCGCGCGGATGCAATCGTGATTCACGGTGGCAAATTTATGGTAAAACAATAGAATTTGGTTCTTATGCGTAGTTTTTTTTTATCAGGAATGTAAGACAATCCTAACCTAATCTGATCCTTACCTAACCCTAACATAACCCCAATTGTAACTTAGTCTTAACTTAAAGCTAATCTTAGGCTTACTCTAATCTAATACTTACCCTGGCCCTAACAAAAAGATCTTAAGAAGCAATTTTTATAATTTTTTCAAAATTAAGTTTTCTTTTTTTTTGTAATATTTTGAAATTTTTCAATTTTTAAAATAAATTTCAATTTTGAAAAATTTTGATATTTTTGAAATTTTTGTCAATTTTTCGATAGTTTTTCAATTTTTTTTGCAATTTTTATATTTTTTTTAAAAAATTTTGAAATCTTCAGCTTTTTTAAATTTTTTGCAAATTTTTGAAATTTTTCAATATTTGAA
This sequence comes from Meiosimyza platycephala, assembly GCA_963662105.1. Lineage (NCBI taxonomy): Eukaryota > Metazoa > Arthropoda > Insecta > Diptera > Lauxaniidae > Meiosimyza > Meiosimyza platycephala. The sequence continues at coordinate 5,761,897 of OY759212.1, forward strand.
AATTTTGATATTTAAAATTTTTGTTAATTTTTTGATACTTTTTGAAGTTTAGTATGGTATTTTGTGACATGCACATTAGACGTTGAATCCTTTCTAACTTTAAAAGTATGAGCTTATATTCCAGAGCCTTCCATCAGTTCACCAGACCTCATAGAGTAAAATTGGGTTTACTATAGCGGTGTATATCCAGTGTGTCGCCGCCAAGGTTAGTCCCCATTTGGCTGCAATTCTTAGACCAATTCATTTAAAAAAAAATGACATGGTTTTGGTAAATTCATGAATATAATGTTGTCATTATTTTACTTAAGGAAATTAAAAAAAAAATAATTCACTGCTGCTTCTCGTTTTTTTTTTCATTGTTTCACTCTCAGTTTTACAATCTCCATGACATTTTTTTATTTGCGGTATAGCAAGAGTTCATGGCGTTTTTAATTTAAGCTACATTATCTTCTCTTTCTAACCCCCACCCTCAAAAAAAAAGAAAAAAAATTACAAAAAACAAACAAACTTCACTGATCCTACAGCTTTAACTTATTTTACATCGCCCTATGCTTATCTGCTGGCTGTTTTACGCCTCCTTTTAGTATAACAAAATTTTCTATTTAGCAGTCAACATTTTTAAATGCGCCTAAGAGCTGTCTACAAATTTCAGATTTTATGTTTTATCTGATTTGTGAGAAAGCCTAGAAGATGATTTTGTTTTGTTGCTTTCTCATTTTGCATCTAAGCCACGAGTAAATTTTTTCTTAGAGTTGCCAGCATAAGGTTTTCACTTCACAAATTTTTGTAGTTTTATTACCGTAAAGATAAAATAAATTGATAAAATTGAGCTTTCTCAACGATTCATAAAACATGTTTTTTAAACTACAAGGAACATTTCGTTGACAGTTTTTGTTGCATTCAAACTGGGGAGCCGCTCCTGTTGATGGTGCTTCATGAAAGTTAATTTGTTAATAAAAGTCTGCAACAACATCCCCTTAGGATCGTCCAGTAATTACTTGAGTTTTTTTTTTAACTCCGACCCTTCCCTCCCCCTTCTTGAGGTCTGGCGAGACCACTCCACCCTCCATGAGACTTACCCTTTAGTTTTTAAGTACATAATTAAATTTACTGTATATGTTCATGTATTTTACTTTATGCCACAAATATCAATGTCTTCTACCCACAGGGCATGAAACGTTTCAGAATTCTTTCATTTGAAATGTTGCTATACAAAATTCTTGCTTTTCTATATTACAAATGAACTGTTACGCATGCAATCAATCTTTTCCGATACCTTTCTAATGAAATCTTGCTGACACGTTAGAGGACGTCCATTAATTACGTGAAATGTTTTTTTGAAAATTCGGACCCCCCCCTCCCCTTGGTGGGATTTGGTGAGATCTGGCGGGACACCCCCCTCCCTCCCGTGAGATTTAAATTATAATTTTTAATGTAAATTATATGCATTAAAAAGTTGACGTAAGGTTTTCCTTGACCCCCTCCCCCCTTGGTGAGATTTGGTGAAATTTTGCCAGACCCCCTCCCCCTATTTTTGCTCACGTAAGTAATGGACGTCCCCTTATAAACAAAATCTTTTACGTTAACTGAATATTTTTAATGAAATTTAAATTCCTTGCTACAAAGTTGCAGAAAAGAATTTGCAACGAACGTCTAAAATTTTTCACTCAAAAATTATTGCTGTTGTTGCATTTTGCAGAGAATTTTTTATCATTCCCAAAAAATCGGGGAATTGGTGAAAAGTTTAGAAAGATTGCTTGTTTATGATATCAGTCCCACAACATCACACCTCATCCGTGCTTTATTTCTGTGCGCAAAAACGACCGTACATTTCGTCAGTAAATAAGAAAAAACGATGAGAGTTTGCTCGGCAACATATAAATCAACCAGAAAGTTTTTGGGAAGGTGTTTTGTGGTCCGACGAAACAAAAATGAATTTATTTGGGTCCGATGGAAAACAAATCGTTTGGAGAAAGCCTATTAAGGAATTAGAAACAAAGCACATAAATTCAACAATAAAGCACGGATGAGGTTGTGTGATGTTGTGGGGCTGATAGCTTCAAGTGGTTGTGAAAATTTTAAGTTCTTTGGATGGACAAAGTGATGTACCTTGATATTCTGCAGAGAAATATGATTAGCTCCGCCATAAAATTAAAATTACCTGGCAATTATTACTTTAAACAGGATAACGATCCGAATCACACATCTCATTTAGTGCGCGAATGGTTGATATATAATGCCCCGAAGCAGCTTAAAACTCCTCCGCAATCTCCCGATCTTATCCTAATCGAGCATTTATGGCATGAAGTTAAAATGAGACCAAGAGAAAGGCATTTTTCGAACAAAAAAGTGCTTAAATCAAAAATCATAGAAATTTGGATCAGTATTCCGTCATATTTCACAGAAAAACTTGTAAAATCTATGGTTGCAAGGTATCGTAAATGCTCAAGGAGGCAGCACAAAATACTAGCTTGAGTTTGCATTGATTTTGTAGTATTTTGGCAGGATTTAGAATGCTATTTATTTATTTTCTTTCATATGTATGCTCAAGAAAAAAGTTTATTTGTGAATTAAGTTTTTGTTTTGTTACTTATTATTGTGAATGAAATGTTAACGTTTCGAACTGCATTTTTTTTTTTAATAAAATTTCATTTTTTTTTTTTGCCAATACAAACAATAATCACCCCTATCATGAATAAACATTCCTTCGACTTTTTTCTCCAATTCCCTGTATTGCAATCGTGGAAGTTTTTGGGGATTGAGAACAAGTTCCCTGGAAAATGAGGTTATCGGCAATACTTTTTTAGGGAAAATTTTTTGACGTTTGACGCAAATTCTATTCCCTAACTTTGTAATGAAGAATTATTAGCGGAAAAAAGCAATGTAAGTATTTATATTAATTTGATTAAATAAAAACGATTTTAAAAAATTTTTAAAATGTCTAACAAGACAAATAAGAAGCAACTAGAGACATTGGTGCAGTACATGGAGTCCAATTTGGATATCGCCAAAGGCTTCACAAAAAGAGCCAAAGAAGAACTAACCAACAACAAGCTATGCATCATTTTTATTTATTAAAATAGTTTTCACACAATTTTGATTAAATATATATATATATAAGTAATTAAATTCAATTCAATTTACTAAGTCTTTTCTTTTGCAATTATTTGAACAAAAATATATCTTTTTTTACACTTTACTTCACTGTGTTTACAATTTTTTTTAATTCAGCTGACAGCTGAGCTGATGTCAAATTGCAAAATCACGGTTGCATTATTCATTGAATGGAAGTAATTGGAAATATTTTGGCAGCACTGACGGGAAACGAAGTTTTCCAATCCAATTCATGATTGCAAGTTTGCTCTTGGAAAAAAAAAAATCCGAAAGAACAGAGTTCCTTCGGACATTCATGATAGGGGTGAATGTGTTTTAATGAAGCCTGTATGCTCAATTTTTTGAGCAACTGTATGTAAAATAGCAGCGCAAGTGACGCAAAATAAAAAAAAATCGATCACGTTATTAAAAATGTTCAGAAAAACTTGAAATTAAACGGAATGACGGATATTGACACATTGCAGAAAGCTTTCTGAAATCAAAATGAAAAATTTCTGAAATGTTACGGAGTCTTTGTAAGATTTCATTTGAACGATTTCTGAAAGGTTTACGAAACGTTACGTTTGTACTAAACTTAAATAATAATACGTAGGGAAACTATAATACCTATAATTTTAACTGTGTAAATAAGCTTTCGTTTTGGGAGCGCCCACCTTTAAAAAAATAAAATTCCCCCGGATTCAATCTATGTACTTCTGTATCAAATAATATCAAAATCGGTCTATTCGTGTAACAGTAAAAATGTTAAGTGCTGTTATGTGCCTGCACCGTCCACTCAACGCAAATATATTTTCTCAAGACTCAAGCTATCTGAATATCAAATTTCATCTAAATTGGTGGAGAGAGCATTTTGTGCCATTAAGGGCGGTGTCACGTCCCCTTAAACCTTTTTTTTAGGGTTTGATCCAGCTCCAAACCAAATTTCATTAAAATTATTTCATAAATTTATTCGTGGAAATGCATTTTCCTGTAAGAGGAGTGGCAATGCCTATCAATTGAAAAAAAATTACACTATCCAAAAAAAAAAAGTTAAGCGATTATGTTGTGTTATGGCAGTTAAAAAGGAATGGAACCGTTTTACATACTGGAATTTTTAGACCATATGGGAGCATTAACTATCCTGCACGAAGAAATTGATAAGTGACAACCCTAGCACCACTCCTCAATTCAACTTATTTTTTAATTTTTAAGATGACATTGCATTGTCTGCTTGTTTTGTTATAGCTTCAACAGTACTTAACTATTCTCTGATTTGGTTGTCAGTATCTTCTCCTACGTTTTTATTTTGTCTTCATACCCATCACTAGCAGCGTGATTAAAAAGAAAATTTTTGATTGTTATATTTCCAAGCAACACGCTGATGACAGTTGAGGTCCAGTTCGCATTAATTCACGCTGCCATGCCTCGGCTGTGGGCTGAAATATGGTGTCATCATTTTACTGAAAACTTACACTTCTATGGCAAAATTGTCCCTTATGCTTTTTATTTTTGTTTTTTGTTACTTTTAAATGGATACAGTAAACGTTTCTTTCTTTTTTTTGCCTGTACTTATTGTACTGTGTACTGTGTACTATGTTAATTATTCTGCTGATTTAATTTCTAACATTTCTGTAAGTGCTTAAAAGTAGTCATAATAGAGTTTGAAGGAAAAAAACTTTAAATTCAGGTCGGAGTCCGCCCACTTTTACTCTAGTTTTCCAAATCACTATCACTATTTATATAAAATTGCGTATATGAAAATGGTTTGTAAGATTTGGCGAAAAATATACTGAACCCATTTTAATAACTTATTTTTAAAACAACATATTTGTGCTAAGGAAGGTTATTGCACACCCATTTTTTTATTTGCTAAAATGGTTCGTAACGCTTTGGCGCAAAAAAGTTTGAAGATGAAGAACTGGAAGCATTACTCGATTAAGATTGTTGCCAAACACAAGAAGAGCTCGCAGAATTTTTGGGTGTCACTCAAGCAGCCATTTCAAAACGTTTAAAAGCAGCTGGATATTTTCAAAAGCAAGGAAATTGGGTTCCACATGAACTCAAGCCGATGGACGTCGAAAGGCGGTTTTGCATGTCCGAAATGCTACCGGAACGCCACAAAAGGATGTAATTTTTGCATCGGATTGTTACTGGTGATGAAAAATGGATCCATTACAACAACCCCAAGCGCATAAAATCTTATGTGAAATCCGGTCAACCAGCCAAATCAACGGCAAAGCCGAATATCCATGGCGCGAATCTAATGCTCTGTATTTGGTGGGATCAGAAGGGTGTGCTATATTATGAGCTGCTAAAACCGGGTGAAACCATCAATGGAGAACGCTATCGAACACAATTAATCCGCTTGAAGAGAGCAGTAGCCGAAAAACGACCGGAATATGCGAACAGACACGAGGCAATAATTTTGCATTTTCCACGTTGCTAATCCGGTTAAGAACTATTTGGAAAACACTGGATGGGAAGTTTAAACCCACCCGCCTTATAGCCCAGACCTTGCCCCTTCTGACTACCATTTGTTCCGGTCGATGCAGAACGCCCTCACTGGAATACGGTTCACATCAGAGCAGGATATCAAAAATTGGCTTGATTCATTCTTGGCTGCCAAGCCGGCGCAGTTCTTTTGGGATGGGATCCACAAATTGACAGAAAGATGAGAAAAAGTCATAGCTTCAGAAATAAACGTTCAAATTTTGAAAAAAAAACCGCACGAATTAAATTATAGACCCAATACACGTGCGCTAGTACCACTAGCCTAACAAAAAAAAAATATATTTAGATAGTGATAATATTTAATTTACTATATTTTTAGAAATGTGAAAAACCAAGCAAAAAATTAAAATGAATATTTAACTAGTAAAGGTGTTATCTTCGGCCAGGCCGAAACTCACATACTCACTTGAAAAGTGTGTAAACAGTTGAAAAAAACTCAAAAAGTCTAAAATATATGGAAACCATTGCAGAAAGTTAAAAGAAATTGAAAAAGTCGAAAAAATGTGGAAAATGTTAAAAGTGGTTAAAAAACTCAAAAATAAATACAAGAAGTTGAAAAATATTAAAAGAATTAAAAATTCATGAAAAAGTCGAAAAAATAAAGAAAATGTCGAATCAAGTTGAAAGAGGTTGAAAAAGTGGAAAATATACATATGGAATATATTGGGAAAAGTTAAAAATTTGAAAAAGTCAAAAGAATGTGGAAAATGTTGAAAAAAAAAAACAATCCTGCCTACTTTTGGTTCCATAAATTATATTCGTCACTGACATCCACAAACTAGATTTTAGCTCAATATCTTGTATAGTTTCCGATATATGCCTTAATTAACCTTAAAATTTAGAGCGGTGATACACCTACTGATACAATCGAGACTGATTTTGATCCAGAAATAGCTTTCAATAAACAAACCTCTTTTACCAAATTTCAGTATGATTGCTCATATATTTCTATAGATATGCCACTTAAGGTATTTTACTTGTATGGGCGGTGCCACGCCCAGTGGTGTTATTTCGCTCGCTTTAGATGCTGACATACCTCATAGCAAGTTCACCACTTACATCAAATTTCAAGCCAATATCTGCAATAATTCTCTTAAAATATCACTTCAAACTTTATGTTAATATGGGAGGTGCTACGCCCTCTGATGAAATCTCGTCGAAATTTATTTAATTTTATAGATTATAATACAGTACAGTATAAGTGCTCATTCGGATAATGCGCATGCGTTATTTTCTCAAAACTCTTCTCTGAGTACATGTGATAATCCAAAGCCGCTAAATCTGAAATTTGCAGAACATGTGTTGTCCTCTTCTCTCTCACGGGGAGCTCAATGTTCAACTCCGAACATCTCACCAACACCTACAAGCGCAACAGTCTCTGGCAACAACTAGTACATGTGTAATAACTACGTCATCATCTGCTTCACTTACACCAATAATGTCAGTAGGCACAAATTCACATGTAGTGAGTAGGGATGTTATGGATATCCGTATCCGTAACCGAAACCACCGGATATCCGAAAAAAAACACTATCCGTTACCGTAACCGAAACCGAAATAAAGATTTTTTAATATCCGTATCCGTAACCGTAACCGAAATATTATATCCAGATATAAACAGTTGTACAATCATATTTGTAACAATTTCGCTACAGCACAACTCTTCTGAGTTTACCCAAAAATCGATTTTGTAAATCAATAAAATGTCATATTTTGTAAAATCAAAATCCAAATTCGCGTTTTCTTTTGTATTCCTTTCAAAATTAAAAGTAAAGCCTGCGTTTACTTTACTACGGTTTAATATTTAATTGCTTCATATAACACTGTAGGTAAATTTCCAACTTTTGAAAAGACACACAAAAACGCCGAAACACGTAAACTTATTTTTCGGTCGTAGAATGTAGTGGCATATGTATTTAGAAAAAAAGATTGAAGTTATATTTTTGAAGTTTTTGGCCATATTTGAGGTTATTTTACATCGCGAATAAATTTGGTTTTTCAAAACTGGTTGCGAAATTTGAAAGTACTCTTACCCTTCAGAATCCATTTTAAATTTTGTCGATTCTTCTTTTAATCACCGAAATATCATAAATTTAAATTTATGTAGATCTGTATGTAGGCCTATGTAATAAATTTCAAGTTTTGATATTTCGGAGACAAAAAAAGTTATCGATATAATCTTTTTTTTTTTTTTTTTTTTATTATTCTTTTTATTTATTGGATCTCTTTACATTGTAAAGACTAACAATAAGTTGTAAGCTCTTAATTCTAATTAACACTATTACAAATTATAAATTATATATAAAGTGATATATTTATTATAATAAGTAATTTAAAGCTCTGCGGGACTCAAAAATAAATAAAAAATAAATATTTTTTTGCTGGTCTAAAATTGTATTATGGATATAATATTTGGATATATGTATGGATATGGAGTTCATTATGCAGAACTATTTGTAGTAGCTGGGCGGTCCGCCCTTTTTAGACGCGAATGTGTTGAAGTGTTAGCTAGTGGAGTAGCTAATGGATTGATATGATTTTGCAGTTTTAGGAGGTATTTTCTTTTCAGTCTTTCAAATTCTGCGTTTACCATAGGTATATGGAGATCGCTATGGATACGCTCATTTCTAATGAACCACGGTGCTCCTGTTATTGTCCTTAGTATCTTTGATTGAACCCTTTGAAGAATTTCAAAATTTGATGAACTAGCGAATCCATATAGTTGTATCCCGTAAGTCCATATAGGCTTAATAACACTATTATATAGGAGAACTTTATATTCCAATTTTAGAGCAGAGTGACTGTTTATTAACCAGTGCAAGCTAGCAGCTTTGAGTTTGATTTGCATCTTTTTGGCTTCGATGTGTTTACGCCAAGTTAAGCGTTTATCTATGTGAATGCCAAGATAAGTGACTTCATTTGCTTCTGGAACTCGAATGCCATTTAATTTTATGGTTGGTGTTGGGTTTCTATTTAATGTAAATGTAACATTTCGGCATTTTTGCTCGTTCACCTTGATACGCCATTTTGATAACCAATTTTCAATAAGAACTAGATGATTTTGAAGCCGGTTGGTGGCAACCACAGCATTTTTGTGACGACTTAAAATAGCCGTATCATCCGCAAAAGTGGAGGTAACTAGCTGGTCATTTGTCGGAATATCAGAAGTGAATAAGATATATAAAAACGGGCCAAGAACACTACCCTGTGGAACTCCAGCGCCAATCGAGAACTCAGTTGTATTAAAACTTTGATATTTAACACTATAGCACCTGTTTGCCAAATATGACACAAGGACTGCTTGGATATTTTGTGGTAGGAGTTGTCTGATTTTGTAAATTAGGCCATCATGCCATACTTTATCAAAAGCTTGTTTAACGTCAAGAAATATGGCGGAACAATATTCTCTGTGTTCAAAAGCATTTCTTATTTCGTTTGTTATTCTATTCACTTGCTCAATGGTTCCATGTTTTTCCCTAAAACCAAATTGGTGTGAAGGAATGAGATGATGATCTTGAAGGTAAGGCATAACCTTTTCTAAGAACACTTTTTCAAACAGTTTTGAGAGGCAGGGAAGCAAGCTAATAGGTCTGTATGAAGATGGTAAGGTGGAATCTTTGCCGGGCTTCGAAATCATTTTAATTATTGATTTTTTCCACTCACTGGGATAGTGGCCAAAATTAATTATAGCATTGAAGAGCCTGGTGATGAAAACTACAGCTGTTTGGGGTAAATTTTTGAGCATTATGGGAGTAATGGAGTCATGGCCAGGTGCTTTTCTACAAATAAGTTTATTGTTTATGACTTTAGCGACTTCAGTTGGAGTAATATGCATGTTAATATTTTGAGTGTTATTTATTTGCGGAGGCAGATCAGTATTGTTTGAAACACAATTGGGTTGAAACACTAGGCTTAGATGTTGTGCAAAAACATATGCCTTTTCCTCATCACTTCGTGCCCAATCGCCATTACTATCCCTTATAGGAGGTTCGGTCTCAATAGGATTTCTAAATACGCGGCTAGACTTCCATAGAGACGATTTATTAGTTTTGTTTGGAGAAAGGTTTTGAATAAAACTATAATGGTGATTACTCTGGTCTCTAGAAAGAGCAGCTCTTATCTTCTTTTCGGCTTCCCTAAGTTTTATTTTTGATGCTGGGGACCTATATTTCTGCCATTCCCGTCTAAGCCTTCTCTTATCCGAAACTAATTTTTCTATTTCAGCATTAGTAGAAAATCTATCTTTTCTTCTACTAATTGAATTTTTAGGCGTAGAGTTATTTGTTGCTGTAGTTAAAATGGAATTTATGACCTCAACAGCATCATCAACATGCTCTTTGCATCCTATTGTATAATTTGTGTGGATATGTGTGCTTATGTATTTTTTGTAATTAATCCAGTTTGTATAAGGAGTTGTAAGGGTAAGTGGTACCTCTCTATGCTTGGGTTTTTCAAAAATTTGTATGATAACAGGGGAATGATCAGATGATAACTCAAAACTTGTACTGACAGAAATTAAATCTCTGCGAATACTCTTGGTGACGGCAAAATCGATTAGGTCAGGAATTTTGTTGCGGTCCGCTGGCCAATATGTAGGTTTTCCGGGAGAAGCAACATCCAGATTGCTATTTTTATTTATTGCGTTATACAGCTGATTACCTTTGGGATTATTAATACGGGAGCCCCAGAAAATGTGTTTTGCGTTATAGTCACCGGCTGCTACAAATTTATCACCTAAAGTTTTAAAATAGTCCATAAACTGCGCCTCTGATACAGCAAAGCGGGGAGGACAGTAAACTGCAGATAAAGAAAGGTCTTTGCCATTACTTTGCAAGATAATTGAAGTAGCTTGTAGATAGTTTTGGGCATAAGCCCCTAAGCAAGAATGTTTAAGCCTTCTTCGAATTAGTATACCAGTACCGCCATGGGCTTTTCCGTCTGGGTGATTGGTTTTATGGAATATATAGCCTGGAATAGTGAAGTTATATTTATTTGTTAAGTGGGTTTCGGAAAGAAGCATTACATCTACATCTTCCCGAGACAAGAAGTTTGAAACCTCTAGTTTATGTTGGCTTACGCCGTTTGCATTCCATGCGCAAATCTTTATAAGGCCTATAACTTGGCTAGGAGAGCAGTCATTAATTGGGTTTGCATTTCAACGATACGATCTAAAGATTTTTGCATGGCTATCATGAAGTGTGATAGGCTTTGAGTAAAATTAGAAATCATTAGCTCAAGGTTATTGTTTGGTTCCTGTGGTGTTAGGTGTTGCATTTGAGAGCCTGATTTTACAACATTAGCATAAGAAATAGCTGGTGAAAAAGAGTTGGCAGAGGACTGCTAGGGGGCAGAAGCAGCAGAGAACTGTTGGGGGGCAGAAGCGGCAGAGGTAAATACATTTTTAGTCGGATTGCGACCAGCTTGTTTCAGTAAAGTTACCCTCTGTTTTAGGCTTTGATATACAGGACAGCCTCTATAGTTAGCAGTATGGTTTCCATTGCAATTGCTACGTTTTTTTGAGCTTGTGCTATTTTCCGCTTTTTTGGAGCATAAGGAGCTGTGGTGGAGTTCACCGCATGCGACACATACAGTACGGAGATTACAATAAGTTTTAGTATGGCCATACTCTTGGCAGTTTACGCATTGGACCGGCCCATTACGTTTGTGGGGCTCCTCGACAGAAATTTTTCGGTGCAATAAATATTGCAACTTGTATATTGGATGCGTTTCATTTTTTTTGAGCTTGGCAGCATCTGGGAGTAGATCTACCTTAAACATAGGTTGAGGAACCCTATCTTTATTTACAATGTTAATAACTGCTCTGGCATGGAAACCTTTTTCTTCGAGAGCATTTTTTATTTCAATTACGTCTAAATCAGATTCAATACCTTTAAGTACTACAGAAATACCTTTACTGCTTTTCAGCTGGTAAGTGTAATAATTCTTTTTTTTGGCTTCTAGATCACGTGCTAAAGTACGGTAATTACATTCCGCGTAAATTTGGATTTTTGTTTCATGTATATTTCCTCTTGTAAGTGAAACTACATGATATGAGTCTTTCCCTATTAGACTAGTAATATAATTTATAAGGGCATTAGAGTTACGCTTGCGCAAGAAAATAGGTGGAGGCTTATGATCTTTAATACTTTGCCTACCGCTACCACCAGCTTCATCATCATCATTTTTTGCTTATATTGCAAATCTATTATTGTTGGCGTTGATTGTACCTGTAGAGGTGGATTTAATGACTTTCGCCGCTTGTACATTGCCTCCATTTTTTTTGTGGACGATATAATCTAAAAAAGGTTTTGAAGGGTAAGAGTAATACTTTCAGATGCCGTAACCAATTTTAGGAAAAAAAAATTTATTCGCAATGTAAAATATGCTCAAATATAGCCAAAAACCGTGTTTTTTACACTTTTAGGTTAAAATATCTCAAAAACCTGACGTATAGGAGAAATTCTGAGCTCGGATTTGGGTTCAGCGCATCAAAGTCCTTTGGGTACGATAGGTCTGGCCTCTGGTTTAAAAATTTGTCAGCCTGTGTTATAAGTACTTTCTTACAAAAATAAATAAAATTTGTTTCTTTGATTTTTCACAGTTTTAAATTGAATTTTTAAAACAAGTTGTTATGTCACATTCCTTTCCTGTGGTGTGGAGAGTATCCTTGAATTTTGGCGAACCTGATAAAAAATGTTTAAGGGTACATATTGGTACTTATATGATATGGTTCCTATGTATTTGCTATGTTTAACACCTGTGCAGTCGCCGTTTGTTTATTTGTATCTAAAAAAATTTGAAATTGTGTGCATAATATTGGATAACATTTTCAGCAAGTAAACGCTTTAAGAAAATAACAGCTAGTATGTTTTAAAAATTAAAATGTTATGAGACCTTCATTTTTAATACAAAAACCAGAAGCGCGACCTCTAAAACTTTTTATTTCCTCTGAAATAAATAGGATCCTCATTTCAAACCATGAGGAACCTATGGCTTCGAGAAGGCGGTTGAAAACTAAAAAAAGGAATTTCTGGACCACCCTAATATGTATGAATGTATGCTAGGGTGTGTTTTTTCAAACTTCTGTAGATGGATTTCATTTATTTTTTGCATATATCTTTAGCCCAAAATTTAAGAGAGTTTATGTCCGATTTCGTTGAAATTTTATAAAAAAATTGACTTACTAAAACGTAAAAAAATTATGCCTTTGGTGCCAAGATATAGCGGTTTAGGTATTTAGTTGTATGGGAAGTGCCACCCACAGTAATCAAACCACTTTCAAATTTTTCAAAGGGAATTTTTTTTTTTGCCTATAATATAGAATCGGGTTTAAAGACAAAATTCTCACAAAATTTCAGCATCGTAGATCGAACCTGCGAACAGCGCAATTGGTTTGTTTCCTATTACAATTCATTTGAAAAAAAAGCGGAAAAACGAATGACTGAAATTTTTTTTGCGTTTTAGTAATCGTTAGTTTAAAATTTGCTCGATCGAACGAAATTTCGCTAGATCACGCACTGATATCTTTTCTATCCTGCACATTAATTATTTAAATTTTTTCTTTTAAGGGGACGTCCATTAATTACGTGAGGTGTTTTTTTGAAAATTCGGATCCCCCAGCTCCTCTTGATGAGATTTGGTGAGATCTGGCTCGACCCCTCCGGAGGGAAGTTAAATTATAATTTTTAATGTGAATATCTATTCTATAAGAAGTTGACGTGAGGTTTTCCATGACCCCCTCCCACCCTTGGTGAGATTTTGCCCCCCCCCCTTTTTTTAACACACGTAATTAATGGACGTCCCCTAAAGATAGTAAACTCCTTTGTGTCATTCTGATATGAACATATCTGCAACAAGCCAAGAATGATAGAATCAACGTAATAAGACACAAACGTAATAAGACACAAATATTACACATGTACATGCCTATGTACATACATATATGTACAATATCAATCATAGTAAGCTCTGAATCTCAATGATGTCCCGTTAGTTTTTTAAATTTCATTCTTGGTTTCGTCAAAAAAACTTTGCAAACCTAGACACAGCAATAAAAAACAGAAGAATCAGAAAAAAATTAAGATTCGGTTTACAGAGCTTCAATCAATGTGGACTATGGAGTATGTAACGCGTCATAAACTCAATTCGGATTATTGTTTAATTCGGATTAACGAGCTTTCACTGTAAATCAAAAATAAATGTCGCTCGCATCTAGTTTCCGAGATATAGTCATGGAAAGTTGCGGCTATAGCCGCTTATGATAGAATCATTCTTGGCAACAAGCAACTAGTGAATGCTAAAAATGTAAACAAAAAGACACAAACTGTCATCGCAAAGTAAAAATTACATAAAATGGGAATCCCCTGTTTTATTGCTTTCAACAACATACAAAGAAATAGATTATCAAGATTCTTGATTCAAGAATAACAATCGACAACAACATCAAACAGCAAAGCAGAGAAAGAGATTTTCGTTAGAATGTGCTTTTTGTCCACCTGCAGAAATGCCTTGTATGAAATGTGTATAAATCTAGTGTCCGGGTCCGGCCAAGGGAGCGTCCGCCCCTATAAAGATATTCCCAACATATACTGATTTTTAGAAAAGCTATAGTCCGCATTGATTAAAGCTCTGTACAGTAGGTAACGGATATAAGTAAGTCAAAAAATCCCGGAAATTTATTTCTTATATCAGTTTTTTCTTATAGAAGTACCACGTTTATAAGAAAAAAATTTTTAATATCCGCGCTACTGATATAGGAAACTTTATTTCTTATATCTATTTCGCACAAAAATCAGCTGTGAGTAATAAGTGCTCTCAGCAACTGCAATCGTGATACTTGTTCGTTCTATTTTGATCGAAGAATGATGACATAAAGAAAGCGCGTTTACATCTTTCACTTACGTAGTACAGTAGGTAACGGATATAAGCACAATGCTTATAAGAAAGGAACGCTTATAAGAAACATTTTCGAAAGCACCGCATTTTTTCTCAATGTTTTGAGGTAAAAAACAATCTATATAAGAAACTTCTTATAAGAAAAAAACGCATAAAAGGAAGCTTTTTCCAAGCACCAATATGAAAAATCTTAAGAAAGATATAACGCTTATAAGAACTTTTTCAAATCGTAATTTTCGATCTTTGGACAAAATTGAAAATACGCGCTTTCTTTATGTCATCATTCTTCGATCAAAATTGAACGAGCAAGTATAACGATTGCAGTTGCTGAACGCACTTATTACTCACTGCTGATTTTTGTGCGATTCGGATATAAGAAATGAAGTTTCTTATAGCAGTAGTACGTATATAGGAAATTTTTTTCTTATATACGTGGTACTTCTATAAGAAAAAACTGATATAAGAAAGAAGTTTCCGGGATTTTTTGACTTTCTTATATCCGTTACCGATTACGATTTGAAAAAATTTCTTATAAGCGTTATTTTTTCCTTAAGATTTTTCATATTGGTGCTTGGAAAAAGCTTTCTTTTATGCGTTTTTTTCTTATAAGAAGTTTCTTATATAAATTGTTTTTTACCTCAAAACTATTGGAAAAAAAAACGGTGCTTTTGAAAATGTTTCTTATAAGCGTTCCTTTCTTATATGAATTGTGCTTATATCCGTTACCTACTGTACTCAGTTTTTCCCAATCAGATCAAAATCTCGAGATATTTGCGATTCACATTTAGTCAATTTTCGAACCTTTTTTTTCAATATTTTTCTTAGTTTCGGAGAAAACGACATTGAAATATGTTTCGAAATTAAATAATTTATCATTTGTTAATCAAAACATAACTCTTACAATGACAACCGTTAATTTTCAGACGTATACAATTGGCTTTTTATACATTTTGCTTTCTACAAAGAAAAATTTATTTATTAGTTTTAATAATAATTTTAGGTTACAATAAATATTGTTTGAGCATTAAACTATTGGCTTTTGATAGGAAATTGCAAAAAATAGTTTCAATTAATAATGTACCAAATTTCATTCGATTTCGATGTCTTTTTTTACATACCCTGCAGGAAAATCAACTAATTTTAAATTAATTCAAAATTGCTTTTTTTTCAAGTACAACTAATTGAAATTCTGACTTTTTCTCATATAACTAACTGACTTAAATAACATGGGGTTGTCATTGGAGTAAGTCAATTGTCGTCATCTGCATGTGTTTTCAACTACTTTAAAAGTAGTTTAAAAGCAACTAGTTTTAAAGTACTTTATTTAAACTAGTTTTGAAGAACTTAACTATCAACATTTATATTGCCAATTATATTGTACAGTTGTGAATTATTTTCAAGCCTTGATCATGATTCGAATCGAAAACTATCAATGCTTAGGTGCTGTGTAATTGCAAAATGACAATGGTGAAAGAATATAAGAATAAGAATATAATATAATATAATTACACGTTTACAACGTAACTTTGGCCCCCGGCATGATACTTTTTGATTTTTGTGGCCCCTCATAGAAAATAGTTTGTGCAAGCCTGATAAGAGTAATACTTTCAGATGCCGTAACCAGTTTTGGAAAAAAAAAATACATTCGCGATGTAAAATAAGCTCAAATATAGCTTGTGTGTGTTTTGCTAGCGTGTTTTTTTGCACTTTTAGGTTAGAATATCTCGAAAACCTGACGTATAGGAGAAATTCGGAGCTCGGATTCGGATTCAGCGTATCAAAGTCCTTCGGGTGTGATAGGTCTGGTCTCTGGTTTAAAAATTTTCATATCATTTTAATGTATTTGAAAAATTGAAAATTAGAAATTTATTTGACAAAATTGGAAAATTTAAATATTTTAGAATTCATACACGAAATCAACAACAGCATAAAAAAATATCGAACTGACGCATTCCGCATGTATTTTAAACTACTTTTAAACTAGTTGTTTTCAACTACTTTTAAATTAGTTGTTTTTTGGCAATTGACTTTTACACTCCGGCAGGGTATTTATATAAGAAAAATATAGCTAAAACAGGGGCTTAAAAGTGACAAAACATCAATCGGGAATATCTCGAGAATTTGATCTAATTGAAAAAAACTGAGTATGCCATCGTATTCTACGACCAAAAATTAAGTTGGGGTGTCTCGGCGTTTTTGTGTGTCTTTTTTAGGTCCCTACAGTGTAATTGATGTGAAATCTAAAACGAGCAAGGTTTGGAAATATTTCACTGAAATTTATAGTGATTTAGCAAAGTGCAACCTGTGTGAAAAAAAATTTTCACGCAAAGGTGGCCGGACCAGTTCAACAGTGGGACCACTACCACTTCCCTTAAGTCCACCAAAATATCCGTATCCGAAATAAAATTATATCCTTATCCGTATCCGAAACCGATAAAAAAATATTTAAAGATTTATACTCTTTGTCCGAAACTTCATATCCATAACATCCCTAGTAGTGAGCAAAGAGTATAAATAATAAAAAGAGATTTCATAGATGAGTCTATACAAAAAATGTTCCTACGTTGCGGTGCCATCGACAGTTGGTCTAAAACTTCGCCGTGAAATCAAGATCCACAGGAGAAATTTTTTTTAAAAAAGTGGTCGAACGCGTCATAGAAAGCGAAATTGAAAAAGGAGAATTAACTGAACTCGTTTTTCATTTTCGTTCGTATAGAAATTTCATTTTATATGTTAAAATAATTAATTATCTATTGTTTTGTAACCTGCATTTGAGAAAATTCATTTGTATTGCTACCAAGCAACCAGCAAATCCAGAAGGAGGATTTTTATTTTGACTTCTCCATAATAACAAATTTGCAACCGATCCCGCGTCTTTTGCGTTGTTGTTGTTGCCTTTTTTATTCCGAAAAATTCAGTTGAAATAATCCTAGCAAAATGCGTGTAATTGTTGTTGTTCTTGTGTAGTTTACAACCGATCCCGTTATTTGTATTGTTGCTTTTTTTCAGCCGAAAAATTCAGACGAAAATTAGCAAATATTATATTCCTGTTGTTTGCTTGTATGTGTTTCACATTTTGCTATTTGTCGCAACCAGAACTTTTTGCCAAGGGGGTTTTTAATCTAATGAAATTAATCACTTATATTTTCATATTTTCTTGTTTTACTTGAAACAAATCATTAGTTAACACAACTTAATACCTAAATAGATTAAATTAGAATAGTTTAATCACTTGCATTGATTCGGCATTTAAAAAACCACGAAAATCAAATTTTGAAATACAAAAAAATTAAACTTTCTTTAAAATTAACAAAGAAACTAATTAAAAATGTTTAAATACACTACCACTGCCGACGTGTTAGTTTTATTTGGGCTTAAGTCCTTGAAAATTCAAAAATATTTATGTTGGGGGCTTCAGCCTCCTTGACCCCTTGTTCATCTTCATGCGTTTTTCAGTTCAAACTGAAAAATAAAAATAATATTCATCTTGTTTGATTTGCTGAGCGTCTGCTTCAAACAAAAATTCTTTTGTCTTGCAGCTAGAATTGAAATCATTTTGCAATAATCAAAATATTCTCAATTTCTATATTTTTCAACATATTCATGAAAATAACAATAAAGGTTACATTAATTTGTCCTATCAAAATTTGACAGCTAAATCTGGTTCCGTAGTTGTCAAAATCCTATGCAAAATGTAAACAAATAAATTGAGTAGAAACATTTTTTGACAGCTATGGATGATTATTTATACTCTTTGCTGACTGTTGCTGTTATTTACGTACATACAAACTTGTATGTATATAACTGTAAACAGAATAACGGGAACCATAACCAGCATTTTGTAACGAATTTAATTCAACTGGCAGAAAGTTTAAAAATTTGAATAGCATTTATTTGAACTTACATTAACGGAATGTATCAAATATGATACAATGGGCGGTTAAGGGTTAAACAATTTACACCTGAATTCATTCACGTTTAGAACCCTTTTCAACTGCCAGAACACAACATAATCGCTTAATTTTTTTTTTTGCAAAGTTGTGAAGAGGGACACTGCACAATATAATTTTCATTTCAATAGTAGTAGTATAAAAGACTCCTTTAAGTAGGCGTGGCACTGCCCCAAAATGGGCAAAACAGCAGCCACGTCTCAGTCGCTCCACCAATTTGGTATGGTGATAAGCTGATTCCTGATAAGAGAAATTTGTTTTTAACATAACATATAAAATGAAATTTCTATACGAACGAAAATGAAAAACGAGTTCAGTTAATTCTCCTTTTTCAATTTCGCTTTCTATGACGCGTTCGACCACTTTTTTAAAAAAAATTTCTCCTGTGGATCTTGATTTCACGGCGAAGTTTTAGACCAACTGTCGATGGCACCGCAACGTAGGAACATTTTTTGTATAGACTCATCTATGAAATCTCTTTTTATTATTTATACTCTTTGCAGGTACAATCAACGCCAATAATTATAGATTTGCACTATTAGCAAAAAATGATGATGATGAAGCTGGTGGTAGCGATATGCAAAGTATTAGAGATCATAAGCCCCCACCTATTTTCTTGCGTGAGCGTAACTCTAATGGCCTTATAAATTATATTACTAGTCTAATAGGGAAAGACTCATATCATGTAGTTTCACTTACAAGAGGAAATATATATGAAACAAAAATCAAAATTTACGCGGAATGTAATTACCGTACTTTAGCACGTGACCTAGAAGCCTAAAAAAATAATTATTACACTTACCAGCTGAAAAGCAGTAATGGTATTGCTGTCGTACTTAAAGGTATTGAATCTGATTTAGACGTGAATGAAATAAAAAATGCTCTCGAAGAAAAAGGTTTCCATTGAAGAGTAGTTATTAACATTGTAAATAAAGATAGGGTTCCGCAACCTATGTTAAAGGTAGACTTACTCCCAGATGCTGCCAAGCTCAAAAAAAATGAAACGCATCCAATATACAAATTGCAATTTATTGCACCGAAAAATTTCTGTCGAGAAGCCCCACAAACGTAATGGGCCAGTCCAATGCGTAAACTGCCAAGAGTATGGCCATACTAAAACTTATTGTAATCTCCGTACTGTATGTGTCGCATGTGGTGAACTCTACCACAGCTCCTTATGTACCAAAAAAGCGGAAAATAATTCAAGCTCCAAAAAATGTAGCAATTGCAATGAAAACCATACTGCTAACTATAGAGGCTGTCCTGTATATCAAAGCCTAAAACAGAGGGTAACTTTACTTAAACAAGCTGCTCGCAATCCGACTAAAAATGTCTTTACCTCTGCCGCTTCCGCCCCCCAGCAGTCCTCTGCCAACCCTTATACACCAGCTAATTCTTATGCTAATGTTGTAAAATCAGGCTCTCAAATGCAACACCTAACACCACAGGAACCAAACAATAACCTTGAGCTAATGATAGCTGGTGACTATAACACAAAACACATTTTCTGGGGCTCCCGCATTAATAATCCCATAGGTAATCAGCTGTATAACGCAATAAACAAAAATAGCAATCTGGATGTTGCTTCTCCCGGAAAACCCACATATTGGCCAGCGGTCCGCAACACTTCAACACATTCGCGTTTAAAAAGGGCTGACCGCCCAGCTACTACAAATGGTTCTGCATAATGAACTCCGAAATAAATATCCATATCCATATATATATCCAAAATACACTTTCAGACCAGCAAAAATATTTATTTTTATTTATTTTGAGTCCCGCAGAGCTTTAAGTTACTTATCTATATATTAATACGTGAACATCGAAACTTATGGTACACTTTTTAAGTAGTTACTATAAAGAGAGGGGAATGAAACTTATGTCATTGGAAAGGTACTGTTTTACAAATGTGCACAAAAATAAAACAATTTGTAATAGGTGCCGTTAAGGCAGGTAAAATAAAGAAAACATACGCTCATGATTCCCCCAAACAAAACACTTTAACCAACGTATTTTGATCGCGTTTATGGCTGCATGAGGTAGAGGCAAGGTGAGGTGAGGTGAAATGCAGTCCATGGACGAAGACGTTTTGCTTGTCATCGGCAAAATTCTTCCAAAGTTAAAACTTGGTGGGTACGGTCGAGTTTCTACCCCAATACGATACTAGTTATAATAAATATATCAATTTATATATAGTTTATAATTTGGAATAGTGTTAATTAGAATTAAGAGCTTACAACTTATTGTTAGTCTTTACAATGTAAAGAGATCCAATAAATAAAAGGGTGGAAAAAAAAAAATAATAATACAGTACAGTCGCGTTAATCCGGACACTCGCTAATACGGACTTCCCAGTAATCCGGACATCTCTACGATTCGGACATTATTGAAATTTTGCCTCTACAATTTGGACAAAACTAATTCAAAGTATATTTTGGTTAGCAAATAGACTGTGGCTGGAACAAACATGTCAACTTTGATTTTTTTAAATTTATTTCGCTAAGTTAGGGCTCTTTTTGAGTATAGGTTCATACTCGAGAGTTTTTGCAGGCACGTTGTTTATTTAAAATTTGTTGATTTTTTCATATGTAAAAAAAATTTGGAGCGATTCCAAGATGTGTCGGTTAGAAAGTGTTCGGAATGTAAAAGAACGTATCATTTGCGAAAAATTTTTGTAAGTAATTAAAACTAGATATACACAGTTACAATTGCTTAGTTTGATTTTTTGAAAAAACTCATTCGCTATAAAAAATTTTTAAGATTCTTTCAAAAAATTTCAAATTCCGAATACTTTTGTGAGGTGTATATCTGAATCAATAGCGGGCAAAATAGCAACAGTGGGTGTGGCACCTCCCATACAATTATATTGCATTAAGTGGCATACCTATCGAAATATGTGAGCATTCATACTACAATTCGGTGTGAGAGTATTGTTTATGGAAAGTTATTTTTTTGATCAAAATCGGTCTTTATTGTACCAGTGGGTGTAAATTCTAAGGCTAATTATGGCATATATCGCAAACTTTACAAGCAATTGTGCTAAAATTTGTTATGTGTATTTCAATCACGAATATAATTTATGGCAACAAAAGTAGGCGGAATTGGAGAAGTGGGCGTGGCATATTTAAATTTTTTTAATTTCTTTTCGATTTTTTCCAACATTTTCCATAATTCTTTTGACTTTTTCAACCTTTTAACTTTTCCATAAGATAAAACGCGTTTATGTAGCACTAAGTAGCGATGTGGTTAACAAGTGGAGAGAGAGCATTTATGGTCCACTTTATGAAGATGAAAACTATGAATTGACACACGAGGAAGGTGGCCAACTATGGTAAACCACACATACGAATAAATCGCGCAGTTTTTCATCACCTCAGTGCCACCCATATGACAATCTCATTGTGGTTGTGTGGGTCAAGTATTTAACGTGGCTTTGGCGCAATTAGTGATAAGCAACAATCATGACAACCGAAAAAAAAGAAGTTGTAATTGTCGATTGTGGTCAAATTAAACCAGGTATGGAATTACGGGGGATACGCTCATGTGGATGAGAATTAAATAAAAGATATACAGCCGTGTTGGCTGCTACCTTTAGAGTTCTATTCGAATGCTTGCCGATAGATTTCGATTGGCGATTCGCCCACAATCCATTCCCATTTGCGTCGTTTGATTTGAATGGAAATTGAATCTCGACGAGATCTGGTAAACAGTTCAACATTGGAAATGATTCTATGCCATCATATTTTCAGCATATAGCCAATACAATTACTGTAACGTGGGTGGCCTGTCACTGATTTATCAGCTCCGCGATAATTTGCTGGGTATTAATTTGATCAATACGCGATCGAGCGAAATCCAGCATGTTGTTTTCTTAAAAAGGACGTTCTTTTACACACCGAACACTTTTCTGACGACACATTTTTGACATGGCTAAAATTTTTTTATGGCTTCTGTATCGAAAAAGAAGAGTTACGTGTTCGAGGGTTTTTTTGAAAATTTTTTTTTTTTTTTTCATAATAAAGCGAATTTAAATTTTGAGAATTTCGTGATTTTTGGCTTGAAGACTCACTTTCAAAAATTCATAACTCCGGTATTTTTGCGCTAACTCTGGTCAGAAGAATTTTAGCCAAGACCTTGGACGGAATTGATAGAATCCTGATGTCCCTTTAGTTCTGGCAAAGCGATAAGTACCCTTTTTTAGGATTTTTACTAAAGTTCCTACGAGTCAGTCAACAGGTAATCGATATTTTTCTTAAATTTGGGTAAAAACAGGGTACATAAGTTCAGCGGTGAACTCCGGGGAAACTTTCAATATTTCGGCGACTATACGATCTGTAATTTTTTTTAAGAGATTTTACGGTCTTTGCTATCTCCGTTAATGAAGGCGAGCACGATGTCAGTCTTTGTGGTCTGCCCTCAGGGAGAGGCATATGGGAAGCGCTTAAGAGTGGAGTTGAACGGTTGATGGTCTCCGAAAAATTAACTTTCCAATGAATTAGCTGATCATCTGTAGTCGTTAAATGGCTCCCGTTTTTTGCTTTTTTTGGCCAATTTTTCCTGAATTTATTGCTTTCCATCTTGCGTGCTATTTCGTAGATCGTACGTTGGTCTCTGATATCTGCGGCTGGTTTACAGCTCCTTCATGGTTGGCTACTGGTTTTTATCTCCGAGACGATACAGTATGGAGACAGTTTAATTTTTTGGTTTCATGGTTGACTACAGTTTATTGTCTCCATAGTATCAAATTCCACACTTGGTGGATTACAAAAATATTGACATTTCTGGACTTACTTGACATTTGTGACGAAATTTGACATTTCTGCCCAACATTTATTAGCATTAAACTTGCCATTAATCTTTTGTAGATTCATTTCCATTTTTCGCTCAACAAAGAAGATTTATGTACGTTATCAACGAAATAAAGGATTCTTTTAGAAAGCCAAGACATACTTGCATCAAGCATGCCACCCATATTAAAAATTTGGATTTTTTCGAAAATATCAATTTTTTGTTCAAATTACCTTTTGGCGGTGTTTTTTATACTGAAAACATTTTCAAATACATTTTTTGATATAAATTAAAAAACCTTTTTATTTACGTTCAGTTTTTCATATTGGCGATATCAAAATAGCTGTCTCCAAATTTTGACATTTCGGGATACAACTATAAGAGACTGTCGCCAATCATGCAAAGATAAAAAGTGTGGAAGACATTGCCGCGGAGATACTTAGTCAATGTCGCCAACCATGAATCCAATTTTTCGTCGGCGACTAAATCGGTGAGATAGTAGCCATCCATGAAGGGGCTGTTAGCTTTGGCTGCGAGGTCGTTACAGATTTCTCGTTTGTCCTTTTTGCAGCAGGCTTTTACTTCCTTATTTTGTGCATTTTATATATGTGCTTTGTCTTGCCTCTGGTCTCTTTTTTGCGCCTCATCTCTCACGCGTTTTGTAGCACTCCTTTTCTCTATGACATCACAGGTAGCGTCGCTCATACTGGGTATTCTATTTCGAGCGGTAAAGCCAAGAATGGCTGGCTGTTATAAATGACGACTTATGTTTTGCCATTTAAGTTCGATTGAGTCTCGGAGGGTTAGTGTCGCTGAGCCATTTAACTTAGTCGATGAAATTATCTCGAAGACAGGTATCCTTGAGTTTATATAAGGTGAACTTTCTGGTTACTTTATAAAGCACAAATATTGTGATAAGATTTATCAGTTAGTGTATAATCTTAAAAAATATAACGTAAATTTTTTTGGGACAGTTCTTAGATCTTCCTACACTCATAATCTCAATGACAACTTGTCCCGCATCAACAGGCCTTTCAATTTGTCGATTGTTGATGATCCATTTTAATTTGCTGCCCAACGCGTCAAGCATACAGTATGCCAATTCGGCGCGCTCAACATTGCGTTTGAGCCAAATTTACATAACTTCTCGATCTATTTTTAAATAAAAGCGTGGGAAAACGTAATGAATAAAGTTGACCCTGTAACTCTGCGCAGATTCCTTACGTCAAAAAAAGAGCTTTAAATTAAGAAAATATGTTCAATTAACTTTTAGCGCACATGAAATTGTGAAGTCTCTTTGGTATGACAATGACTATACCAACAACGACGAATAATTTGCCTATTAAGAAGCTGCTGCGTGCCGTCATGCCCTCGTTTGCGTGTATGTGTAATTTGTAATTGTTATTGTCGTGCATAATAATAAGACAAAAAAAAAATATAAATTTCAAATAATAAAAAAACAAATAAACTGCAAACAGCAGCAACAACAATAACAAACAAATCAACACACACACACATGAGCACATATGTATACTTTGCCATGTTTTTGAAAATTTGTTATTTTTTGTTGTTCCAAAGCTGCTGTCTAGTATATATGCCGTAGTAGTTGCTTGTTAAAAAATAACAACAACAACAAGAGAAATCTCTTTGATCTTTCCGACAAATAAAAAGCGCCGCCAAAACGTCGTCATTGTCGTTTCAGTTACAGTTGCTTTTACGCTCCATACACCACCACCCCTTTTCCGCCAACTACCCCAAAAAAAAACCCACCTTCTCAACTCAACCCGCTATTCCACTAGCACCCATCAGTACACACACACATACACTCATAAATTCATTCAGTTTGGTTGCTCAGTAGGAAAGACCTTAAGAGTTGTCATCATTATTTGATATTCATAACTATACTATGTATATAAAATTGATGGTTTGTAACGCTTTGGCGCAAAATATACTGCACCGATTTTAATAATTTCTTCTTTAAAACAACATACTTGTTCTTAAGAAGGTTATTGCATAGTTTTTTGTGTTATTTCTTAAATCTAAATTTCTTTCTTTAGCATAAAGTTTTTGCAGAACCTCATACACAAATTGTCGTTTGATTTGTGTAGTTATGTTGCATTTTTTTCTTCTTATTCGAATCGTTTTTATACGAAGTTCAAAGAACAAACTCTTTTTCAATTGCTTTTTTTTCTCTTTCCGAAGAGATAAGATAGAATGAGTTGTTAAAAGAGTAATTTCATTATGAAATTCGCGCACATCTGCGTGCGAAGCCGCGGCTACCACTTTACTAGTGTCATACAAAGAAATACACACACGTTTTCCGCCACCGCACAGTGGCCAAAATGCTGATCATAGTATTCTATCTAATTAATAACTTCAAATGTAATTTGGCTCATACAGCTCGCAGATGGCTAAAATTGGCGCACAAGCACGCCCATCACCCTTCCCATATATGTATGTACATAAGTTTTGGTAATATGTAGTTTAGTTTAAGTGAACAACTCTCCGATTTTTTTAAAATTTTACTATGTTGTAGCTGATCAAGAACATATATAAATATTGCGCCTCCTTCGTACTATTTTATTTTAGCTTGAAAATCGCTTTTGCTAAGATTTTTTTTCAAAAAGCGGCGTTTCCATCCTTACCAAAATAGTTCATTTTTCTTTTTGATTCTAATAGAACTCATTATTATTTTTCAGAATCTTAAGTAAGTCGTTTAAAATTGGGGGAGCTATAGCGTTTTTTTATAAAATACTAGTTGGACTTACGTCCCGTTGAATTTTACATAATAAAATAACTCTCTTAAGATCTCATTCTCTCTTCAGAAGTAACAAAAACAAATCAATTGAATGAGAGTTTGTCCTTTGAACTTCGAAGCCAAATACAAACGGTATAAATGAGTTGAAAAAAAAACAACAATATTAACATAGAATTCAAGAAGCAGCATAAGCAACAAAAACTCAAACAACAATTTTGTGTGCGATTTTGCAACAACTTAATCCTAAAAAAAATTAAATTTGCCTTTAAACAATAAAAAGATAAGTATGCAGCAAGCTTTTCTAGCACAATAATGTTGTTTTAAAAAAGAAATTATTAAAATAGGTTCAGTATATTTTGCGCCAAAGCGTTACAAACAATTTCCATATAAGCAATTTTTAAAAAATAAATAAATAAGTATGCAATAGCTTTGCTGAGCGCAAATATGTTGTTCTTAAAAAGAAATTATCAAAATTGGCTTAGTATATTTTGCGCCAAAACGTTACAAAGAATTTCCAAATAACTAATTTGATATGCAGTAACCTTGCTGAGCACAAATATGTTGTTTTCAAAAATAAATTATCAAAATTGGCTTAGTATATTTTGCGCCAAAACGTTACAAACAATTTCCATGTATGCAATTCGAAACAATTTCCATATAAGCAATTTTTAAAAAATAAATAAATAAGTATGCAATAACCTTGCTGAGCACAAATATTCGACGTTTAATGTTAAGTGTGGTGACTTATTTTTCAACTGGGTCAACTTTCGCTCTCGTAGTTTGTTTTTGTTTTTGCCGCCTCAATAGTTCGCGTTCGGTTGGTACGCGCAGAATAGCAAAAAAAAAAAAACTGGAAAATTTTAAATTCCTTTCTGACAAGTTAATGCAAATGGTTCTGTTCTCTACATGCGTCATACAGAGCGTTATCACCAACCAACCAACTCGTACTTGCAAATCCACCACCTACATTCGCCACTTCGTACCGCCGCACCCTATTATTTTCATGTGTAGCAGCTCCAAACTGCAAAGAGGCGAAAATATTGTCTTGGGCACATTTGCACTCTACTGCCCGCCCCGCATGCATACCATTTATAGTACATACATATACTACATACATACATATAGTACATATGTACGTTACTGTTTCTCAATTTCATTCTGTTGCACAAAACAATTTTCTTTATCGGCAATACAACAAATTTCTATTGCTGTTATTTGCTGCTGTTTTCGCTTTTGTAATGATATTCATATGTATGTATGTATGTAAGTATGTATGTATGCATGCATGTATGTGCATTAGGGTGTTTCATTTTTTTTTTTTTTTCGTTTCATACAGTTTTAATAGTTGGCAGTGTTGACATTTGGGTTTTTGTGAAAATGTACTGAAACGAGACTTGAAATGTACTTTTTAGTGGCCGAAGGTACTTTTTTGTCTTGCACACAAAAAAAAAAAACCGGTACTCATTTTTCGTATCTCAAAAACCGTAACAAAATGAGATATATGTATTTCACAGTAAATACAGGTTCAAGGTACATTCCATGTATTGGTCCAAGGTACACGTCAAGCACAAAATTCGGAAAATATTCAAAAACAAATTTTACCCTAGGAGATAATAAGATTTTAAGATCGTTATTTCGCCATTGATCCTCAACACAACTAAATCACGCGTGAAAATTTCGTCTTCCTCAGTTGACGAAAGAACGTAAATAAAAATAGCTCTTGTGCAGCGTTGCTGAAATCGGTTACATAAATATAGAAAATTGTACTGTTACAATTCTTAGCTACACGCTGGCAAACATGAAATATCGCTGTTGGTCCAAGGTACAATCGGTCAAAGGTACATGCTCTTCCTCTACTGAAAATGTGCTGAAAATACGCCAAATGTTCTGAAAATTTGCCAAATGTACTGAAATCGCACCAAATGTATTGAAAACTTATCGAATGTACTGGCGACGATTTTTTAGTACGTAAATGTACCGAAAAAAGTACAAATATACCGAAAATGTCATCACTGTATTCTATCGCGCACTTACTTCAAGACTGGCATAACTCAAAAAATATGATTTTTGAGTTAATACGGCATTTCATGTTTTATTTTGTGTAAAAAAATCTAAAAGTTATCTTATAAACTTGCCTTGTGAGTAGGGTTTAAGTTGACATACTTTTCAACATTTTTATATAAAAAGTAACTTACAGAAAACTTTAAATGCGTTTTTCTTCCACTATAGGGTTTTTTTTTAGTTATGCCAGTCTTGAAGTAAGTGGATGATATTTACATTAGTTATGTTACAATATTTATATTTAAAATGTTTCATAAGAAACTAATAATAATATAAAAAAAATTTATATGGGAGAGCATGCTTCATTTGACAGTTTCTATCTCGTGAAAGCAAAAGCTTACACAAACGAGACCAAGCCCATTGGCAAGAACATACAATTTTCCATAAAAAAGTATTTGTCGTATATATAATATTTCATCAGTTTATTAGCTTTTAGGGCTTAGGAATATTTCGCAGAATGAGAAAAAAATTTATTTTTTTTTTCGATTTGTTTTTAGAACTTTTTTTTTAAACTTTTTTTTGGTTTTTTTTTGTAAAAAATTATAAGCGCTTTCCGTTGGGCTTGGTCTCGTTTGTGTAAGATTTTTTTTCACGAGATATACACGAAACTGTCTAATAACGCATTCTTTCCCATATAAAACGTATGGAATACTAAAAACCTGGCTCGTCGAGTACCACCAGTAAATATTAATATTATGAGTTCTCCTTGCACTAGAATTGTTCTTTCACTATTATTGAACCTGTTAAAAAAAAAAAAATTTTTTTTTGAATCACCCTAATGTACATTGTACATTACACATGTTCAAAATAAACCAGTGGTGTGCAACTCATCTGCACGCGTACAATCGAATGGTTTTTTTTTCGTTAATGCACTGCAAAAACTAATGGGAAAATTAAACTTTTTTGCCGAAAATTTTTTTAGTAATACGAAGTGCTTAATTCGCAAGCAAGTTGTAATTAATAGTTAGTATTTTTCATACATAAAAGCTAATTTATAATTAAAATTCAACCCTTTCAACCCCCGGAGAATAAGAAATTCCATAGAGCATTAACATAGCAAAAGAAGCAGTATTTTTTTCAGTGTTTGCCGCTTTTGCCATTTCACTCTCTTTTGAGCGTAAGAAAATATTTGAGATTCGCGCTCTGCCGATCACTGAAATAAAGTCATATAGTCCAAGAGCACGATAAAGGAAAGTCGAGTGTATAAGATTACAGGATAAGATTTACGGCAGTGGTCGGCAGAGCGTAAATATAAAATTTTTCTTACGTTCAAAAGAGAGGCAAATGACAAAAGCCGCAATCACTGAGCAAAATGCTTGCTCGCTTTGCTGTTTACTTTTCATATGATTTCTTATTTCAGGGGTTGAATTTTAGGTAAAAATGCCTTTCCATATGAAATTTATTGACTATACCTAAAACTCGCTTGCAGATTAATTATTGCGCATTTGCAAAAAATTTTCGACTAAAAAATAATTATTTCGACACTTGATTTTTGCAGTGCATTGACGAAATAATCAGCTCATTTTGTAGTTTGCTTACTCTCGCTTATTTTCTTCGTTCGCACGCGGGCGATAGAATGCCGACCACTGATTTACGGGAATGATAGAAATGCATTTTGGTGAAACTAACCAACTAGGGTTGCTAGCCTGTCCCTAGGCCGCTTTCTTTAGGCCTCTTCGAGTTCTATCATTTGGCATACTGTTCATGTGTTTTCATCATATATTTTTACCCCTCCCCCTCCCCGCATGAAATGTCACTTGAAAAATTTTTGAAAGCCGTGTCCGCCCCCCCAATATTTTTTAGAAGTCTCCGCTTCTGGTTACGGACCTAGTCTTTGCCGGTAGACTTTAGGGTGTAGCATAATTTTAACTGCCCATAAAATTATGCTATTCAAATTGAAAGCAAAACTTGAACTGTTAATTTCTAAGGTTTCAATACGCTACGTACTTACATACCTATAAGCCGGCTAAAGGAACCAGCATACATACTTATTGTAAAGATGAAGTTTAATTTTGCAGAGTTTTTTATTGTTGTTGCTATGAACAACTCATACGCAAACAACTGAAACAATTTGTTTGGCCAACAACACCAACACGTAACATAACTGCACCTACAGCACTCAGCAGAGTGTATTACCGAAATTGCAGCAATTTGTTGTCGTTGTAAAATTGTTGTTGATTTTTAAACGGTGGTTTTTTGAGCTACAAATTGCATGTGTTTTTGTTGTTGTTACATACATATTTTTATTAAAGCATTTCAATTGTTGTTTTCATTATTCAAATGTAAAATTAATGATTTTTACATAATTTTTAAATTGCTGCTGCTAGCTTACCTATGTTAATCAATTTAATTTTAAACACTTGAACCAATATATGAGTACTTTTTCCAGAATTTCGATACTTTTAAAAGTTTTTCAATTTTTTTAAATTTTCTGTTTAATGTAAATTTTTCAATTTTTGAAAATTTTAATATTTATGAAATTTTTGTTAATTTTTCGAAATTTTTTTAACTTTTTTGCAATTTTTATAAATTTTCCAAAATTTTGACATCTTCAGCTTTTTTCAATTTTTTAAAGTTTTTGAATTTTTTTAAGACCAAATCCATCTCAAACAACGCAGTCGGAGTGACTTCAAATTGCGGAATTGGTTGCCGATTAAATATGTTGTTTTCCAAAGTAATTAAGGGATTTGATTGAAAATTATTTTTTACGAACCGCTAAAAATTGGTTCAAAATAGTCGCATTTTCATCCTAATCAAAATAATTAATTTTTGTCTTTCGATTCTAATAAAATCTCTGATTCTCTGTCAGAATCTTTAAGAAATTTTGAATCTTGTTGAAAATTGGCGGAATTATAGCTCTTTTTATGAAAAAAAAAACATGGCTGATTTTTTCAAAAACCCCAATCTTTTTTTTTTTTTTTGTAAAGCTTCATTTCTTTTTATTGAATCTTCTCTTTAGAGACTAACAATAAGTTTTAAAATCTTATACTAAGTAACATTATTCGGTACAGAGTCCTCATCTGCTTCACGATGATTGCACGATGACGTTAGAGCTGATAAGTTCGGTTAGGTGCTGTGGAGTATCACAACTTCCATAGAAGGACGATCCTTTCTTTTCAGTCTGGAGTGATTCTCTATGTTTATTAAATTTCGAGCCAATGGGTTAGGATGATGTATCAATATTATGGCGTAAGTTTGTATATTTTTATTTATTTCATCTTTTACCAATGGGATGCATAGATCCCGGTGAATATTTTCATTCCTTATATACCATGGTGCACCTGTAATTATTCTTAATATTTTGGACTAAGCCCTTTGTATTAGTTCTATGTTTGAAGAGCTGGCGTTACTCTAAAGTTGGACACCATATAACGAATTTGGCTTAAAAATTGTTTTGTGTAAAAGGATTTTACATTCAAGCTTCAAAGGGGAACGATGATTAATTAGCCAGTGAAAACTGGAGGTTTTTAACTTTAACTGAGTTGTTTTGGCTTCAATATGCCTACGCCATGTTAGTCGTCGATCTAATTGAATACCTAGATATGTTACAATTTCACTTTGTGGGACTGCAGTATTATTTAGAACAATTGGAGGGCATTCACCACGTCAAAGGGTAAAAGTAGCTTGCTTACATTTTGGCTCATTTATTTTTATGCGCCACATCGACAACCATTCTTCTATTGATTTTAAATGAAGCTAGAGCTTTCGAGAAGCTTCTAATGGGCAACGGTTACAACTTAAAACTGCAGTATCATCTGCGAATGTTGAGATGGTCGTGTTAGCATTAATTGGTAAGTCTGAGGTATACAATACATATAGAAACGGTCCTAGTACGCTACCTTGAGGGACACCTGCTCTTATATTGAAGTGAGTTGAAATAAAATCTCTGTGTTTTATTTTAAGGAGCCTGGTTTATCGAACGCCTGTGTGACATCGAGAAATATTGCTGTGCAGTATTCACTGCGCTCATAAGCCTTTCTTATTTCATTTGTGATCCTATTAACCTGTTCGATTGTGCCGTGTTGTTTTGGTGAGGCGGAAATAAATTGTTATCGGTAACATAAGGAATTGATTTTGCTAGAATTAATTTCTCAAATAATTTTGACAAGCAAGGTAAAAGACTTATGGGTCTGTACGATGATGGTAATGTACGATCTTTCCCAAGTTTTGGTATCATGGTTATCAAAGAGTTTTTCCATTCTTTTGGGTAATATCCGTAATAAATTATAGCATTAAAAATTCGGGTCAAAAAGATAATGCCTGAATAAGGCAATTCCTTAGTCATTTTGGGAGTGATGTTATCACATCCTGGGGCTTTTTTAGGACACATTTCTTGAATTAAACTGATTAATTTGCTGCTGTAGAAACTCATTTGGATAGTATCGTTATTTATTGGCAGTTGGGGAGGCATGAAACCTTGAATTTTCGTATTTGGTTGAAAAACTGTACTTAAGTGATTTGCAAAAGCCTCAGCTTTTTCATCATCACTTCGAGCCCATTTTCCGTGGGAGTCTCTAATCGGTGATTCATTTTCAGTGCGGGTTCTTATTTTTTTGCTGGCTTTCCACAAGGATTTTTTCCCATTAACATTGGGGGCGAGTTTCGAGACATACTTTTGCTGTTCCAAGTCTTCTTCGTTTTTTAACGCAGACCTAAGTTTATGTGTAGCAATTTTTAGGATTGCTTTAAAAGCTGTGGATCTATTGACCTGCCACTCTCGCCTTAACCTACGCTTTTCGGCTATGAGGATTTCGATTTCTCTGTTAGTAAGGAAACGGCTTTTTGTATTTTTCACAGCCTGATCAGAAGTTGAGTGCTCTGCTGCTGAATACAGTATTGAGTTAAAAACAGCAACAGCATCGTCAATACGCTCGTTGTGTTCTATCGAATAGTTTGATTGGATGTGTGAGCTTATGTATTTTTTGTACTTAAGCCAATTGGTCTTATGTGGTGTTAGTCTCATAGGGGGCTTAAGAGCAGCTGATTTTTCAAGAAGGCAAAAAATTATTGGAGAATGGTCAGAAGAGAGCTCATACTTTGTCTCGGCTGATAATAAGGTTCTATCAATACCTCTTGTGATAGCGAAATCAATAAGGTCTGGGATTTTCCTTCGATCGGCTGGCCAATATGTTGGTTGACCAGGTGAAGCATAGTCGAACGTGGTGCGATGTCTCATTAACATATTATATAACTGTTCGCCTTTAGGGTTTATAAGACGAGATCCCAGTATGTATGTTTGGAGTTATAGTCTCCAGCAGCTAAGAATCTAATTCCCAAGGAATCGAAAAATTCTTTGAATTTTTTCTCACTGATTGCGAATTAAGGTGGGCAATAGACAGCCGAAACAGTAAGTTTTTGGAATGGTTTTGTAGGCAAATGGAGGTAGCCTGGAGATAATTTTCTGAAAAGGCTTCTAAGCAGTAGTGTTTAAGGCGATTTCGAATTAAAATTCCTGTGCCCCCGTGAGCTTTGCCATTAGGATGATTGGTTTTGTAGAATTTATATCCTGGAATATGAAAATTTTGCTTGTCTGTTATATGAGTCTCTGAAATAAGCATTAAGTCAATATTTCCTTGAGTTAAATAATGAAAAATTTCATTTTTATTTTGGCTTATGCAGTTTGCATTCCAAACACAAATTTTTAGTTTATTTATTTTTGCGCAATCAAAATTTGAAGTAAATCTTGTAGAGTTGATTGCATTGAAATCATAAATTTATTCAAGGTTTGAGTTAAGCTTGTGATTTGTTTTTCCAAGCTATTTTGTTGAGAATTTGTTGCTCCTGAATTGAGCTCACTTGCATATGAAATAGTTGGATTTACTGGATATGCTTTGCTTTGCTGCTGGACAAAGTTATGGGTTGCAAATATATTTTGATTTGGGTTTCGGTATTTTTGTATTTTTGTAGGGGGACCCCAAAAGGGTGGCTGATAGGGCGTAGGTAGCTTCGAGAAAAATATTGGAAAAAACATTATAATAGGACCAGGTGATACATATAAACCCTCTGTGGGTCACTCGGGGGGAGCTATGAACTATTCTTCGAAATTTTTGTATTTTTGTAGGGGGACCCTCAAAAGGGTGACAGATAGAGGGTAGGTATTTTCGAGAAAAATATTGGAAAAGAAATTAAAATAGGACCTAGTGATACATATGAACCCTGTACGGGTCAATCCGGGGGAGCTATGAACTATTTTTCGAAATTTTTTTTTTCTGTAGGGGATTTCCGAAAAGGGTGGCAGATAGGGGGTAGGTGTGTCGAGAGAAAAGTTTGGGAGAGTAAAAATAATAGAAAATGGTCTAACATTTTACCCCTCCAGAGGCGTCTGAGAAGAGGGGGGAGTCAATTTCTTAATTTTACAAGAATGTAATTTTTGCAGGGGAGCTCCCTTAAGGGGTGGTTATAAGGGGTAAGTATGTTCAGGAAAAATGTTTATGAAGAAAAAATACTAGGACCTTGTCGTACATTTTACTCCTCTACGAGGTAACTTCGGGGAAAGATTAATGATTTCCGATAGATTAAGGACCATTTTCCAATTTTCAGAACTGTCGGGGGTCCATCAAATGTTTTCTGAAATGGATCAAATTTTAAGTGGTTCTTATTGGAATCAATACGAAACTTTTGGTGATCGGGGAGCGAAGATCGAAGCAACTTTAATATTTTGAACCACCCTAGTGCGCACTGTGAAAAATACTCTTTTTTTCCAATTAGCCTCTCTTTTAACTTCAGCAACTTTGTAATTTGTCTAATTATATTGTGAACTTACAGCAAACAGATTTGCAGAACTAAATATATCTTATGAGTTTATTTTCAACTTATACCTTACCACTTTATCGCTTCTGGGAGCGGTTAGGCCCCCACTTACACTTCTGGGAATATTTTTTTGCCATTTGTATACTCAAAAGCTAATACTATACACGGAAAAAACACCAACTCAAATTTTATTAAAAATTAATAGGAGATTATAAAAATTAAAATCTGAAAACAAATATTACTTTTTTATAGTAATAAATAGAAAATCCTTATTAAAAATTCTATTCTAGTTTGTAAATATTTTCATTTTACATTTTTTAATAAGTGCATATTAAAAATTATTTTCTTCATTTTAATTATCACCTAAAAACTTTGAAATTTTACAAAGAATTTATTAAATTTTAATAAATTGCCACATTAGAATTTTTATATATTTCATATTGTAATATATGATTCCCGCTTTATAATTTTTAAAAAGTAGTTATAGAAAAATTATTTCAAGATTATTAATTTTTATTATATTGAATTTTATTTCTCTTTTGTGTTTAATTTGTACTCTGTTTGAGTTCTCAACATGTTCATGCAAAAAAATAAATATATAAGGCTTGCCAAACTCTTACTAATTGGCTTTAAAGTAATGTGTTGAACAGAATTGGGACGGGGTCGGGAAAGCGGCAACGGAAACTCGCTGGCTGCCCTAATTTTGTTCAACACACCAAAAAATTTAAAAATAAATTTCAGTTATTATTATTTCATCATAAAAACTTTATAATGTACTTTTTAAAAAATAGTACAGTCCTTTTAAAATATAATAAATTATTGCAGACATTTTAAAATCTACTTTGTAAAAATTAAAAACTTGCATTCGAAAAATTAATGCCTGCTTGATGTAATTTTTATATTACTCTTAGTAATTTTTAATAGACACTCGAACCGTTTCTAAATTACTAAATTACCTACTAGTTTTTCTTAAATTTTCATTAATATTTACAATAATTTCGAGTTGGTGTTTTTTCCGTGTACCAATTTTCAGAACTATATCTGATCATTTTTTTTTAAGAAAATTTGACTCGTTTGACCGTCCACCCACGCTCTCCGCCTCCAATGAGACTTCTGCAAAGTGGACGCTAGTCTTGACGATGTCATTGGAAACAAAAAGCACGACTATAGTCGATCAGTGCAGTTTTATGTAGCCAGCTCTTAGACTATAAGGGGACAATGAAAAAGGTAACTTTCCCTATAAGCTGTGTTAGCTTTGTTACCAAAGTATTTGAACTTCGCTCACGCAAATAAATTGGAGGCGGTTTAAAAGTTTTGGGTGGTTCACTAGCTTTGTTTTCGTTAAGTTCGCTTAACGCTGCAAATCGATTGTTCGATAAAATATTTGAAGGTGTTGTTAATTTATTAGTTTTGTTTTACTTTGACATTCCTATGTTCCCTTTTTGAGGGCTGAGTTTTCTCTTTGAGTTCAAAGTTATATAACGATCTATACTTGTTTGAACATTTTTATTTTCTTCGATTGCTCGTGCTTTAGGAATAGCGCCGGTAGAAGTTGGTTGTAATGCTGAGGCATTATTTACCATCTGCGTTGAAAAGCCATTTTCCTTCATGACAGGAGAGCTCATTTTTCCAGCTTCTTGCTGTTCTTGTAGCTGTTGCGACTGCTGTTGTTGTTGTAAAATCTGTTGTTGTTGTGGGAACTGTTGATGTTATAGCAACTGTTGTTTTTTCTGCAGTAGTGGTCCTTGGCTCCCTCCGGATGGAGGGGAGCGGCCCAAAGTAACTATGAAATAATAATAATGATATTAGTTTATTATGTGTAATATAAAAATAATAGGAATCTTTTTTGCGCTTAAAATTTTACTGTGGATTTGTATTAATATGAGAGAGAAATGACATGAGTTTAATGCTAGTTAAAACACATTTGAGGTCAGGAGATTTTTTCCCCAAAATTAAAATGTCAATTTTTTTTTCATCATGCGAAAAAGCTATATGTGCTTACAATGTTTTTATATATTTCCCATAATAAAATGTTGTTACGAAAATAGCGGTGAAAAAAAGTAAGCAGAATGCAAGCAGGATTTGCAGAGAGTAACTTGGAAAGTTGCTCTTGTCATTTGCTTTGAAAATAGTACCGTAGAGTGGCTTGCCAATGGTGAAAAAAAAATTGACATGACATGCCAACAAAATTCATTACAGACCATAATGCTTTCACACAAGTGTCTTGCCATCTTCTGGGTGGAACTAGCTTTTTACTCTTGCCATTTAGGACAGTGAACATATGATCTCATGCTATTGATATTCGTTTTGTCACTCCACAACACGTTTTTCCAAAAATTTTTACTTTTCTAGACGGTGGAAACATTCTGGTCTGCAGTTATTTTCTTGGCAAGGTGTAGGCCCGCTGATAAAAATAAATGAAAGAATGGACAAGTTTTAATATTTGGAAACATTGACAAACCATATGGAACCATATACACTTCATTCCATGCCAATTAAGTGGATATTTTTGCCATATAATGAAACTAAACACTCCTCCAAAGTAGTAAATAATTGGTTTTGTGCGGAAAAGATCGACGTTTTGGATTGGCCAGCCCGGAGTCCTGACTTAAATTCAACAGAGAACCTGCGTTGAAATCGTAGAAAAAAAATTATACAAATATGGACTATATTTGGTCTGCCGCACAGAAAGATTAGTATATGTCATATCTAAAACAAAATGCGAAAAAGTGTGGAGAATGTGGGTCGCACGTGTGAAGCTGTCTTCAAAAACAAAGGCTACAGCACAAGATCTGAATGATCTTAATGTTTTTGCATGCCAAAAATCAACAAATGCAATTTTAACACGATATTTTCTCTATTTCTCCAGATTGTGCCATTTATGTGTCCCGCTCATTTCATCGGTTCTTTTACGTTTTGATAATTTATTTTTTTTTGTTAATGGATTATAGCTGAAGTTCGTATTATTATTAAATATGAAGAATATATCTTTCCAAAAAACACTTGTTGTTTGTTAATAATATTTACGATACTGTATCATTAAAAAGAAAATATGAAAAAATGTGTCATTTATATATCCATAGCTGTATACTGGGTGTCCCATTTTAACTTAAGCAGCAGATATATATATACTGTAACACAAAAACGCAAGAAAAAAAGAAACGTAACAAAAAATTTTGATTTGTCATTTTCGTATTTTATTATGATACATAAACAGAATCGGAACAAAACAAAAAACAAAAATTTTCTGACAAAATGTGACGGTTCGGAGTGACGATTAATTGGGAGACGGATAATCGAGACTCTCACTCACTGTATATAAAATTGCTTCTATGGAAATGGTTTGTAACGTTTT
Organism: Meiosimyza platycephala; assembly: GCA_963662105.1. NCBI lineage: Eukaryota > Metazoa > Arthropoda > Insecta > Diptera > Lauxaniidae > Meiosimyza > Meiosimyza platycephala. Next base: position 5,800,058 of record OY759212.1, read on the forward strand.
TTTGCAAAATATACTGAACCAATTTTAATAATTTCGGCTTGAAAATAACATATTTTGGCTAAAGAATGCTATTGCATACTTAATTTTTTGAAGTTAAATTTCTTCTTGAATTCTGTCTTAGTCATAAATCGGTCTAAACCTATTCCTCGTTTTACACGGTAGATACGTTCCTGACAAAACCGGTAATTCGAAAGAATAATTTTTATATGGAAAAACCGTGTAAAACGACAACTATAAATAAGCTAAGCAAAATATGACTAATACACTTAATAATATATAAAAATATCATTTAAATCATAGAAAACATAAAAATAGTTAAATTTATTTGTTAAATGACAAAAAAAAAACATAAAAAATCTATTTCATAGACAAAAAAAATATTGTACTTCGTATAGTTATATAAATAAAAAAAATTTTGGAAAAATAACTATAAATAAGACTTATCTTCTTAATTTTAATCAAACTAAATTGCTATTACTTTCAAGGATGGTGAATTAAGTAGAAATAAGTTTGCGTGCAGTCAAAATTAGTCATTTTCTACATAAGTTTTTTTTTTTAATTTTGATTTTAAAAACCGTGTAATATCGAAAACGTGCAAAACGAGTAGCGTATAAAACGAGGGATAGGTGTATTTTGTTTGCTTTTAATGGAACTTCAGAAAGAAGAATTAATTTCATATTTATTTATCATATATCTATACTACTTATATGAAAGTGCTTCTATGGCAATGGTTTGTAACGCTTTGGTGCAAAATATACTGAACCGATTTTAATAAATTTTTTTTAAAACAATTTATTTGTGCTAGAACAGGTTATTGCAAACTATTATTTTTTGAAAAATAAGTATCCTTTCTTTTAAAATGAAGTTTATGCATAACCTCACACAAAAATTGTCCTTTGATTTTTCGTTGCTAATGCTTATGTTGCTTTTTGAACTCAGTGTTTGGAACTATTGTTGTTTTTGTGTTTTGTTTCTTTTGAAAAGAAAAGATAGAATAAGATCATTATGAAAAATACAACTGGATGTGCGTGTGAAAAGCCGTGATAAATAATCGAATTTGCGAAAATGTCACTTACTTTTTTGAAAATTCAAGTGACTTATTTAGCAGCATCTTTTACTTATTTCCAAGTAAAATTTTGATTTAAAACTAAAAATTGAATTTAAAGCGAGGCGCAGTTGGGCTCGGCTCATACCTATCGGTATACGTTAGGATGATGGAGTAGAGCCGCTAGGGACGCAATACTTACTCTGCATTATGGATGCTCTTGTTGCAACGAAAAGTTACGCGGGATCAATAAACTTTACATTTCTTACCACATCAGATGGCACTGCGTGCCCGTTAGCATGCTTTCTTCGCACGCTGGGGTATGAGCATGGAAGTATGTATGTATGTACATTAGGGTGATTCAATTTTTTTGTAGTTTTCAAACAGGTTAAATAGTTTCAGGTTTATAGAAGAAAACTTCTGGTGTAATAAATTCCACAAAATATTAATATTTACTTCTGGTTCATTGAACTTTTAAGTTCTCCGTAGGAATTACATGCGATAGAATGACTTACTTAACAGTTTCATCTATATTTCGTGTAAGAAACAACTTAAATGAACGGCACCATGTACCTACAACTAACTATGTAATATATCTGTTTGAAACAACAAACAAAAAAATTTGTGAATCACCCTAATGTTCACGTTGATGTTTTTGTTGCATTTCCTTTTTTTGTTGGCTTTGCGTTGATTGCATAGCTTTCATATAAAAAATGCAGTAGCGTTACACGCAACACAACGACCCAGTAAACATTTTTAAACGTTGAAGATTTGGTTGAAATTTTTTTTTATGAGTTCTGTATTGAAAAAGAAGAGGTACGTGTTCGAGGATTTTTTTGAAAAATTTTTTTTATTTCAAAATAGAGCGAATTTAAATTTTGAGAATTTCGGGATTTTTGGCTTGAAGATTCACTTTAAAAAATTCATAACTCCGGTTCTGTTAAAGCTAGAAAATTTAATTTTTTTTTCATTTTAAAGCTAAGAGAATAAAATTTAGTAAAAAGAATAATTCTTAAAAAATTATTAACAAATTAATAATGTTATTAACAATTTAAATGTTTAAATCAACTTCTAACAACTGTCACCATCCTGTATCAAATTTTTAATGTCACCTACGTCAAATTTCCTATCGAAAACGTTTTTTTTTAAATTTTTTTTTAATGGGGCAACTATTATTACTATTAGAAATAAATTAATTTATGTAGTGCGGCACATCTTATCTGCGCGCGGATTCTATTACACGCTTCATTTTCTTGCTCCATAGTTTCCCCATTAAAAAAAGCGTTTTCGATAGGCAATTTGACGTAGAATACGATGGTGATATTAAAAATTTGATACAGGGTGGGGGCAAATGATAAGAATCGATTTAAACATTTATATTGCTTATAACAATATTAATTTGTTAATAATTTTTTAAGAAATATTTTCAGTTCATTTTCTTAGCTTTAAAATAAAAATAAAATCAATTTTCTAGCTTTAACAGAACTGAAGCTATGAATTTTTGAAAGTAAGTCTTTACGCCAAAAATCACGAAATTCTCAAAACTTAAATTCGCTCTATTTTAAAAAAAAAGAAGTTTTTTCAAAAAAATCCTCGAACACGTATCTCTTCTTCTTCATACAGAACAAAAATTTCAGCCAAATCAAAAATACGTCGTCAGAAAAGGGTAAAAGAAGTCCCATATTAAGTTCGTTCCGAGTTCGAGACGGAACCGTCGAAGCATAAAAACAAACGGAAACCAAGCTGACGGATACGTAACGGGTTCGAAACGGATCCGTAATCCGGTTTTGTGCACATTGGGATTTTAAGCTTTTGAAAAAGCATTAATTTTATAAGCTTGCTGTAAAATTAGAGCTTCTCTTAAAAATAACTTTTTTTGAAAATTTTTATATTATATGTTAATTTTTTTTTGGAAATTTACGTTTAAAGATTAACTCTTGCTTGCTGATTTCTTCAGTTAACTTTAAGCTCAGCGCCAAGTTTTTCAAATAATTTTTATACGTCAAAATTTTGAAGGTTTGAGATCAGTTTCAAATTCCAATGATATTGAAAGCTTTTTTTTAAGTTGGGTTTTATTGACAGTTTTTTTTCAAATTTTAAGTTAAACGATCTATAAGTAAACTTAGCTAAAACTTTCAATAAAAAACTGGGACTGTTTCTTCTTAAAAATCTCTGTGTTAAAAATAAAATTGTAGCCACATCCTTAAGATTTTCGCTGTGTTTGTTTTTGTATGAGAAAGTTATGAACGTGTGCATAGATGTAGCATAGAACATATACTAATGTACAATTATGTATATATAAATAGATATGGTTATACATATGTATGTGTGCATTAAAGTATGTGTACAACACATGCGCATTAAGAAATCGAAGATTTTTTTTTATTTTTTACTCTTATATACTCTATAATAGCGACAACGTTTAAAAAAAGCCATACACTGAAAAAAAATATTTATATACATATATGTATTCTTAAACCTAGTTCTGTATATCGGACATTCTTTTATTAAACGCACACTTTGTATTGTTTGACATTTTTGAACATTTTTTGAAACCAAATATCTCAAAAACTATAGGAGATCATTTTTGCTTAGAAATACTATAACTTTATAAAAAAATTAAAAACGAATTTTTTACTGATGACGCGCATGGTGCGTTTTTCAACATCAACTTCGACATAAATTTTTTTTTTTGTTTATATTTTTTTTTTTTTGTAATGTTATTTGCAATCAATCCTAAGAATGTATCTGCATTCAAAATGAAATTCCCGACATAACTTTGGGAAATATGATACAATTCATACAATAAGACTGAAACGCGCCTTCATAAAAAGCTCATATTTTCCAAAGCTATGCCGAGTTTTTTGAATTGAATGCAGATTCATTCTTAGGATTGTTTGAAAATAACAAAAAAAAATTTTTTGTCGAATTTTATGTTTAAAAAACATGGTGCGCGTCATCAGTAAAAAATTCGTAGTTTCCAAAGTTATGGCGAGAATTTCGATATGAAAGCACATGCATTCTTAGGATTGATTGAGGAATAACATATAAAAAATAAAAAAAAACAAAAGGTGTTATATTGAAAATATTTTGACAAAAAGTTTTTTAATTGAAAAATTAATGTTTTAACAAATTTGTTTAAATTTTTTTAATTTTTTTTATAAAGTTATAGTATTTCTAAACAAAAATAATCAAATGGTTTTTCATCCTATCTCTTGTAGTTTTTGAGATATATCGTTTCAAAAAATGTTCAAAAACGTAAAAAAAAACAAAGTGTGCGTTTACTAAAAGAATGACCGATATACATATGTGCAAATTTAACACAAAATGGCAAACTAACTAATACAAATTTAAATATAAATATCATTTGTCAGCAACACAAAGTACGCTTTATGTACTATATCAGACATGACCAGTAGAGCTGTGTGAATGGGAGCTGAAAATCGCTAAGAACAATACATAATTTTAATTGTAGATTTTGTTTTGACCAATATTTTTATTTTATATGTAATTTTGTGGAAAAATTATTTTTCCTTGAGCTTTTTGGTCATTTGTGGTATATGAATTAAAAAATAAAAATTTTTTTAAATTCGATTTCCCGACGTTTCGCCCGTTGGATTCAGGCTTCTTCAGGGGTTTTTATTATTAATTTGAAAAGCTAAAAAAACACAATGATTAAATATTAACATTGAAAAATTGAACATTTAGTCTATTTGTATTTGATGTGTTGAAAATAATCCTTCATTATAGTCTTTTAGCTTTCTTTCAAAAATAATGAAATTGGGAATTTTTCGGCAGGCTCTCCGTTTATTTAAATGTAGATTTTGTTTTGACCAATATTTTTATTTTATATGTAATTTTGTGGAAAAATTGTTTTTCCTTGAGCTTTTTGGTCATTTGTGGTATATGAATTAAAAAATAAAAATTTTTTTAAATTCGATTTCCCGACGTTTCGCCCGTTGGATTCAGGCTTCTTCAGGGGTTTTTATTATTAATTTAAAAAGCTAAAAAAACACAATGATTTAATATTAACATTGAAAAATTGAACATTTAGTTTATTTGTATTTGATGTGTTGAAAATAATCCTTCATTATAGTCTTTTAGCTTTCTTTCAAAAATAATGAAATTGTGAATTTTTCGGCAGGCTCTCCGTTTATTTAAATGTAGATTTTGTTTTGACCAATATTTTTATTTTATATGTAATTTTGTGGAAAAATTATTTTTCCGGGAAATCGAATTTAAAAAAATTTTTATTTTTTAATTCATATACCACAAATGACCAAAAAGCTCAAGGAAAAATAATTTTACCACAAAATTACATAATTTTAATTGTTGTTTGCTTGTAGTAGTAGTTTTTTAACATTTTTGGCAACTAAGAATTACATTTTTCATAAAATTTATATGATAGCGAAACATATTTGTAAAGGAGCTGGAATAATTAACCTTTGGGCATCTTTAATTTATATGCACAAACAAAAGAAAAATAATGCCACTTCGAAACCACTAGAATTTTTGTAATTTAGTAATTGTCATCCTGTTCGAAATTCTCTGTAGCCATTATAGTCCGAGAGGCAGCGTTGTATTTTACAATGTCAATTCCTTCCACTTTATTTTTTTTCAATTGATAGTTTAACTTTTTTGTCGGCCCCTCACAACAAGGCCCTCCATTATTCTGGCGGCTGACGCTTATTTCGATTATCAGCTATACTTAAATTATCACTTACGAAAAAAACTTAGCGGGAGGAAATTGCTTCGCAAAATGCAACGCTGCCTCCCGTACTATAAGGCTGATAATGGAAATAAGCGTCAGTCACCAGAATCGTGATGGCGGTCTCGTTGTAAGAGCTCGACGGAAAAAATTTTGCGCAATAATTCAGAAAGTAAGCCACAAGTAGAAAATTATATTTAGACCAATGTTGTAAAGCAGATGAAAATACAGTGATTTCATTCCCGAAAAATTTCGATTTGACCAGATTTGACCCACCTCTCACCGTTTTAAAGTTTCCAATAAATACTATAATTTTGAACAAAAAAAGTTATTTTGAGCGAAAATATAATTTTCAGATTTAAACGAGTAATGTCAATTTAAAACTTTCTATTTTTTCGAAAAAAATTTTGAACTATGAAATCTTGTCATACCGAAATTTTTCGTGCATGAAATTGATGTGTTTTCATCTATTCTACTACATTGGTCTTAACATATTTTTCTAGTTTTGACTTACTTTTCGAGCTATTGAGCAAAACTTTTTCATTGCAGACCCATTGCAATTCTGGTGACTGACGCTTTCAATTGCATAAAAAAATTAAGCGGGAGGAAATGAACTTGAAAAATGCAACGCTACCGCTATCTAAAAGTCAGTGAAATACGTGCATTTAAACTTTTGATCGGTATGATATGAACTATGTCATACTAAAGTTTCATCCAATTTGACCGAAATTGACTATTGGGTCATCTATGGAAAATGCTAACGAACTCGGTACGAGAACATTCGATGGCATATGAAAAAGTGAACATAAGGGTGTATCAACCACTGAGCAAAAAAAAAAATTTGAAGTGTCGCTTCTAATTTTATGAACTCAACTCGATAGTGTTTCAAGTTCAGAAAATTTTGGGTGCCACTATTCACCCAATAGAAACCGCTTAAATAAAGTGTTCATAATAACTATTTTGTTTCCGATCGTCAAATACTAAGCACTTTTTGTAAAGTTCAATAAAACCTTATTACAGCATATAATGCTAGAGTTCAATAAAACCTAAATACAGCATATAGTGCTGCGTCAGTACCTTTCTAAAAATTTTGAAAATCTCTGTCAAAAGACAACAAAACTATTAAGGCCGGGAGCGCTAGTAAACAGAAACAGAAAAAAAAAAATTAAAAATTTTTGAAGTGAAACTTCGTTAGTGAAGGGTGATTTGAAAAATTAGGTGTGTATAATGAAACGCAAAACATTAAACGCTTTTTTTAAATTGGAGTCTAGAATAGCTACAGCAATAAATTATATATCAAACTAAAGTACTTATCAAGCAGAGTGTGCTGAAACCTGATAGCTGACTTCGAGATCAGTTAACCAAAAGCTGAGATATGTGAGCCTGGAGAGATTTTCTATTTTTTCAATTTTCTCAAGCAATGATATCAACTACCAAACTAGCAGCTCACTCTGTTCGATGAGTACTTTAATTTGATATATATTTTATTGCTGTAGCTATTCTAGATCCCAATTAAAGAAAGCGTTTCATGTTTTGCGTTTCATTATATGACCCCTGACTTCAAAAAAACTTTGAAGTCTGTTTTCGTGTTTCACTTTCTACATTATCAACCATTTTTAAATTAATTCAGAAATATTTGAAGACACAAAAATGCTTTGAAAATTTACGTTAGCATATGTACTTTTCTATTTGACGTTTTTCAAGGCTACAATCCCTAGTAGCATCAGGGGAAGTTATGAAGATAAAAATCCAGCTTAAAAAGCAGCTATGCCTTTATTAAAACTTTGTAGCGAATTTGGTGTTATAAAATCTTGCTAGAACAAGCTATAAAATCATGATAAAGAGATCGCATGTCTTTTATGTCCTATTAAGACTGTAGCCATATCAGTCAGATCATGTCTTGTGTTTTCAGAGACATAGGAGATGATAGGGCGCATTATTGTCCATTTTTTTTGTCGCTTTATCAAAACAAATGTGAGTTAGATATGATTCGCCTTTGACATCTATACTATTTATGTAAAATAGCTCATGTGGAATTGGTTTGTAACGCTTTGGCGCAAAATATACTGAACCGATTTTAATATATTTTTTTTTAAAACAACATATTTGTGCTGAAGAAGATTCTTGCCTGCTTAGTTTTTTATTTTTTTTAAAGTTAAGTATCCTTATTTTGGGTCTTGCGCGTGCGAAGCCGCGGGTACCACTAGTATAATATAATATGTATGTATATGACAGGTTGCCTAGTAGCTAGCACGCAGGACTATGAATCGCTGGGACATGGGTTCGAGACCGACTTTTGCAGATTTGTAAATTTAGTAATAATTAAATTAGATAATAAAATAAAATTAAATAGAATAAAAATTTACAATTTGCATAATAAATAAAATAAATAAATTCAAAAAAATCTCTAAGATCGGAAATCTCTTTATGGTGTTTTCATAAGGTGTTTTTTACATATCTCAGTAAGATACTTTACCGAGATAACACTTGAAAGATAACAAAGAGTGAAAAATGTCTTTATACTTCATACGCCAAATTGGTTCTTATAGTGCCGCCTATAAAGAATTTATAAATAAAATATTTTCTATTTTTTCTTGTCTTTAAAGGGCCTGTGTAGAAGAAGCTATAAAACCTTTTTTTTGCTACCAGGGAACGCCCATGGATAAAATTATATTGCTATTAATGAAATTTTTTTTTAAGTGCAACTTCTCTGTAGTGGTTGAATTTTTTCTTTGCGTTGTTCTTTATGTTGTTGTTGTTTTTGTAGGAAAAGCGCTGCATGGCCGTCCTTTTTGTTGACTTAGCGCGAGCACTGTGTTTTCTCTTTCTTGGTGGTACTCGTATTTACGCAGCAGGACAACGCGGAACCAACTGCAACTGAGAGCGTGCTGTTTGTGTGCGTGTATGTATGTATTAGGCGCAAACCCTTATACTAAAGCTTATAGTGTTGTGTCGGTGTGCGTGTGATTTTGTTAGTGGGTGGATGGTGGTGTCTAATTTTGGTGCTGCTGACATGTTTTGCTTAGCGAGCATTTTGCAAGATGGTGACTTTCATTCAAAGTTTTGTTGAATTGCTGCAATCGCTGAAATACAAACACACACACACACACTTATAGTGCACTTACTGCCACACAGCTAAGGGATGCTATTGAGCTCCAACCACGAAAGGCGTGCAGTAACAACTGTTTACTAAAGAAAAAATTTTCAATTGTTGTTGTTTTTCTACTTGTATTTTCAAGCGTAAAGTTGTGTTTGTGTGTTGCGTACATGCGTGTGTGTCTGATTTTTTTTTTTAATTCTGTACCAAACCATTTTAACGCAATTAAGTATATGAATAGCGTTAAAAAAATGTTGAAAAATGTTTACAGGAAATAGGACTTCTAGTTATTTTTATTAATATTATTATGACCAAATCCATCTCAAACCATGCAGTCGGAGTGACTTCAAATTGCGGAATTGGTTGCCGATTAAATATGTTGTTTTTCAAAGTAATTAAGGAAATATACCGTTCCCCGATTTGATTGAAAATAATTTTTTACGAAGTATGACCATTTAAAGTTTTAGTGTGAGAGCTTGAAAAACCGCTGAAAATTGGTTCAAAATAGTCGCATTTTCATCCAAATAAAAATAATTAACTTTTGTCTCTTGATTCCAATAGAACTTTTGATTCTCTGTCAGAATTTTTAAAAAATTTTTTAATTTTGAAAATTGTTGAAAATTGGCGGAGTTATAGCGCTTTTTATGAAAAAAAAACACGGCAGATTTTCTCAAAAACCCCAATATTTTTTTCGCTTAAAATTTTATTGTGGATTTATATTAATATGATAAAGAAATGATATGAGTATAATGCCTGTTACCCCACATTTGAGGTCAGGAGATTTCTTTCCCCAAAATGAAAATGTAAATTTTTTCTTTCATCATTGCCAAGCCACTCTATGGTACTTTTTTCAAAGTAAATAACAACAGCAACTTTCTAAATTACTTTCCGCAAATCCTGCTTGCATTCTGTATACTCTTTTTCACCATTATTTTCGTTATAACATTTTATCATAGGAAATATATAAAAACCTTGTAAGCACGTATAGCTTTTTCGCTGACAAAGTCAAGCAAACAAAACACTCTAAACCCACACAAGTACAGTCAGTGAAATAGTTATATTTGCGTACAATGTTTTTATATATTTCCCATAATTAAGTGTTATTACGAAAATAACGGTGAAAAAAAGTATGCAGAATGCCAGCAGGACTTGCAGAAAGTAATTTGGAATATTGCTGATGTTATTTACTTTGAAAATAGTAGTAGATGAGAAAAAAATCTCCTGACCTCAAATGTTGGTTAACAGGCATTAAACTCATGTCATTTCTTTATCATATTAATACAAATCTACAATAAAATTTTAAGTGAAAAAAATATTATGGTTTTTGAGAAAATCATCCAACAATTTTCAAAATTTCTTAAAGATTCTGACAGAGAATCGGAAGTTCTATTAGAATCAAAAAAAAAAAGTTAATTATTTTGATTTGGATGAAAATGCGACTATTTTGAACCAATTTTCAACGATTTTTCAAGCTCTCTCACTAAAACTTTAAGTGGGCATAATAACTTCGTAAAAAATAATTTTCAATCAAATCGGGGAACGGTATATTTCCTTAATTACTTTGAAAAACAACATATTTAATCGGCAACCAATTTCGCAATTTGAAGTCACTCCGACTGCATGGTTTGAGATGGATTTGGTCTTATTATTTTTAATTTTTGAATGTGCGTGTGGCCAGATTGTTGCATTCATAAAATAAAATTGCTAAGATTATGTATGTTTTAGCACCAACCACTTGATGCTAGCAAAGCAACGACTAAAGTAGCTAATCGCATCAAAATCACATGATTTTGTTTTAAAATATAGGGTGATTCACTATAAATTTTTTTTTAATTCTATATAACGCACTTAAAATAAAATTGAATGTCGGAATCTTTAATATGAACCGAAAAAATAATTCCTGTTTTTTTTGAAAGATAATTTCATTTAAGTGTTGGCAGCGATTATGCTGTAGGTATTCCATTTTCGAGTATATCGCGAATTACGCCAGTGCTGAGTGATATCACATGATCTAGGCGGCCAGCTTAACTTCATAATTACAAAAATCATGTGAATTTTGAGTTAATATTACGTTGAAATTTTAGTGACTTTAATAAATTTCCACAATTTGCAAACTTTGTTCTAGCGTAAGTCTGTCCATAATGAAATGTCAAATAAAATTGAATAAAAATAAGACGACAGCATGACACCAGTCACGCGCGATCTGTCAAAGAAAATAGTGAACAAAGAACATATTTCACTATTGCTGCCATTTCTTTGTAATCGCAATTCTCAGTTTCCAAATGAGTAAAAATTTCAACACATCGTTTAGAAATCGAAACGTTTTCATCTTTCTAGAACTTGATTTTCGCCACCGAACAATACTTTTTCACATACCCGAACTCTTTGTGTGCTTTTGATAAGGTTTCGTTAGCTGCATATAGTTTTGAGCAGTGTACGAAAATGTACACTATGGTACAATTCAGTGTTGTACTGTGAACACACAAAACTCTTATTTCACCTTTTAAAGTTAGCGAGCCGAAGTTCCAACGAGCACATATACTTTTCATAAGCAGAGAACGCACACAACCAATCTTCTTTTGTACGTCTCTGAGCACAGAACATTAATTTATTGTCATTATGTTCTGTGAAAGGGAACGAAACAAAATCAGTTCGTTAATATGTGAAGCGAGCATTTTTGAGTTCTGAGAAGCTTAAGGCATGCCAAACATGGGTTGCCACCCGATTCGATACTTACCGAATTTTTTGACTTATGCGACAAAAAAATAAACATAAAACACAGCTTAATTAGAAAACAAGTAAGTTTTAACTTTTTCAGAAAATAATAAAAAAAAATTTAATGCATATTTAATAATGACTCTCTACATATTGAAATTAAAAAGAAACAAATAAAACAAATTTTTCCTTGAAACAATGGGGAAAGGACCAAAATGGCTTTTGAACATCAGAAGCTCGTTTCTGTAACTCGTAGCGATCGCAGTTACCGACTCATATTATCGATTTGACGTCCCTCTCACCTGCACTGTTTTTGTAAAAATTTTAATCGACTTCTGTTTCAATTTGTTCGTTTCAAATTGTGTTTCTGTAAGAAATGTGAATCGATTTAAAATGTCATTTCTGTCACTGACTCTGCAGTAAGTGAGAATTTTACCGATTCTGATAAATGTCAGTAATGTTGTGTAAATATGTAGCAAGTACTCAAAATAAATTTCTTAAACCGGGTACTTTCACTGAACTTGAATTTTTTACTGATTATAATCTTTTTGTTTGTTATAGAACGTTTTAGTTTTCAAGATAACGTGTTTCAAAACTAAAACATATCTACATAAAAGTCAAAAACTTAAGCAAAATAATATTTGTTAAAGCAACGCAAAAACACCCGGTGTCAAATTATTATTGTTCGTTCAAATAATTAAAAATATCAAAATAAAAATTGCCATATTGCGTAGATTACAAGATGTATTTTATTTAATTTATATTTCATTTTACATTTTATTTCGTTCAACTTCAAAACAATCACTTTTTTTGATTCAGTTATTTATTATTTTCTTATATCAAATATTGTCGCACATAAAAGAAAACAAACGCAAACGCCTGTCATTTGATTCAATTTTGTAACGTTTCTTCTCGATTTGTGTTTTTTTCCATCACGGACCGAATTTTTAACGATTTGAATGTACAGAAACATCAGTTATCACGAAATCGGTAATTCAGGATCGAAATAGTGCTACGTCACACAATTCGGTAACTTGCCGATTTTTTTTACAGAATCGAGCTTCAGGAGTATCCCCTAAGTGTGGTTAGGACCATTTTCGACCAATCCCCGAACTATGGAACTCGTTTTCGACCCATTTTCGGGAAATTTATTTTTTTTTTCAAACGAAAGATAACTCAAAAAATAGTTCTGGACATCACTAAGGGTGGCTCGGGACCCTGGAAAGAAGCGGGTCACCGAACCATGGTACCCGTTTTCGACCCATTTTCGGGAAAAAACCGTTTCTTTACAGGGTCCCGAGCCTCCCTTAATTATGTCCAAAACTATTTTTGAGCTATCTTTCGTTTGAAAAAAAAAAATTCAGAAAGTGGGTCAATGCACATACACGTCTCATATTTTTGGAAGTGGCCCAAAACCCTCAGTGAACTACTCAATGACGTTCTCTGGTTGGTACAATACAAATTAATTGATTCGATGTTTACTACTATTTTTCTCATAAGATTTGTTATAGTGTAAGTGAGTAAGTTTTGCAAACCGGTGGCATCACTAATTCAATTTGCTGATGAGTATAATAAACGAAACAATTGCAAATCGTACCGAGCCTAAACACGACTGACTATTTCAATTTATAATGTACGAGCTACGGTGCAAACACAAATGCAAAACAAATTCAAACCAACGAAGAGCACAAAACCTTTTTTATATTGTAGCTTACCGAGTACAAATTTCTGTTTTGTACTGATATTGTTTTATGCATTGGATTGCACACTAAAGAAAATAAATAAGATTTTGCGCTTCGCCTCGGTACAAAACGAATTGTACTGTTTATTTTCGTACACTGGTTTTGAGTCGTGTAGCTTGATCACCACAATATCCACGTCTTTCCATACTGGTGCCTTGCGTAACATCGCCCACGAATAATGTCTTGAAAGAATTGGGACGGAATCGGAAAAGCGGCAACGGAAATCCGATGTCAAAAAAAATTAGAATTAAATCTAAATCGACGGGTATCCGTCAATTTCATAGCGTCAAGTGTATTATAATTTTTGACAGCGGATTTCCGTTGCCGCTTTTCCGATTCCGTCCCAATTCTGTTCAACACATAAGCCTTCAATTCCACAATCGGAGCTGAAAAATTCGTCAACTTTTTAGCTAAATAAGCTGTGTTTTGTTGATTTCAAGTGTCGACCAATATCAGCGTTGGCGCCGTATGCTATTGAAAAATTTCCATTACCCTTTTTACAAAACACATCACTATTACATTTAGTGCTTTCCGAAAATGGATATTTTTCTTTCAGTTTGTCGCTGAGAACGGATCGGCCTTTCGTCGATTTCTTCATATCACAAAAAAAATTTTACAGAACACAAGTAACATATTATCAAAAAAATAGCTGTTTTTGAAATAACACTTTGTTTCGAAGGCAGTGCCAATAATTATAATCGTAAAACAGGTTAAAATAAATGGAAATTTTTAAGAAAATTTTACAAATTCTCAAAACTTGGAAAATAATTGATATGGTAATGCCTTATTTGACAACTTTTTTTGTAAAGCAGTTGGGATCACGGTATCAATGTAAGAATTGCCGAATACAAACTAACGAGAACAAACTAAGCGAGAAAACGATACGTAACTTTTAAGAGAAATGTAAAGCTTAAAATAAATACAGGATAATTACAGGATTTTTCACAAAAACACAGGAGTCATTTTTTTACAGGATATTCGCTGAAAATACAGGAATATCCTTTAAAATACAGGATAAATGGCATGATTAGGTATGGTCTTTACTCTAAGGAACTGAAAATAAAAATTGCTGCGAGATTATAGCGATAGTAGAGGTAGCATCCTAGCTGAGGATGACGTTGATGAAAACTTTCCGTATAGTGATGTTCAAAATCCATTTTCGACCTTTCCACATCGATCGCAGCAAAAAAAAAATTTTCCGAAAATGGGTCGAAAACGGTCTTTTTCAAGATCCGGAGCCACACTAATTGATGTTCGAAAATGGATTTTGAAAGTAGGAAGGGTGAAAAAAAGCTATTGCACCAATTGATGCGAAGAGGTCGAAACTAGATTTAGGACGAAATATATAATGTATTGAAATTTTCGAAAATAGATCAAAAACGGTCTTTTTCAGTACATTTGATAAATTTTAAGTACATTCGGCGCTTTTTTAGTACATTTCGTTTTTTTCTTAAATTAAAAGTTTTTTACTAAATTTTCCACGAAATATATACCTGGAGTAAGCTTTGCTGACCGTTTTTTTTTTGTTTTTAGTACAAAAGTCCTGAATCTTAGTAATTTTAAGTTACTTTTTTCATGCCCATGTCGGCATCTCCATTAAGTACATTTCCAAAAAAGAAAACTGTTATACGTACGTACAAATTTATGAAACATAATATTTAATATTTATATATATTTTTTTCAGGCCAATAAAATAGGTTTACCGCCATTTTTCTGCCATAATGGTGATCCACTGACGACGCCGCCACCGGCGCATTGCGGCATACCTCCCTATCAATTGGATCCTAAAGCAATGGGTAAGTTTTATTTCAATATCCCTGATGTGAAAGTGTAGAAAAACCTCATGAATATATGTAAATATTAAAGTAAAAAAAAAGTACTAACGATACTCCTGTGTATATTGCGTTCCAAAAAATAGAATTTTTGAGCTGTACTGCCTCGATATACAGCCATGGACATATAAATAGCTCATTTTTTTATATACTCTTTTTTATGCTACATAATCGCAAATAATATTACCTAGAACTAATGCTTCTATTTGCTGAATAAAAATTGTAGTACTAAAAAGTACCTTTCATATGATATATCTATAGGTATTGAAGTCAACGTTTTTCTACGGAATGAAAAATTTTTTTTTTTTTTTAAAAGTAGAGGAAGAGCATGTACCTTGGACCGATTGTACCTTGGACCAACAGTGATATTTCATGTTTGCCAGCGTATAGCTACGGTGACCATCCGTCCCATATTTCCCGGGACAGTTCTGTGTTTCAATAAGCTGTCCCGTTTTTTTTTTAAGAAATACGGGACGTACAAATATCCCGAAATTAATTTTTAGTCCCGTATTTGCGTACACATTTTTTAAACATGCCTTATGTAAGTGTTTGCACGGTTCAAATGCTCCCACGGAAAGAGTTTTTTTAATAATGAACATTGTATGCACGAGCGAAAAATCTCGGCTATATGTAGAAACCCTAATTGATTGTAAAGTGCAATTACAATTCAAGTTGCCTTGAGTTCAAAAATTATTTAAAAGAAAAAAAAGACAAGATTGTTAAACAGATTTGTTCAGCCAAAAGGTATTGAGGAAGGAGTTATATTCAGCAAACCTTTTTTTTAGCTTCGTGGACTTAAAAGACCACCTTAGTTGTTTTTTTCTTTCTTTAGCTTTACTACAATAAATCAATAAAATACATTTGTTATTTATTATCTAAAGAGTGCTGATTTTTAGACTTTTGAGAGAGAGAGAGAGAGAGAGAGATTTTTAGTTTTGATTTAGTTACGTTATGAAAATTTCATTATTGTTCAACAGTTTTTATTTCTTCCCTTCAATAATTAATTTTTTAAATAATCCCAATATAAGAGTTTTGTTATTTTTGGCTGTTCGCGTATTGTTGTAATTTTCACTTTTTTTTTGTCCCGAGTTTGACTCCCAAAAATATCGTACGTATAGCTAAAAATTGTAACTGTACAGTTTTCTCTATTTATGTAACCGATTTCAGCAACATGGACAAGATCTGTTTTAATTTACGTTCTTTCGTCAACTGAGGAAGACGAAATTTTCACGTGATTTGTAAATTTTGTGCAAATTTTCAAGGTCGACTACGAGCTGTGTAATTTTGTTGTTTGGGGATCGATGACGAAATAACGGTACGCAACGTTTCTCTTCAAGTTTATTATCTTAAAATCTTATTATCTCCTAGGGTAAAATTGTTTTTGAATATTTTCCGAATTTTGTGCTTAGCGTGTACCTTGGACCATGGAATGTACCTTGAACCGGTCCAAATTGCAAAGTTTTTCTGTATCGTGAAATGAATTACGAATATATGTAGTTCAGAAATACGGTAAAGGTAAAGTAGTCATGAATTCCAGAACAAATTTAAGTGTGCGACGAATCAACATTTAATAACGAGTGTTAAATACTCGTTTCTTTGTTTTGACTCGTCGCACGCTGCACACTTAAATTTGTTCTGGAATTCATGACTTGCGCTGGAAAATATTTAATAACTTCCGATATAATAGAGACTCCTCTTTTTTGTAAAATGGGTTTTGTAGATAAAAGAATAAGGAATAAAATGTTATTTTTTTTAATGTATTCTAGTTGGGGAAACATCATATTAAAATTATTTAAACAATTAAATTGTTATTATCTTTCATTTGTTGACAGTATAAATTTTTTTTTTAATTTATTGCACAAGCTAACGTTATAGACTATTAAATAAAAAAAATCCGACATTGATCGGATCAGTAGAACTGGAGATAATAGACTTCAAGCATGAGTACATTTGACAAAATCCAGCCAATTATCAAAAATTCATATGTGGATATTTTCGAAAAAAAAAAATTTTAAGCAAAAAAAAAAAACATGGTTCTAGTAATTTTATGTATATAAGCTGTAAATAAAATTTCGGGCGATTCTAAAATACCAAGTTCAAAATCCTATGCGGTTTGTAAAAGAACGTCTCATATTCAAGGCTCATACCAAAAAAAAAATTTAATTTTTCGTATTGGGAAGACAAAATTATCATCAATTGTTTATTTAAAAGTTATAAACAAATGGGAAAATAAAATTATTAAATTTTTTTTATCATGAATAGAAAGTGCAATAAATTTTCAACATGTGTACCAAATTTCATAATTTTATGTTAACTACTTTAAGAGGAATTAAGTTTTCAATTAAAGTAGTCGGTGAAGGGGCAAATGGGGTGTTCCCTCCCAAATTTTGGGTTTAATTTAGGTCAGTTTGTTTGGAAACGTTCAAACTATAGATTAAAAATGGTTTCAGATGTGTGCCCTCAGTTTTAAATTTTCGATATTTGTGCACGTCTAAAACCAGAAAATTTAAAGAATTCCTCATGTAAGCCAATATTGAGAACTGCCACATTTTGTATAAAAAGATTGACTTCTCTTAACTTGTAAGTAAAATGATGTACAAGTATGCAAGCTTTATACTGCTCTGAATTATATGGCTTTATTTGATCAAAATCGGACTATGTCTTAAAGTAAATGAATTCTAGAAATTAATAATTGTTTATTCAAAGATGTTTACAAAAATTATTTAACTTACAATAAGTATCTTCTACTCCCAACTCAAATGAAATTGGTTTTATATTTTCAAAGTCCGAATCGGATCCGAAGTCTTTCGTAGTAGATTTTTTTTCTATATAGGGTACGAAATTCGGTTCTTCTTAAAGAGCCAATACGTCTATCGGCAATTTCTTTTAATTTTGTTTTGACCTTTTATTTAAAAAAAGACTTTAAAGTAGTGGATCCGAAGAGTCCATTATTAATGCTTCTGCTTTGTTGGGAATGCGCCAGGCTATCGCGTTTGTAAAATTTGTTTCGTGCCTGTGATGCATTTCTAGTTGTTGTATTAAGATTTTTACTAATGTTTTGGAATTTTCAGGTATCGTGACTGAATTCTAGGTTAACTGAAACAATTAAAAATTTTGCGGAAATGAGCAAAAAATGAGCTTGCCGAGTTTTACTCCATAAAACACGTAGCATTTAGGTTAGGGTTGTCTTAAAAACAACGCAACAACAACACATTAAAACAATGACACAGCACATTTAAATATAAACTTGGGCTTATCTGCTGTATTCTTCAAAAATTGTTCTATATTTTCCATGGCAAAAATTTATTGTGCTAAATAATTGGTATTATCAATTTTCTAAATTAAAAGTACACATCGTGCGACGACTTTTCGTTTGAAAAAGAGTTATCTTTCAAAGCTGTCAAAAAAGAACAGTGCTGCAGGATAAAATTTTGAACATTCGGGTGCTTGCTTTTATATTCTATTAGGGCAATCAAGCTAATTTTCTGAAATCCATAATTTTTTTTTGTATTTATGCTAAAATTTTGTCATTTCGGACCAGTGTGCATTAGACGCTTTTGGTATTTAGTTTTTTTAATATAACGTACATTACCAAGTACATGTTATTTAAGTAGTGATTTACTTAAATATGTTGACGAAACAGTATAAGTCATATGAATATACACTAGTTATAACTTATGTTGCTCGCCTTCTCATCAAATATCGAGTTTAGCTGTTATTCCACACATATATTTTTGAAAATACTCAAGCTCTAAATAAAAATTAGGCAAATTTTAACAATTCAACCCATTAAAACAAATATTTCAAAGCGCTATACTGAGTATCATTTTGGGTAATGCTACCCAAATACTGCAAAAAGTAGGTGCATTTTGTTAATGTAATGTAGTGTATTTAATTTTTGGCATGGCCTTTACTATTTTAATTTCATAAATCAGCGATGGGCACGTAGTGAGTGTCACTTTCCGCCCTCTTGTCCCGAATCGTTATTCGACGCATTTCGTTTTTTGTTGCTTGATTTTGTTGTTGCGCCCTTTTGTTAAATTTCCTTGCCCAACGCTGCCATGAATCATGAAATAAATTGTGTACAGTTTGAAATTAAATCATTCATTGCATTAAATTCAAACATTTTTAGTTGAAAATAACTTAAAGATTTTTAGCATTAAGTTCAGTTGCCCACTATAAACTTATGGGCTGGCGAACCTTCAGTAACCCTTTTTTTAAAGTCATGTTGTATATAGTGCCTTCACAACTTGCCTACACTCTAACAACTTGCCTAAGTGTTAAATTTTTTTCATTACTTTTTTCTTGGGTTTCATTCATTCATTCATTTATAATAAATAAAAAAACAACAACAACAGTTAGAAGATGTTGGTGTTGTCTGTTGTAATGCGCAAATGGGTAGTGGGAGTTTGTTCAGTTGAGATAGAGTGGGGCGAAGTTTCGGAACCAGAATCATACACTGCCTGCTGCTACCTATACCTGTCTGCCTTGGCTTAATTGGCCACGTTGAATCTTGACGAGTGGCTTTTATCATCGGGCTGAGTTAACCGGCGAAATGAATGACAGCAGTAGAAGTAGCATACAGCGTACCCCTACATAGCTACATACTTTATCCCTGCGGCCGATGCAAACAACGCATCTGAACGCTTTGAAAGTAGTAGTGAGTGCAGCACAGTGCGCCACTGCAGTAGCGTTGCCACTTAACTGCGACTTAATTAATTAATTATATAATTAATCAAACAATTTTTTTTTTGCTTTCACATCTAAATCTTGTTTTTTTTTATATTCGTATGTTTTGTTATATTTTATTGTAGTTAACATGAAAGCATACACATTAGGGCGGGTCGATTTCTTCGGGCGGGAAAAAGTCATGAAAGGGTATGGCAAGACAATATTCTACGGACAATTATAAGCAACTTTGCCAAAGAAACTATGGGTCTAAAATCAATTTCCAGCCTCCGCATTTTCGCAAATAGGTTTTAAACAGTACTTACATACATACATATATTGCAGTTTTATGGGAACAATTACAAATTTTTTTATATTTTCTTCAAAATTGGAGTAAATGGGTGATGTTTTTAGAAAGATTTTTCCTCCTTTCTACATTTACCATGTTAATAATTTTTTTTATAAGGATAGTGGAGTGCTGAAGTACTAAAGTCGAAAGATAATAGAAACAATTTATTTATTCAAAAATTAAAATCTTACAATAAATTACCGTTAAGTTTGCCGCTCATAGTGTTAGATCTTACTTGCTTCCTAGCCGAGAAACTTTTTTGCGAGTTTCAACCGTCACTGGCATAACGTTTTCGCGGTTTTTATCAACAACACGTCGAGAAACAGTTGTTAGTAGATGAACAAACCTCTATGTGCCTTGATAATGCGAAGGAATTTCTGGACCAGGTAGTGGTCGATCATCAGAGGTTAAATATTTCATAAAATGATGTTTATTTCTGATAATAGTCGGCCAAGGCGTTTAACTTTGTAGCAACAATTCTAACAATAATTATTTTGATATTTAATTTTTTTCCAATTTCAATTAATTTTTTTACTAATTGTGGTGTAAAACTTTTGTATGAAAATATTCTGCTTTGAGCTTTATCACTTTCACTCAAATGACTATAATACGTTAATAAATCACTATTATTTATGGAATTGAGTCCTTTTAAATCACTTTGCAAGCCAAAGGGACATCTTGAGATGGTATATGCAACAGGTTGCATCCGGAGGATATAGGTCTTATCGGTAGCTCCATAGTTGAAAAAAACGAAAAAAGTCACAATTGACGTTCAAAAGTTTCACGGTTTCAATGACAGATTTTTCAATGATAGATTTTCATTTTTGAATAAATAATTGTTTTGCATTATTTTTCGACTTAAGTGCTTCAGCACTCCACTATTCTTACAAAAAATTAAAATAACTTTGTAAATACAAAAGAGGCACAAGACCTTTCCAACGACATCAGAACGGCCAATTTAACACAATTTTTTCTTAAAATATGAAATACTTTGTAGTTGTTTCCATAAAAATCCAATATAAGTACTGCTCAAAACTTAATTGTGAAAATGCGGAGGCTCGAAATTGATTTTAGACCCATAGTTTCTTTGGCAAAGTTGCTTAGAATTGCCTTTAGAATATTTTCCTGCCATACCCTTTTTGAAAAAAAAAATCGACCCGCCCTAATACACACACACGCCAAGTGCACACAACATTGTACGCTTGTAGGTATATACGAGCATATAAATGTGTAGTTCCATACATACATACCATATCATATACATACCCAGCAGTTAATTGAGCAAGGCCTGCCTCTGAGTTTTATGATAGATTTATATATTTTTCGACCCAAAGTACTCGTAATTTCGGATTTCTACTATATTTTTTTCGATCATAAATAATCTTTATTTGGATTTCTAATCTTTTCAATCAGAATAATCTTATTTTGCATTTCTATTTTTTTCGATCAAAAATAATCGTTATTCTGGATTTAAATTTTTTCGATCAAAAATAATCGTTATTTAGATTTCTATTTTTTTCGATCAAAAATAATCGTTATTCTTGATTTCAATTTTTTTTTTTATCAAAAATCATCGCTATTGTAGACTTCAATTTTTTTCGATCAGAAGTAATCGTTATATGATTTCTATTCTTTTCGATCAAAAATAATCGTTTTTTGGACTTTTATTCGTTTCGATCAGAAATAATCGTAATTTTTAATACTTATTTTTTTCGATCAAAAAATAATCGCTAATTGTGTTTTTTAAATCAAAAATCATTGTAACTACGGATTTTTATAGTTTTCACCAAATCAACTTAATTGAGGCCTTTTCAATACTATATTTTTATGCAAATAAAAATACACTTAAGCGCCGATCTACACGAAACTTAGGCTCCTGTGTTAGTTAGTTAGTTAGGAAACTGTGTTAATCTACATACAAGGCCCACGGCTTTGACATGTAATAAAGGGCCACTTGGCAAACCTGAACATAAAAAATGCTTGCTGTTCTGATTATTTTTCTTAAGAAAAAAGACGCGTTTGTTGTAAAGAGTTAAAATTGACTTATCTTTACGATTTTGCCCAGTGGGCGGAGTTGGAAAAGTGGGCGTGTTACTTTTCAACAATTAATAATTTTGATTCTGTATATAACAAAATTGCCACATACGAATTTCATAAAAATTTTAGAGCTGATACCGCTGAAAGCAGTCATCAATACAAGCTTTGCCAGTATACTGGCAAAAGTCGTTGAAGGGTGTGGTCCAGCTCTCAATATTTATAAACGTTATATTAAGAGAACTGACAACGTAATCGTTATGAAATTTAATAAGGTATAAAGATATACTTGTTATAAGAAATTTTTTACAAAAATTCGGAACAATAGTACCAGTGGGCATGGCTCCTCCCATATGGGACAGTCTTTTACAAACCGGACGAATTTTAACAAAAAGAGAGATACGTATTCGAGGATTTTTAAAAAAAAAAATTTTTTTTAGAATAGACCGAGTTCAAATTTTGAGAATTTCGTGATTTTTGGCCGATTCTGTTAAAGCTAGATTCTATTGCACGCCTCATTTTCTTGTTCCATAGTTTCCCCATAAAAAAAACCGTTTTCGATGGGAAATTTGACGTTGAACACGATTCTGACATCAAAAATTTGATACAGGGTGGGAGCAATTGTTAAGAATTAATTTAAACATTTAAATTGCTTATAACAATATTAATTTGTTAATAATATTTTAAAAAATTTCTTTTTTTTTATTTAAGTTCATAGTGAAATGAAAATAATTTCATAGCTTAAACACAACCGGAGTTATGAATTTTTGAAAGTGAGTCTCCAAGCCAAAAATCGCGAAATTCTCAAAATTTAAGAGAAATAATAGTTTGTTCATTAAAAAAAAATAAGTTTTCGATACGAAATTTGACGTAGAATGCGATGGTCTCATTAAAGATTTAATACAGGGTGGGGGAAATTCTTAAAAATCAATTTAAACAATTTAATTGCTTATAAAAATATTAATTTGTTAATAATTTTTAAAACAAATATTTTTTTATTAAAGATAATTTTCTTAGCTTTAAAATGACAATAAAATTAATATTCTAGCTTTTACAGAACCGGAGTTATGAATTTTTGAAAGTGAGCTTCGAAGCCAAAAATCACGAAATTCTCAAAATTTGAATTCGCTGTATTTTGAAAAAACAATTTTTTTTTAAAAATCTTCGAATACCTATCTCTTCTTTTTCGATACAGAACCCATAAAAAAAATTTCAGCCAAATCAGCCTTTTTCAAAAAGTGATCGCTAAAATATAATTTTCGATTTCTGATTTTCGAAACTTTTTTTTTTATTTGACAGATAATTGACCAAAGGTTCCAAAACCGAAAACTTTTTTGATTTATGACAAGTGTTTTGGTTTTTATGGGTGCTCAAAGTTGGATAACTTTTTATCGTTCATTAAAATAGCATTTTTTTACATTTTTCGCAATACTAAAAATGGAAAATTTCAAAAGTTTGAAAAAACATGGGAATTTGAAATATGCTCTCTGAATTTATGGTATTTTAAAATAAATAATTTCCACAAGATGTAGAAAAAAATTTTAGTTAGTAATTTTCATGAATTTTTTAAAAAAAGTCGTTTTTAGCATAGTTTTTCAAATTTACCTTGGCCTATAATCCACAAATCAATGTCAATCAATGATTGGTGAATGGGAGATTGTAGTTGACATATCTGCCAACAAAAATCTTATAGGTCTTACCTGCATATGTTTGCCCATTTAGAAGTTATAGCTACTTATGTGACATGTGACTGAATTTGTTGTGTGATGACGATTTTCAGTCTATGATATTTTGACTTGGAAATTGTTAATCTGAATTTGATAGAATGTTTGCAGCGAATATAGACATCACTCAAAATAAATTAAGAATTGTAAATATGGACGTTACCACGCCCCTTTCTTAATTTATTCTTCCTATTTTCAAAACTATTTGTCGCAAATAGATGCATATGTAAAGAGTACCTAGAAAATTCTGTCCATATAATATGGGCTTTACCCCACCTCCAAAACACTTGATTTGTCACTTTTCCAAATCATTTCACTCTTTTTAAGAAAATTGCCTCAGATATTTATATCTAAGTTTTTAATGCAATTTAAAAATATCTAGTAATGTCAAATAGAATAAAGCTGTATTTTTTGTATTGAATACAGGTAGATGCACTTTTGATAACAGTGAACTCTAGTGCAGGCCAACTTTATAGATACCTGTTTTATTACGGTAGATATCATTCAAGGAATTTAGCTTATTAGCTAGTTCAACTTTTTCGCTGAACAAGTATTATGTTTGAGGTTTGTAACACAATATTTTATACCTGTATTTGTATAAAAGTCAAATTTTAAACCTCATGTCTTTTCTGACTATTTAAAGTGTGAGCTACGCAAGTTTCCAAGGAAAATGAGTATATCTTATGAAATTTTTTTTGAAATATTTGCAAACAGCGGAAATGGAAATAAATGCATATGAATGAAATTAGTAAAAATTAAAAAAAAAATTTTTTTAAAAAAGTATTTAAAAAATTTTTAAATTATTAAAAGTTCATTAATTGAATAAAGTGCACTAAAATTTATAAAAAAAAATTTTTTTTATGAATTCATACCACTAAAAACCAAAAATTTCGAAATTTGGACTTTCACCTCTTTTTAAAAGTATTTATAGCTAAGCCTCAAACCTGAATCTTATATATGTCATGGCTACGGAAATTACCAACCAAAATCAAAAAACTTTATTCAAATATCTGTACCCGTTCAAAAGTTATGATTTTAGCAACGCGAAATCGCAAAAGGCGCCACTGTGCGTCCCATATAAGCAAATAACACGTTTAATGCTCAGGGTGCGCTTGAAGCAAGATCAAGATCCATAAAATTGTCAACCAAATCTGACAATGCACAATTATTAAATAGTGTTTTGCGATTCCAAATATATAATCCGCGAAATCGGATCTGCTCATTTACTCGTTTTATGGCCATTTTAATGTTAGCACTTTGGCCGACACGGTTCATTTCAAGCATAGTCAAGATCGGTAAAAATTGTTAACCAAATCTGACAGTGCACAATTATTATTTAGTGTTCGGAGATTTCAAAAACATGATCCGTAAAATCGTACCTGGTCATTTACTGGTTTTATGGCCATTTGAAGGTAAACGCTTTTACAGATAACTTTAATAAAATTATGAAGCGAACCGTGTAGTTTTTGATGCTTTTAAGATCAAGCGGAATTTTAAAATATGCTATGATAACTGTTATTTATGTAATTTGAATCGCTGAACACGATCAAGTCACTTATTTTTGCAAATAGGTAAACGCTTTTGTGTTATTCACCATTTTTCATGGAAAAAAACCGATACAAAAAAAAGTAGTGAAAATTAAAATTTTTTTTACTCTCTTTTGTGGGCTTAAAAAGTATTTTTAACTACAAAGCCCACGAGAAAAAAAAAATAAAAAAATTTTTATATATGTTATGTAATTCATCATTTTCCATGGAAAAGAATTCAAAATTTAAAAAAAAAATTCTTTTGGGCCTTAAAACTACAGAAAAATATTTTAAATTATAATCTTGTTTTATGGGTGTTTGAGGTATTTTTGACTACAAAGCTCACCAAAAAACAATAAATAAAAAAAACTTTTATATTTGTTGTGTTATTCACCGTTTTTCATGAAAATAAAACAG
Source organism: Meiosimyza platycephala (assembly GCA_963662105.1). NCBI lineage: Eukaryota > Metazoa > Arthropoda > Insecta > Diptera > Lauxaniidae > Meiosimyza > Meiosimyza platycephala. The sequence goes on from OY759212.1 coordinate 5,825,915, forward strand.
TTTAAAAAAAATTACAAAAACTTTTTTGGGCCTAAAAACTAATGAAAAATAATTTTTATATATTTTTGTTTTATGGGTTTTAAATGTTTTTTTAATAACAATGTCCACAAAGAAAAGCAAAATAAAGAAGTTTAAATTTTTAATGACTTATTCACAATTTTTCCTAGAACTCATTTTTATCAATATTATCGGCAAAACTTTTACCTTAAAATGGTCATAAAACGAAAGAAAATAATAAGAAAAAAAGAAGAAGAAGAAAAACTAATCACGGATTCAAGTTCCTCGATCGATAATAGCTGTTTAGAACAAAAAAAAAAATTTGAATCAGCTTAATATGTATATATGTCAACGCCGAATCGAAAAATTTCAGGTCTATTAATTTCGAAAAATGCAGATATCTTGGTTTTGAAAAAGATATTGATATACGGTTTACTGTGTTCTCTTAAGCAAATAAAGGTACATTAAAAATAATGTACCACTAGATCGGCGGTAAAATATTATATCAAGATTTTGCAACATGAAAGTAGAAAATCGGCATTTTTTAATATTGGTCCGAGCAATTTTCAATTTTTTTATGTGAAAGAAAGAAGAAGAAGAAAAACTAATCACGGATTCGAATTCTTCGATTGATAATAGTTCGAAAAGCATACCCACTTTGTTGCAAAATTTGATAACCTATTTAGCTTGCACCATTTTTTAAATCAATATTTTCGAATATGGGTAGGCAATTTAAAACAGGCGGCGGCAATCCAGTTTTCAAAATTGATGAAAATCCTTATGGGTTGTTTTGTCTAGACATATAGGGCTATTGCATTCCACTGACACATCGTGAAAAAATCAAAAAGTTTTTATTTTGAACTTCTCAAATGTATATAAACACCGAAATATACTCAAAAAATCATTAAAAAAATGAAAATGTCGAAATAAAAAAGACGGCTGGACGTTCGATTTCGCGGTTCGCGGATTTTGACACTAGAAGGGTCCCCCTACATTATCCCCTAAAAAAATCGCGGGTGGTATTTCAAAAAATTAAAATTTTTTAAAGACCACCGTGTTCTTTTAACTTTTTCCAATATATCCCATATGTATTTGTTCGACTCTTTCAACCCCTTTCAACTTTCTTCATTCATTTCTTTATTTGTGTTTTTGGAACAATGTAAAATTTAATATGTATTTAACAGAGCTTTTATGTTCAGTAGTTTTAGTGCAAAAAACCACAAAAAAATTACAATCGCAAAATGCATTAAAGAAATAGTACGGGAGGCAGCGTTGCATTTGAGGTGGCGATTTCCTCCCGCTTAATTTTATTTTTAATTGATAGTTTTGATATGGCTGATAATCAAAACAAGCTTCAGTCGCCAGGCTAGTGGTGGAGCTGGTTGTGAGAAAATGCGCAACATGTAAAAAAAAGAATGTCCAAAACCCATTTCAATTCACTTGAAAATTTGCACAATTAATGTTAAGATGATCATAATAATAAAAATCATAGTCAGCTGCGTGTATAATGGGGGATTATACGTCAGCTACTTACATAAACGTGTAAAAAAAAAAAAATTTCTAAGGTCATTTCAAATTCAATGAAACTTATACATTTAGTTCATAATATAATTAGAATGATAAAAAACATAATCAGCTATTCTTATAATGGCGGTAAGACCGTCAGCTGAGTGATCATTAGGGTGGTTCAGACACACATGGGAAAAATTAAAGTTGCTCCGATCTTCGATCCCCGGGCACCAAAAGTTTCGTATTGATGCTAATAAGAACCACGTAAAATTTGGTCCATTTCAGAAAACATTTGATGGACCCGCTACCGTTTTGAAAACTGGAAAATGGTCTTTAATCTATCTAAAATCATTAATATCTCCCCGAAGCTACCTCGTAGAGGGATCAAATGTATGAAAAGGCGCTATTATTTTTTCTCTTCCAACATTTTTTCCGAACATACTTACTCCCTATCACCACTCTTTAGGGGGTCTCCCCTGCAAAAATTGCATTCTTGTGAAATTATGAAATTGACTCCCCCCTCTTCTCAGACGCCTCTGGAGGGGTAAAATGTTAGACCATTTTCTATTTTTTTTACTCTCCCAAACTTTTTTCTCGACACATCTACCCCCTATCTGCCACCCTTTTGGGGGTCCCCCAACAAAAACACAAAAAATTTCGAAAAATACTTTATAGCTCCCCCAGAGTGACCCGTAGAGGGTTCATATGTATCACCAGGTCCTATTATATTTTCTTTTCTAATATTTTTTCCGAAAATACCTACCCTCTATCTGTCAGCCTTTTGAGGGTCTCCTTACCAAAAACAGAAAATTAAGAAAATTTCTTCATTTTTTCAAAGGTATCCCCCCAATGGGGTTGAGATAGGGGGTAAGTATGTTCGGAAAAAATGTAGGGGGACCCTGGTAATACATTTGACCCCTCTACGGGTCACTACGAGAAAGCTATAAATTGTCTTTCGAAAATTTCCAAATTTTTTGGTGTTTTTTGCAGGGGGACCCCCAAAAGGGTGGCAGATAGGGGGTAGGTATTTTTGGGAAAAAGCTTATAAAAAAAATATAATAGGACCTGGTGATACATATAAACCCTCTATGGGTCACTCCGGGGGAGCTATGAACTATTTTTCGAAATTTTTTTTGTTTTGTAGGGGGACTCCCAAAAGGGTGGCAGATAGAGGGTAGGTATCTTCGGGAAAAATATTAGAAAAAAATATATAATAGGACTTGGTGATACATATGAATCCTCTACGGGTCACTCCGGGGGAGCTATGAACTATTTTCGAAATTTTTTTTGTTTTTGTAGGGGGACTCCCAAAAGGGTGGCAGATAGAGGGTAGGTATCTTCGGGAAAAATATTAGAAAAAAAATATAATAGGACTTGGTGATACATATGGACCCACTACGGGTCACTCCGGGGGAGCTATGAACTATTTTTCGAAATTTTTTGTGTTTTTGTAGGGGGACCCCCAAAAGGGTGGCAGATAGGGGGTAGGTGTGTGGAGAAAAAAGTTTGGGAGAGTAAAAAAATAGAAAATGGTCTAACATTTTACCCCTCCAGGGGCGTCTGAGAAGAGGGAGGGTTCAATTTCATAATTTCACAAGAATGTAATTTTTGCAGGGGAGACCCCCTAAGGGGTGGTGATAGGGAGTAAAAATGTTCGGAAAAAATGTTGGAAGAGAAAAAATAATAGCACCTTTTCATACATTTGATCCCTCTACGAGGTAGCTTCGGGGAGATATTAATGATTTTCGATAGATTAAAGACCATTTTCTAGTTTTCAAAACGGTAGCGGGTCCATCAAATGTTTTCTTAAATGGACCAAATTTTGCGTGGTTCTTATTGGCATCAATACGAAACTTTTGGTGCCCGGGGATCGAAGATCGGAGCAACTTTAATTTTTCCCATGTGTGCCTGAACCACCCTAATGATCACTCAGCTGACGGTCTTACCCCCATTATAAGAATAGCTGATTATGTTTTTTATCATTCTAATTATATTATGAACTAAATGTATAAATTTCATTGAATTTGAAATGACCTTAGAAAATTTTTTTTTTTTACACGTTTATGTAAGTAGCTGACGTATAATCCCCTATTATACACGCAGCTGATTATGATTTTTATTATTATGATCATCTTAACATTAATTGTGCAAATTTTCAAGTGAATTGAAATGGGTTTTGGACATTCTTTTTTTTACATGTTGCGCATTTTCTCACAACCAGCTCCACCACTAGCCTGGCGACTGACGCTTGTTTTGATTATCAGCCATATCAAAACTATTAATTAAAAATAAAATTAAGCGGGAGGAAATCGCCACCTCAAATGCAACGCTGCCTCCCGTACTATTTCTTTAATGCATTTTGCGATTATAATTTTTTTGTTGTTTTTTGCACTAAAACCACTGAACATAAAAGCTCTGTAAAATTCATATTTCTTCATTAATTTTTAAGAATTTTTCTGCGATTTTAATTTGTTTCAAAATTTCAACTTATTTCAACTTTTTTTGAGTTTTCAACCGCTTTCAACTTTTTTCAATATTTTCCATGTTTTTTCGACTTTTTCAACCTCTTTCTACTTTATTTGTCATTTTCTTAACTTTTCGACCTTTTTCATCGATTTTGAATTGTTTCAACCTTTTAACCTTTTTATTTAACATTTTTTTTTGACTTAGGGGCCGTTCAAGTATTACGTAACGCAATTTTTGAAGATTTTTACCCCCCCCCCCTCCTTAAACGTTACGGTATCACCCAAGTGACCATGTTTACCAAAAAGTCACAATTATGTTGCGCAATGCACCGGAAAGTAATTTTAGCGACTTATGTTATGTTTTAGTCGCGTTTGCGATAGCAATAAATAAATCAATCAAGAGATTTTTAACTCGCAGCGTAACGCGTTGTTCGAACCCCCCCTCCTAAATGCGTTACGTTATACTTAAACGGCCCCTTATTCAATCTCTTCAACGTCTTTTTAACATTTATTTAAAAGGCACTTTCAATGCAGTGTAGAGTATGGCCGAAGATAACTCCTTAACTAGTTTTTTTTTTAAGTTATTCAATTTTAGAGTGCTGTTTATTGCCTTCCTAAGGATCTAAGTTACATATATATGTAATGTCTAAATCCAAGTACAAATTCAGCACTTCAAATCCAATTAGCCTGAAAAAATTATTTAAAGGGCTGTTGCTGTTGGTGCGCGCGTTGATTGTATAAGAAAATCCTCAGAAAACATTTTCAAATGGTTGACATTGGACTTATGTAAACGTAAGCTGTGTGAGGTAGACTCGTGACTTCGAGATATCTAAATAAAAATTATCTAGAAAAATTGCTTTTCGTTTGCTCGTCCAGGAAATATGTCTAAAAAAATTGCTCCCGAAGTATTTTTGGAAATATTTCCAAAAAAAAACAAAAACACCCAGCTCAGCAAATCAGGCTATCGAAAAAACTTTTATACACAAAAATTGCTCTTTGTTTGCTCGTTCAGAAAATAGAAAAAAAATTATTGTTCAATATTTTGCACAATATCGCAAAAAACAAAAAAGGCTGGCTCATCACTTAAAGCTATTAGTAAAACTTTTATCCATAAAAATTCCTCTTTGTTTGCTCGTCCAGAAAATTTAAAAAAAAATGTTCGTGCAATATTTTGCACAATATTGCCAAAAATCAAAAACACCCGGCTCAGCACTTCAAGCTATCGAAAAATATTTTATGAGCGAAAATTGCTTCCCGTTTGCTCGTACAGAAAATATTTTTAAAAAAATTTTTAGTGCAGTATTTTTCAAAATATTGCCAAAAAACGAAGAGAAACGAGGCTTAAAACTTATAAATCGTCGAAAAAGTTCTGCCAAAAAAATTTCGCTAAAACCTTATTGCGAAACAATTGCTTATCGTTTGCTCGTTCAGAAAATTTTTTTAAAAAAAAATTTCGTGCAATATTATGCACAATATTGGCAAGAAACAAATAAAAACGTGGCTTATAACTACAAATTATCGAGACAAAATTTTACGCGCTATTGGCGGTTTTGAGACTTTTTGATGTATTTCAGTCGTGAACATTTTTTTGGTGATAGTTATTACGCAAAATATTGCTTGAAATAGTTTTTTTTTTAATTTTCTGGAAGAGTTATCGAGGAATAGTTTTTTTGCAAATAGTTTTTTTGCGCAATTTCTTTATTGTTAGAAAACTCGATTTGTATATAAACCACGCTTTTCTTTGTTTCTTGGCAATATTGTGTAAAATATTGAACGAAATTTTTTTTTTCATAATTTCTCAACGAGCAAACGAGGAGCAATTTTTATGGATAAAAGTTTTACTGATTGCTTTAAGTGCTGAGCCAGCCTTTTTTGTTTTTTGCGATATTGTGCAAAATTATGCAGAATAATTTTTTTTTTATATTTTCTGAACGATCAAGCGAATAGCAATTTTTCTAGATAATTTTTATTTTGATATCTCGAAGTCACGAGCCTACTTCACACAGCTGTAAACGTAGTACACACATACATATGTAATTGTTTTTTTTTTGTGTATTTTCAAATTTGTGTGTGTGTATGTGTATGAAACGCCTATTCAAAAGAAATCCTTACAATCGAAATTTGCTTGAATGAATCGTACGAGAGAGGGCTGCGAAACAATGGGAACATGCGCTTAATTAACAAACTTAAAATGAATAAAAAAATGCACACCGAAAACGAAAAAAAAAAAAACAAATTAAAATGAAAAGGAAATGAAAGAAAGAAACAAAAAACTAACTTGAATTTCGATTCAAGCTTTTTAAATTCACAGAGCTGGAAAAAAAGGGAAAAATTTGCAAAAAAACCGTCGGTATAAAGTGTAGTTGTTTGTGCTCTCCTGAAAATGTTTAAAAAAATATTTTTTTACTAAAAGAGTAGTAGTGCTTACATTCGTAATGTGATGTGCATATGTGTTGACTAGTAATGTCATGATAGTATTATGCATTGACAAAAAGTATCGAATAGAAAAAGTCAAAACGTACTAAAAACAGTTTTCAACAGAATCGAGAAGTTGGTGAAAGTTGATAGAAGTATTAAATTTTCGACAAATGTTGAAAGTTAAATTTTTTAAAATTTTTAAATTTTTTTAAATTTTCTATTTTTTTCAAATTTTGAAATTTTTCAAGTTATTAATTTTTGAAATTTTTGTTAATTTTTCGATAATTTTTGAATATATTTGTTTTCAAAAACTTTTTTTTTTACTTTTTTGATCATTTCCTGAAATAAAATATCTCAAAAACTATGGAGAATAGCATAAAGAACACGCGCCTTTTTTCTTCTAAAAATTTCCCATAGTTATTGAGATATTTTTTTTTCTAAAGAAGTCAAAAAAAATTAAAGTGTGCAGCTATTTAAAGAATGACCAATGTAATTTGTTTTTTTCTAAAAACCGCCACTTAGTTATGCTTGAAAAAGTTGTTAAAAATCATTATATCACATTTGGCCGTAATATCATATCTTACATTTACGTTACACTTCAATGAAAATCAATAATCGATTTATATACAACGTAACGAAAAAAAAAAAAAAAAAACTATAGCACCGACAAATTTTACGGAAATTTGAAAACTCTGTTTGCATTTCAACTTCAAAAAAAAGTAGTGTGAAAACACTATTATTTACAAATTAGTGCCGAATTTAGTTAAATGCGATAAAAATTTTAGTTTTTCCACCTTTTTAAGAAGTATTATGTATGAAAAATATGTAACTTCGAAGAGAACTACCCCTACGCCGCACGCTTTGGCTGGAGTGGAAAAAATTGAAAAATAAAAAGTTGCTCAAAGAAAACTAAAACTCAAAAATCCATTATTCGCGTAGAAAAAGGCCGAAAGTTGGAGCAATTTTGTATACGGGGCGGTGCAGTCTTAAAAGTTATCGACTTATAATTGGTATATACTTTAAGTCACAGTGGGTCCCACTTGAATTCAAACAAACAAATGTTGTTCACTTTCACCCGAGACCAAGCCGCCATTGCTTAGTGTTATTGGTCGATTTTGCTTGCACACTGAAGCAACGTTTCGAGTAGCATCACAAATTTTTATGTTTAGTTGCCATACGGATTTTCTCATGGTGCATACATATTCCCGTTGAATTTTTTTTTCTTTTTAGGTTTTGCTGTGCCTTAACAGTTCAGAAATAGAGAACAAACCGTACAACAACGAACGTTCAAAACAAAAAAAAAGGATTAAAAAGGGATTACGTTTTAATTGCAACAATAATGTTGGCAAAAAGGGTTTTCTCAAACTATGTTTCCGTTGCAGTGTTACATATAGTATATATTGAGGTGGTTCAAAGAAAATTCTTTAAATATTTCGTTAAATATTTTAAAATCAAAAATGAACAGCGAAAAAATATGTGGTGTTGTAGGCATAGTTGGACCAAAAAGCTTAAAATAAAATTTGGTGTCACGACTAAAATCGGTTTTTATTCACCCGATACCAATCTCGTGAAAATCGTTATTTAGTTCAATAAGAAAAATTTTCGAAAGTAAACTCTGGCAAATTAGCTGTTATTACAGCTTGAAATGTACATAAGCCAATTGATAGAGCTCGAAGCGCCACTAAATAAATTATATTTAAGGTAGCCTTGACGTATGCTGTCTCAAACATGGGTTGCCACTCATTTAAGAAAAATTGACGCTAAAAACGGGTGGCAACCCATATTTAAGATAGAATTCAACAAAGCAACTTTATATATTCTTTGTATCCGCTTCGAGCTCTATTATTTAGCATAAATTTCAAGCTGTTATCTTGATCATTGAAAAATAACACATAAAAGTATGCAACAAATTTTTCGTCGTGTGAATTATTTTTTTAAATTTTGAATGTTTTCAAATGAAATTTTTGCGTATGTGGGACAGGTTTTTACAAACCGAACGAATTTTGACAAAAATTGACCGACACATTTTTGATTTGACTGAAATTTTTTTTATGGGCTCTGTATCGAAAAAAAAGAGATACGTATTCGAGGCTTAATAAAAAAAATTTTTTTTTCAAAATAGAGCGAATTTAAATTTTGAGATTTTCGTGATTTTTGGCTTGGAAGCTCACTTTCAAAATTTCATAACTCCGGTTGTGTTAAAGCTATAAAATTGAAGTTAATTTCATTGTAAAGCTGAAAATATGAACTTAAATAAAAAAATAATTTTTTAAAAAATTATTAACAAACTAATATTATTATAAACAATTTAAATGTTTAAATCAATTTTTAACAATTGCTCCCACCCTGTATCACATTTTTAATGTCAGAATCGTGCTTAACGTCAAATTTCCTATCGAAAGCGGTTTTTTTTATGATTTTTTTTAAAGATACTTTTCTTAGCTTTAAAATTACAATAATATCAATTTTCTAGCTTTAACAGAACCGGAGTTATGAATTTTTGAAAGCCAAAAATCACGAAAATCTTAAAATTTGAATTCGCTTTATTTTAAAAAAAAAATTTTTTTTTTTAAAATCCTCGAATACGTATCTCTTCTTTTTCGATACAGAACCCATAAAAAAAATTTCAGCCAAATCAAAAATGCGTCGTCCGAAAAGTGTTCGGTTTGTAAAAGACCGTCCCATGTATGAAAATTGCTAAAGTTTACTTTCGAAAAAGTTTCGTATTGAACGAAATAACGATTTTCACGAGATTGCTGCCGGGGTGGTTTAAATGAATAAAATCTGATTTTAGCCGTAAATTTTTAAACGTTTGTATTGTTCCACCCTAAAACGTAGCCCGTTAGGGGGTTGTTGTCAATGCATTGTCAACACAAAATATAATGTCACGGTGGGCTAGTTAATATAGGTATGTGCTACTTTAATTTCAGCTTCAAATGCAGATAATGCATTTTTTTAACAAAGCACCAAGCAAACAAAAAAAAGAACAAAATTAAATTCCAAATAAGAAATTAGCGTGCTCAGTTCAAGGGATTCAACGAGTGCGACATTTGAAGTGATAAAAATTTATACCAAAAGTACTTGGATGTAGTAAATGATCAAAAACTTTGTTGTGAAATTTTTGTTGTAGACAACATTTTGGTATTGCACTACGTACGCACTATCAATTATGTACATTACCCAAGTGCAACGGTTGAGCTTCAATGTTGATTTTGATTTAATTAATGCAAGGCAACAATAGCAAACTCCTCTTCAAATAATGGCCAGTTTTCTTAGATTGGGTTTGATACAGTTGCTAGTTTGAGTTATGTCCAATAGATTTTTAAGTACTTTAAACTGTTTTGTTAAGTAAAACTTTCTAAAATTAAGTGACGTTTAACCCGTCGTCAATGAGATTCGGTAATGTAAAATGGTTAATGACGCCGGGTGTGAAATATCACAAAAATTTTTAACTATATTATGGTTATTAAAGTTAAGCCAAAAAAAAGTGCTATGGATGTATGAAGCCATCATCAGACATCAATTCTGACGGAATTCTTGTATGGTGGAAGGCGAACTTATGTGGTAATTTTATCTAAAATTCAAAGAATGACCGGTATTGGAGTAAGAAAAGTAGTAAATACTAGTCCATGTGCTGCACTCGAAACTTTACGCCACTTAGAAAACTTAAAAAAATTGAAAAGCTTTAAAAAATTGAAAAAAGCAAAAGATTTCAAAATTTTGAAAAAAAAAAATTATAATAAAATTCAAAAAGTATCGAAAAATTAACAAAGATTTCCAAAATTGAAAAATTTTCAAAAATTTAAAAATTTCAAATATGTATTTACAAAAAATAGAAAACTTAATAAAATTGTTTCTCTCTCCGCGTTTTTTATGCGGCTTTATTGTGCAACAGAAAATTAAAACTTAAAGCTTCTGCTGCTTGAGCGTTTGCGTTGCAGCACGTCGCCTGCAGCAATAACTGTTGGCAGCCAACAAACATGCGATTATAATGAAGCTGGCTCATTATACGTTGCAACGCACCAAAACTGTCCCAGCTTTTCCGTAGTGTAGTGTATAACCCACGTTAATTTTTTGGCATTAGTTGCAGGCATATTACTTGCTGGTGTGCTTGTGAAGAAAACAAGATTTAAATGCGTCCTGTGGTTGGGCTGCGGCAGAATTTTAAGTGTGCGTCGCCTACAGCATTTGCTGCTATTGTCATGTTTGTCATCATATGAACATTATGCGTACGGTATTTATAACTTTATTTTTTTTTTTGGGGGGGAGGAGGTGCCAAGAAATTTGCGCTCAAAAAAATCACTTACAAATTTGAACGTAGTGGTAAATATGGGCATTTCCATGGTGTCGAACGGGAAATGGTTTGTAACGCTTTGGCGCAAAATAAACTGAACCGATTTCAATAATTTCTTTTTTAAAACAACAAATTTGTGCTAAAAAGGTTATTAAAAATTTTTTTTTTTTTTATTATTCCTTAAAGTTATATATTGTGTCGAAGGTGACCGTCGTACACTTTTAAAGTGGTATAAAAGAGTCAAAGTAAAATCTTTTTTTTTCTGCTGTTACTTTAATGGAATAACGCTTTGATAGCAACATATTTAAGGGTAAAGTTGCTGGTAGACGTACTACTGGTTTCAAGGTTAAAGCAGTAAATTCGTACGGTACAAAAAATAGTAGTGTTTTTCATGGACATTTATAGAAAAACAGTAATCAGCGAAACCTAATAACATTTTTCAATGCGTCTAAATTTTAAAATGTTATGAAATAATATCACTTTTTATTGAATTTCATTTGATTGATAAATCTTATTTAATTTTTTTCTTACAAAGTATAATATGACTCGTTATGGGACATTGCGAACGGGACATAATTTTCCTTTTTTTTTGCAATTTTTCATATAAATTTTTTGTATTTAAGATTTATATGTATGGTAATTAAAAAAACAAATTTAATATTAATCATTGTCGAATTAAATTGGTGAGATCAATTTTGATTAAATATATTTCTTAAAAGAATATGTATGTAACTTTTCCTTTTGCTGCTAAAACGTTTTTTCCTGTATGGGGCATGACATCGCCCACATTTAAAAATATTTTTTCTTCTGAGGAATTAATTTATCCTTATACCAAATTTGAAAAAAATTGATGCAGTACCACAGTCGTTTTTTCCCCATTATGGGCGGTGGCACTCATGCTTGAAGGAGTTTTTAATAACTTTTTTAATGGTTCAATCTAACTTCAAACGAAATTCCATTAAAATCAGTTTATTAGATTAGGCCGTGGAAACGTATTTTCCTATTAGGGGCGTGGCGCCACCTATTATTGAAACGAAAATTATATTGTGCATTGGCTCCCTTCAAAACTTTGCCGAAAAAATAAAAAATTAAAACTAAGCGATTATGTTGTGTTCTGGCAAACAACATTACAAAAGTTTTACAGTCACAATTGCGCACGTGACCAACTTCAAACAGCTCTAAAAATTTTAATTTTTATTTTTTTGTCCTCTTTGTGTTTTGCTTTAATTATATGCATGAAACTCTGTTGACACACTTGCTGCTGTTTTTAAACACGAAATGAGAACAAATTATATATTTTTGATCGCGCACGTTAAATTTTCTGGGCTGACTGTCGCTTATTTATATAACGCTTGTTATGCCAAGTAAATTGCAACTTCGTAAAAAATCGCAAAGTTGAAAATATGCTGAGCTTTTCATAGTTAACGTTATCGCGCAACTACTGTAATTGCTTTTCTTGTTATCGTTGCCATTATTTATTTATGTATGTTGTTGTTGTAGATTTTTCTTGGTTTGCACAAGCGTGATTTATGGTTTTAAGCATTTAAGAGCACAGCGTAATTCGACCCTTAATATTAGAGAGAAGAACATACTAACAACATCAATTGCCGTAGCTCTTGACTTTCTCACCCCTTAATCGAGCCCCTTGTGCTCGTCAAATGCATGATCGGCAAATGATGATGTCGAGACCTATGTGCTGCAAACAAATGAAATCTAAATAAAACGCAAACATACAAAATCAAATTAAACCACAGACCAAAAAAAAAAAAACAACACAAAAACAACAAACAACAAAAAATTATGAAATAATAATTTCATATGGTTGGATTGCTATATCAACAACAACAACAACAATAACGTGTTGATTGGTACAACTGCGTTCACGTAGACGCAGGGTAAGAGTAGCGCGCACCGCACTTGAGTCAAGGATTACACGCTGAATTAAGGCTTTACAACAGCGCGCCGCGGTTCAATAACGCAAAAGAAAAATCAAGGACTAAATGACTAGCAATTTCAAACTAATAACAACTCATAATCGGAATAATAGTAAAAATAATATGTAATAATAATGATACTCATAGAAATAAAACATGACGGGGGGGAGAGAGAAATAAAAGGTACCACCACAAAAACAAATTTGTTTGTTTTGTTTTTTTTTTCATTTTAGAACATCGCCCAAATTAACATTGACCATTTTAAATAGTACCAGAAGACCGACCATAGTTTTTTCATTTTGAGGTTGAAAAAGTTCAAAATATATACAATATGTTGAAGAATCGATAAAAAACATCGATGTTTTGCTATCAGTCATCGATAACATCGGAATTCCCCCTCCATTATTGTTTGATTTATGACATTAATTTTGTTAATAACAGCAAAGTATTTTAATAGGGGTAATAGGGGGTTAAAAATACAAAAAAAAATTGAAAAAAAGTGTCGCTCGGATGTAGTTTCGGAGATATAGCCATCGGAAGTTGGGGATATAGCTTTTGTAAAAATGATTATAAGTTTGGAACCCTTAAATGGATATCAAAAATATGGGTGTAATAAGAAAGATAATTTAATGGCCTACAAAATATTGGTAAACAAAGGTTTGAAAAGTACGGGAATTTCAGACTCCTGGGTCGGCTTTTTTGGCAGCCAAATATTAGGTGACTTTTTCGAAAGGAAACGAAAAACTAATTTCGAGGGACATGGAAAGGGACAGGGGGAGGGACAGTGATAGGGAAAAGAAAATTTGTTTCCCCACATCGAACGCAGAGACAAGGACGAGGAAAACCCCTTCCCTTCGATTGACGGCTTCCCTGTCGCAGTCCTTGCGTTTCTTATCCCTGCAAGTATCCATCCAAATATACACATCTTAAAATATAATCTATTTACCAGGTGTATAACTAAGTAATGTCGTTTTTTTCTTATAAAAAACACGTTTATTTCAAGAGTTAAAGGAAGAATCGTTTATTCAAAGTATGCTCCTTCGGTTTTCACATATTTTTCCCATGTATCAGGCAATTTGCGAATTCCACGCCAATAGAATTCCTTGGGTTTTTCGGAAAACCAATTATCAAGCGAAATTTTCACATTTTCGTAGGAATCGAAGTGCTGCTCAGCGAGTGCGTGTCCCATCGATGCAAACAAGTGGTAATCGGACGGGGCCAGGTCTGGTGAGTAGGCCGCATGCACGAGCACTTCCCAATTAAGTGCTTCCAATGTATCGCGAACCGGTCTTGCCGTATGTGATTGAGCGTTGTCATGGAGTAAAATGACTTTGTTTTGCCTATTTTAATATTGCGGCCGTTCTCTCTGCAGCGCACAGTTCAAATCCGTCAATTGTTGTTGGTAGCGTGCCGTATTAACCGTTTCACCGAGTTTTAAAAGCTCATAACACACAACGCCCTCTTGGTCCCACCAAACACAGAGCAACGTCTTCCTGCCGAAGCGATTCAGCCGAGCAGTCGATGTTGACGGTTGTCCAGGGTCTACTCGGGATCTTTTGCGTTTGGGTGACAATTCGATGCAAAATCGACTTTCTTTTGAACCGTGCGAGCAAAATTTCACATGTGTTTGGCGCCTTTTCATCTGTTCAAGTCATGTGGCGCCCTTCTACCGACCTTTTGAATCTTTCCCATGTCTCGTAAACGTTTGGAAACGGCAGACTGGCTCGCATTCGACTGCTCTACGAGTTCTATTGCGTTTGGGAATCGTCTTTGTCCAATAACGCTTGCATTTCGGCGTCTTTGTACCTTTTCGGAGCTCCAGAGCGTTCTTTGTCGTTGAAATCGAAATCACCACTTTTGAATCTTTGAAACAATCTTTCACACGTTTTAACAGTTACCTTTCGTTCACCGAAGGTTTCAAAAAGCATTCGGTGCGATTCCGCGGCTGTTTTCTTCAAATGAAAACACAGAATTAACATTGTCCGCGATTGCTCTTTATTCGGCACGAAACTCAACATGTTGACTGCGCTGAGATAACTCGATAATGACGCTCGAATGGCGCGAAACTTTGGTATGCTATTTAAGGTTGACGCTTTACACTGTCAAAGTTTCATGACATTCGATAAATATTCAGGCTTGGGCGACATCTAAATGTTCGAACCGACATTACTTAGTTATACACCTGGTATAAAAAGAATCATATTTTTTTTGAACGGATTGTCAACTTTTTCAGCGGAGTCATTTCCACTGTCAGAGCTTTCCACTACAATTTTTTCAGATACAGCAACGTATTCGACTGGATGGTGCGCCTTATAAGGTGATCTCTCAAATTGGTTGTATTTCCATTGCACTCCGTTTATCTTGGGATTGCTTGAAATATTTTAAAACGGTTGAAGGACGATGCTACGCCCTTGTAAGAGACATAATATGCTTGAAACACGGCTCAATTTTAATTTTTATTCAAGTGTACCAAATCCCCAAGTTTCATTGAAATCTCTACAGCCCTTCCGAATAGTGCTTCACCGATACGAGAACGATACGATAATTTAAAAATTTAAAAATTATCGTATCGTCCTCGTAGTGGCGTCAAGCTTATCGTCTCGTATTCGTTCTCGTGCGAGAATTTTTTGATCTGTATCGTTATCGTGCTCGTTTTCGCCGATATTTCTCGGTTATTCTCGTTTACATTAAATGTATGTATAAACAACATTTAATATTAGCTGGACCAGTGGCTTTACCCGCGTATTGCCTGTGTTCCATTCCACTTACATTTTACGCAGTCCTTACTGCAGACAATTGGGTCCATGTGTTAAATTCCACTTACATTTTACGCAGTCCTTACTGCAGACAATTGGGTCCATGTACGGAATTTCACAAATTTATATCGGTATCAAGATTAGCAATATAAGGGTTTGGCTGTATGGGAGGAGCTAAGACCCATTATCCAACGCCGTAAAAGTGGATCCATCGCTGTCAAGAGTAAACAACACAAAAATAAAACATGCTTGTTCTTACATTAAGGTAACTCTAAAAATTAAGTCGAAGAAGTATTTTTTACAGTTGCAGCAATCACGGTAGAATGTGATGTGAATCCGATTAAGTTTAAGTTATCCACGCTTTTCATTTTTAGAACAAAAACTTTATTTCGGGTTTTCCGATTCCAGCCCATATATTGACACTATCATGACATGGGCAGGCATCGGATTCCAGGGAAAAACCGAAATAAAGTTTGCCCCCAAAAATGAAAAGCGTGGACACTTAAACTTAATCGGAAATGAAGTAGCTCTACGTAGGCAGCAATTAACCAGTGATACCATGATATTTCAGCAGGATAATGCGGTTGTTCATACAAATAATAAATTAATGAATGAATGTATGCAGAAAACCGGCAGCATGAGTCCATCCACGAGCTCAAAAACAGTGGTAAAGAATAATAAAATATTATTTTTTTATAACACCTAGGACGAATTTAAGTTACAAAAATTTGTGCTAACGTTTTGTCGCACCTTAAATTTGAGTTCTTAGTTTAATTCAAAAATGCATTAACTTTTTTGACAAATCATTTATAAGTTATTTATTTTCGTAGCTTTAAGAATACATAACAGGAACATAAGTCAATAAAATTTTGTCGCCTCCAAAATTAAAAAAAAATTATAAGTAAATTTTTAGTAGTAGTAGTGAACTCCAAGAAACCTCAAGTAACCCCAGTAACCTCAGTAACCTTAAGCTATTTTTTTGAACTTTGGAATGCAAACGAAAGTTACCGAAACAACCCAACTCGTGGAATTTTTTGGTTTCTGAATATGCAATCCTAAGTAATCGAATCGACCCAGCTCGTGCATTTTTTGATCTGTAATCGCAAGTAACCAAAGCGACCCAGCTGATGCTATTTTTTTGAACTTTGAAACTGCAAAGTAACCGAATCGACCCAACTGGTACAATTTTTCGGAGCGAACCGTCTCTTCCAACTTTGAATAAGCAATATTGGATGTTGAAAAATCAATAAAAACTACACCAGCTAAGTCGATTCGGTTAAAGGTAAAAAATCGTCAATTTGGCGATAAATCGCCGCGACTAGCAACGCTGTATTCTTACGCCTTATCAAAAATAAAACGTATATTCTGATCAAACCTTTACGAAATGCATACACAATTTATTAAAAAAAAAGGAGAGAATACATATTCATTTTTTTATAATCAGTTCGTACGATTTGCAAATTCAAATTTAAATGTCCAGACTTTTCGGGCCAACCGATAGCTGATGTGCACTGCCACCAATTATCTAACCAAAACACAAAATTTGCGCGGGTTACCGTTCTACAGATTCGCGATATGCAATTGTCTGCTAACTTTGTGACAGGAGTTACACATACGCTTCACAAGCGATCGAAAGTTTTATCAACCTGAGAACTGAAACTTTTTTTATCAGGACCTGAGTTTTTACATGTTGCATCTGTTTTTATCCATTGCATCTGCATCACTGCAATTATCTCTGGCTGAGTTAAATACTGCAGTATTGAACTGTGAATCTCTAATTGGTTTTTTGTCAGAACTCCGAAACGAAAATTCATTTACTTAATATGAGACTAGAAGTAAAGATAAGAGCCAAATAAAATGTTATACAATGGAAAATAAACGCTCTCGAATGCGTAAAGCACATTTTGACGAGGGAAACTCCATGGAAGATTTTCAGTTTTCTGCATCAGAACATTTCCGAGTGAACGTTTATTTTTCAATTTTAGATGTATTGATTCAGAATTTGAAAAAACCCAAAGTTGAAGATTAATAAAAATTAAAATACAACAGATGAGTCTTGATGTGATTGCCAAAGAAGTCTATGAGCTTATAAAAATTTATCCTCAAGATTTAGATGACTCCCTCACAATTGAATGTGTGCACTTCGCATCTTACTTAAATTCAATAAAAATTGAAAAACCCACAGCTTTAGATTTATCAAAAATAATCTGTGAGAATAAATTTCAAAATATCTATCCAAATCTCCATACTGCGTTATGCATGTTATTATGCATGATGGTATCAAATTGTAGTGGAGAGCGATCTTTTTCAGTTTTGAAGAGAGTAAAAAATTTCTATCGTTCCACTCAACGCAACGAGCGTCTAAACAAACGCACTCGCTTTGCTGTGCATTGAGGCTGAGCTGAATAAAAATTTTGATTATAACCAGCTTATAGATGAATTTAGCTTACTGAAAACGAGAAAACTAGCTCTGTAAATATATTTCTGTTTGCTATACACGGAAAAAACACCAACTCAAATTTTATTAAAAATTAATAGGAGATTATAAAAATTAAAATCTGAAAACAAATATTACTTTTTTATAGTAATAAATAGAAAATCCTTATTAAAAATTCTATTCTAGTTTGTAAATATTTTCATTTTACATTTTTTAATAAGTGCATATTAAAAATTATTTTCTTCATTTTAATTATAACCTAAAAACTTTGAAATTTTACAAAGAATTTATTTAATTTTAATAAATTGCCACATAAGAATTTTTATATATTTCATAATGTAATATTTATATGATTCCCGCTTTATAATTTTTAAAAAGTAGTTATAGAAAAATTATTTCAAGATTATTAATTTTTATTATATTGAATTTTATTTCTCTTTTGTGTTTAATTTGTACTCTGTTTGAGTTCTCAACATGTTCATGCAAAAAAATAAATATATAAGGCTTGCCAAACTCTTACTAATTGGCTTTGAAGTAATGTGTTGAACAGAATTGGGACGGGGTCGGGAGCGGCAACGGAAACTCGCTGGCCGTCCCAATTTTGTTCAACACACAAAAAATTTTAAAAATAAATTTCAGTTATTATTATTTCATCATAAAAACTTTATAATGTACTTTTTTAAAAATAGTACAGTTCTTTTAAAATATAATAAATTATTGCAGAAATTTTAAAATCTACTTTGTAGAAATTAAAAACTTGCATTCGAAAAATTAATGCCTGCTTGATGCAATTTTTATATTACGCTTAGTAATTTTTAATAGACACTCGAACCGTTTCTAAATTACTAAATTACCTACTAATTTTTCTTAAATTTTGATTAATATTTACAATAATTTCGAGTTTCGTTTTTTCCGTGTACCTACGTTAAATAAAAATTCTAAAGAAAATATTCATATAGACTTTCATTTCTTTCAACCACTTCATACTTGGTGTTAATTTTTGGATTTAAAAAATAACTGTTTTCAAAATTTTGCCGCCCCCGTGGCCTTGCCGCCCATACGCCATGACGTCGGTGGCGTATGCGGTAATACAGCCCTGGTTCTCGGTGAAGCACTAGTTCCGAAGCATTTTCGCAAGTTTCGAAAAAAATATGGTCCCCTTGTATAATTTGTTGGCATATCTTCGCTATATAGAGCCGTATCTTAAAACATGATGTTCCGATGGTTTTTATTTCGAAGAGACGAATTTGTTATTGCTAAGAAAATCAAGAATGTCTTGACCTGTCAATAACCCTGCACGCTCTCTTCGAAGCGATACAAACGGAATGACTAAGGTTGACGCTGGTTAAAGCTGTCAAAAGGCTTTTACCATAATTTAACTAACATGGTTGCAGCGATGCCAAATGGCGGCTCTTTCTGTGTTATTTGCTTCTTTACGAATTGTCAAACTCGTGCAAAACATAAATTCATAATTTGGTTAAGAAGAAGAAAAAATCTCCTAATCAAAGTCACAAGCATCTTTTTTTTGTTTCTTTTGATTATGATATTGACATATATGCTCTCCCAGGCTTGCATTTTCAAATTTTGACAACATGCTTCAACATATTTAATTAAATCATGGCTTTTACTGAAATTATTATACTTAAACTCGTATTAGTGAGTCTTAAATCTCATTTGTTACAATTTTATCTTGCACTGCTTGCAGTTTAATTCGCACTTCACAGTCTCTTGTGTCACACACGGAAAAAACACCAACTCGAAATTATTGTAAATATTAATGAAAATTTAAGAAAAATTAGTAGGTAATTTAGTAATTTAGAAACGGTTCGAGTGTCTATTAAAAATTACTAAGCGTAATATAAAAATTGCATCAAGCAGGCATTAATTTTTCGAATGCAAGTTTTTAATTTTTACAAAGTAGATTTTAAAATTTCTGCAATAATTTATTATATTTTAAAAGGACTGTACTATTTTTTAAAAAGTACATTATAAAGATTTTATGATGAAATAATATTAACTGAAATTTATTTTTAAATTTTTTGGTGTGTTGAACAAAATTAGGGCAGCCAGCGAGTTTCCGTTGCCGCTTTCCCGACCCCGTCCCAATTCTGTTCAACACATTACTTCAAAGCCAATTAGTAAGAGTTTGGCAAGCCTTATATATTTATTTTTTTGCATGAACATGTTGAGAACTCAAACAGAGTACAAATTAAACACAAAAGAGAAATAAAATTCAATATAATAAAAATTAATAATCTTGAAATAATTTTTCTATAACTACTTTTTAAAAATTATAAAGCGGGAATCATATATTACAATATGAAATATATAAAAATTCTAATGTGGCAATTTATTAAAATTTAATAAATTCTTTGTAAAATTTCAAAGTTTTTATGTGATAATTAAAATGAAGAAAATAATTTTTAATATGCCCTTATTAAAAAATGTAAAATGAAAATATTTACAAACTAGAATAGAATTTTTAATAAGGATTTTCTATTTATTACTATAAAAAAGTAATATTTGTTTTCAGATTTTAATTTTTATAATCTCCTATTAATTTTTAATAAAATTTGAGTTGGTGTTTTTTCCGTGCAACCCTCATTAAAATGTTGGCAGATTTTATCATTTTATTGAGAACAAAATTTCAACAGCATCATAGAAGTGCGCGCCTGTCACAGGCGTGTCAATATTTATTTATATACTTTATATATGTGCATTTCCATGGATCCCGTTCGACCGTCGAACACATCTAAAGTAAAAAAAGTCAAAATAAAACGGATTTTTATTTTGACAATAGTTTTAACTTATAGCTCCTAATTAGCTCTATATTTGGTGTGCCATTTTTCGTTTTCAAGATAATTGCAAAAAACCAAGGCGTTCGCACGGGACAAAAACATCCGTTTTCGTGGAAATGCCCATTTATAGTATATTTATTTGCATTCAAGTCTCTGCACAATATTTCTTACTTAGGAAAAGAATAGTTAAAAACTCTGATGAAGCGTTTGAGAAACTACAAAATAAGTCAATCAGAAGTTGATATTTTAAGTGCTCCCGGGACAAGGACGGGAAAACAAAATATGGAAAATGCAAATTGAACTTAGAAGTAAAAGAAAATAATACAATTTTTTATGTGAGGTTTGCAAAAACAATAACATTCTTTAGCACAAACATGTTGTTTTCAAAAATAAATTATTAAGATCAGTATATTTCAGTATATTTTGCGTCAAAGCGCATTCATATAAGCACTTGGAATTCTATTGAGTCAGCAGGTAAATAAATGCACATTCAGTTAGTGTTCGAAGATCCCATATGCGTAGAGGCTACCAGCTGAATTTTGTTAATACTCAAACCCAAATCAGCGTTAAAAAACTTTTATTATATTTTTACTTAACCAACGTTCAGCTTTATAGAGTTGAACTTATGTTTTTGACAAAAACTGAGATTTCCCACGCAGGGTTTATTTATTGCAACAACAACTACAATCAAATATAACAACAACAAATTTTATTATATCGGTTATTATCAGGATGAAATGACGACAAAAGAACAACAAAGCACATGAATAGCTTTAATAATCCATATTTGAATACAAATGTATGATTATTGAATCACTTCTGGTATCTATGGCTAAATATCATCTCCTTTGAATCGCTATAGAGCCATAGAGCAATAATAGCAACAACAACAACATTTAGGATTATTAATACTAAACGCTATACAAAAGGATCAGCTTAGAATAAAATACATCATGCCGCATGCTCTTTTTTTTTGTTGTACATTTTCCCATTTATTAATTCCTTGTATATCGTCGTGTGGTGTTGTCCCCGTGCTGTCATCATTATATTGTTGTTGCTGTCGTTGTTTTCTTTCTACTTACTGGCGATTTTTTTTTTAGTTGTTGCCCTATATGTGTTGAATGAATTTTCCTTAAGGACTCCAAAAATGTATTAAATATGAATAAAAACGATAAGGGTGTATCTTTGTGTCGAGGCAAAAATAAATACCCTACACTGAATTAATAGCGAAAGTGCGCGTGTAATCTCAAACTCTCATTAAGACTTTGGTTTTTTTTAGTATTTTGGGTTTTCGGCGATTTGGCAGTGATACTTGATTATACTCTATTTAATAATCGCGCTGGTTTGGCTAAGGGTGCTCAAAGTTATTTGCATAATTTTTTTTTATGTTTTTACAGCAGTTTTCACGTTTAGCCATTTGCATTATCCAGTGCACTTTTCTGCAATCTTGTTTGTGTCATCGCTTGTCCACTATCTTACCAAAACGCCTATTTTTGGTCACCCGATATCAGTTCAAATGCATACTATTTATATAAAATTGCTTATATGGAAATTGTTTGTAAAGCTTTGGCGCAAAATATACTAAACCGATTTTAATAATTTCTTTTTTAAAACAACATATTTGTGCTCAGCAAGGTTATTGCATATATTTTTTTTTTAAATTTTATAAAGTTATGTATACTTTTTTTTAGTTTTAATTTTTTGCAAAACTTCACGCAAAAATTTTGGTTTTATTTTCGTTGCTTATGTTTGTATGTTGTTTCTTGAATTCTGAGTTGTTATGGTTATTTTTTCCCCTTATGTACCGTTTGCATTTGTATTTGTGTTTATTAATTGGTATAAGTTTTATTTTACCACGCCTATTTGCATAATCCTTCCCACTTTTTTCTAATCGCTTCTTTTGGTCACCCATCATTGCATTCTTTACTGAAGTTCTTAAGTCACTTAAACGGGACTGGCATATAAGTAAATGTTACCAAATTCAATACTCAAAAGTCTAGAGAAGCAAGCAAGCACTGAAGAAACGCTGGAATGTTATAGACAAATAGGCGTGGTACCACCCATACAAATGAAAACTTTTAACGCCGAGGAAGATATTAAAATGAATGTTACGTAACCAGATACGACACAATATTTGATGACAGAAACTGGCAATAGAAATAATTGACTTAGCTTATGATATCAATGCAGTGAAGGGTGAATTGCTTGCCACATTTTTGTTTTTTTTTTAAACTTCGACCAGTTTTTAAAACACTAAGACTGAGGTTTAAAACAAAAAATTATGTTTTTCGTATGCTCAATGGAGCATAAAATTTTTGCTGGAATGCTTTATGCAACAAAACCAACACAAATAAACCAAAACTCATACACCAAAACAAACCACGCGACGAAAGCACGAAAATTGTGCTGACCACAAGTTTTATAAATCTTTTAATAGCATTTACCCAACGGGAAATCTGGAGGCAGCTTCCAAGGGGTGCACGTCCGATGTGCTTCTCCGGAAGCATTTAATTCAAAATTCTATTTAATTTAAAAAAAACTTTTATTACGCATCCACTGAAGTTTGAACATAGGCATTCCGTGCTTCGGTACCAATAGTAATCAAAATTTCATTTTGACAGAAAACTAAAATAGTTTTTGACACAATAATATTACTAGCAAGAGTAGCTCAGTTGGTTAAGATGTGCGCACCTCAGAACACTGGCATAACGCATGAGTCCTAGGATCGAGACCGACCCGACCGGAGACAAAAACTTAAGTGAGTTTTTTCAATTTAAGGTAAA
The DNA here is from genome assembly GCA_963662105.1 of Meiosimyza platycephala. Classification (NCBI taxonomy): domain Eukaryota; kingdom Metazoa; phylum Arthropoda; class Insecta; order Diptera; family Lauxaniidae; genus Meiosimyza; species Meiosimyza platycephala. Next base: position 5,849,306 of record OY759212.1, read on the forward strand.
TGTGCTTCTCAACATCCAAGGAAGAGCATTTCATATGCCTCCTACACCGAAAAAAAAACTTACTCCGTTTAAGGAAAAATGCCTAAATGTAAGGAAAAAATGTTGCTGCTTTGAAATAAAGCAAAGTTTACTCAATGTGAGGACAAGGTTATAAAACTGAGGAAAATTTTACTTTTTCTAAGGATGAAGGTATCCTTAAATGAAAGAAATTTACTTAAAATAAATTCGTTGATTTCAAAAAAAAATTGTTAATTTTCTATTCTATTTTCTTATTTATTGGTTACTTATTGTCAGTCATTCTTATTTTAATTGTAATACGTTTTTAAAACTTCAAAGGAGAACTTAAATTTTTTTTACCTGTCACCCGATCAGAGAATTGAACCTGTGTTCTGCGCCATGCCACTGTTCAAAGATGCTCATCTTACCCAACTCAGCCACCGACAGCATTTGTAAGACATATTAAAATGATGTTGTTAAACTGCGCATGTAACAACCATCGTCTGATCAGGGAAGCTTCGGTTCAAATCCCGGCGACGACATAATTTTTTTTTTTTTTAATTTTTTTATTTAAAACCAAGTAGAGAACTATAAATATATAGACAAAAACAGAATACTTACGAGAAGAATAGATATTAATTTCAGCGAGGGATGCCACTCATTTATTAAGGAATATTTTCCTACGTTATAGTAAATTTTTTGAAGAAACTAACTAAAACTGAGTACGATTTTCCTTAAACAAAACATTCCATTAGATTGAGGAAATTTTTACTCAAATGAGGAACAAGTTGTCCTCAAAAATTCTTCCCAATGAAAAATTTACTATTTCAAAGGAAAATTTTACTAAAACCACAAACTCTATATTTGAGGAAGAGCTTTGACTTGCTTTAATGAAACATGAACTCATTTCAAAGGACTCAATTACTAAATGAAACGATATTTTCATCAATATGAGGAAAAATAACTTAGATTAAGGAAAATTTTTGCAGTAAATCGGAGGAAGGCAGTTCTTCAAATTTAGTACGGTCTTTTTTTTCGGTGTAAGATATGTTTCTACTTAGCATCCAAGAAAGCGCATTTCATATGCTTCCGAAGATGTGCTTCTATTCAGCATCCAATATGCTTCCAAAGATGTGCATCCCCGCAATGACGTCGTGTGTTAAAAAAGATAAGCAGTGAGAAGCGCATTGGGAGCAGCTTCTGCTTTCCTTGATGCACATCCGAAGCGCTTTGAACGCACTTCCGTTTCCCGTTGGGTTAGTTTTAAACTCACACACACACGACAATTTGTAAATATACAAAAACAACAACAAATTCATATGTGTCATATATTTAAAATAGGCATCATGTCAATATGTTTATATGTATGTGATTGCTCTCAGGTATGATACGGGATTTGTTTTTGGAGCTATAACTTTTTACTGACTAAACCAAATCGGGCATTCTTCGACTTTTTTAACATAAATAATTTACATTCAAATCAAATTAATTGGCATCATGTCGCAATTTTCAAATTTTCGCGACTTTTTTTTCATAACTATTGAATTTAAATATATTTGGCTGCTTCTCAATCAATTTTTTTTTCCTTGTTTGGATTATTTTTTTGTTTCCTCAAAATGTATCAATTTTTTTTATTAACATAATTGTGTTTCTGTAGATTTTGCATAAACAAATTGTTTTCTTTCGAATTTGCATTTCAATCGTTTAATCGCCCAATTTCAGATGGCAGCCTCCACTAAGATTGGCCCAAAAATCTTATTTTCCTTCCAAGACAAGCACTTGGCATTCTGCTTGAAATGTTCACTTTTATTTCATAGGCGTAGTAAGGAAAAAGAAAGAAGAGTAAAAGAGCGCGTAAAATGCATTTTTTAATTTTTTGCAGTTTTTTATTTTTTTTTTCTAAAATATTCGTTTTGTTTTTCTAAAATATTCGGTGAAAGTTTTTTCCCGAGCAAAACGTAAATTTTTCGTTAAATTAGGTGTAATGTTGCTTTGTAGAGCTTTCCTATGCCACTGCGCTTTCATGTTTTTTGTTTTTGTTTTTGCATTTTTACTTGGATTTGTCCACTCCATGTTAGCTTTCCGTAATGTTGCGCAAAAAAAAAACATTTCAGTGCGAAGCACTCTTCAAACGAAACATTTTCAAACGATTCGCTTGTAATTAGCTATTGTTATTGACATAAAATGTCATAAAATTGATATAAAATGAAATTTTGCTAAGCAAATTAATTTATGCGGTTTTTTTGTTTTATTTTGATAGCTTTTTTTTATTGATATTTTAATAACAAAAGAGCATTTGAGAAGTGTACAAACAGAATGGCATACATATGTCCGTCAGAAATTGCAACTATTTTTGTTAATTTTTCGATACTTTTTGAATTTTTTTTTACCCTCAAAATTTTGAAATATTCAATTTTTATAGTTTCTCAATTTTTTAAGTTTTCTATTTCTTTGTAAACTTTTGAAATTTTGAAAATTTTTATATATGGGTCATTCTACCTCGTTTTTACATTTAAAATTTAGATTTCTTAAAATCAATTCTTTTTCGATACTTTGTATAAAAACATTCGATACGTGTTTTTGGAAAAAGGACTTATTTTCGAAAATACGATTTTTTTAAAATCACAAAATTTAAAAATACATGAATTTTCGGACGCTTGTATTTCAAAATGTACACGTCATAGAGAAAAACCGTTTGAGCATAAAAGTTAGTATTTTACGTCTTTTTTCTAATTGTTGTATTGAAAATTTTCTTCTCTTAAGTTATAAGCAAAAATTTTACAATTTAAAAATTAAAATCGAAAATTTTTGTAAAACGGTATGTTTAATTTTATTGATTTTTTTTCAGAGTGAAACTAAAATCTTAGCAATTATTTTGCAATTCAGTTCAAAGTGGGCCGAGCCGTGGTTTTCTAGGTATGAATTTTTCTATATCGCTACGGGCAAAAAATAACTGACAAAATCATAGGAAAGAATCAATGCAACGCAGCAACACAAATGGATAACGGTAAATGCACCGCTCACAGTTGAATTGACTCTTTTCTATGATTTTGTTAGTTAATTTTTGTGCGTGGTAATATAGAAAAATTCATATATTCGAAAATAAGTCCTCAAAAACTTTTTCAAAAACACGTATAGAATGTTTTTAGACAAAGTATTGAAAAAGAATTGATTTTAAGAAATCTAAATTTCGAATGTACAAACGAGGTAGAAATTTTTTTAACTCATTCAGCCCCAAAAAAAAAAAAAATATTTTAAAAATGTTTAATATTTTAATAAAAAATAGGGACATGTGTGCTTTTGCAGGGACCAACTGTGTATGTGCCTTTTTGTTCGACCCTATAAACTTTTTTAAATAAATTGCGTGCACTTTTGAAAGTCCACACTTAGGACTGTTTGAAAAATATAAATATTCGCAGGACATGTGCCTTTTTGCACGAACAACTTAACTTTGCTAACAAAAAATTAAGACATCTATTGCTTTTTTGAAGTATGGGATAGAAATAAGTTGAAATTTAGTACACCTATCCCTCGATTTATGCGGTAGATAGGTTTTTGATAGGTTTTGCGTAATTCAAAACCGCGTTAATTGAGATGTCCTTATAAATTGAGTGGATTGGTTTTCAAAATTTAAAAATCGAGCAATAGAACTCAAAGAAAATAGCATAATTGATAAAAAATTTGCGTAAACTGAACCTATAATGTACATAATATGTACATACCTACGTAATTAAAAATTCGAGATTATACAAAAAATAATAATAAAATAACACAAGTACCACTCAGTAAAAAGTTGCTTAAAGGACTTCAAAAGTGTAGCAGTTGCTAAACGGAACCAATAATGAAAATTAACGATATGTCAAAAATAAACGAAACACAATAAAGTCGAATTGGTAATAAATGTCAATGTCCATGTAGTTATGTCAAATGCCCATGATGATGTGAGAGAAGGGCTTTAATTACTCCAATTTGTACACTGTTAGAAATTTTGGCATACATTTTAATACTTTTGGGCTTACATATATGACCACACCACAATTGTATTAAAATTTAATACTGCCTAAATATTAAAATTCATTTTAAATACTATTTTGTATTAAAATTTAATACTCGTTTTATTAAGATTTAAAAAAAAAAATTTTACGATGTCTTCATTTCGAATGGGATTCGAACCAGGTCCCCTTTTAGTACAATGGTTGCATGCGCAGTTTAACGACATCAGCCATCTGGTTGGCTAAAAGTTTATTTATATTGACAACAAGGTAAAATTAAAGTTCAATGTTGAAGTGTTAAAATATAATACAGCATGGTTTAAAAATCAAATATAATACTGTATTAAAATTTAATATAAAATTCACTATAAAATTTTGTAATATATTCAAAAGTATTAAATGTAATCAAAATTGTATGAAAAATCTTTGAAATACTTCGCTTGTATTAAAATATATTCCAAGATTTCTAACCGTGTATTTACACAATGATGTTTACTACATATATACGAAGCTTCCTCATATTATGTATGTTCACGTGTTTTTATCTGAAAAATATGTCTTATACGTGTTTTTAACTGCAAAAAAAATTTAATTAATTAAAATTTTGAAACCGCGTTATTTTGAAACCGCGCAAAAGAAGTACCGCGTAAATCGAGGGATAGGTGTTCAATGGACACCTGTGTATGTCACGTGACACACCCCTAGGAAAGCTTAGGCACTTCTCCTCATAGTGTTCTCAAATTCCATTTCGAACTTTACACATCGATTGGTGCATCATGAGTTGATGAGGATGAGACGTCAAACTGCATCCGAGTAAAACTTGCTATTTAGGAATTCAATTCATTTCCGAAAAATATATAAAAAAAATTATTTTCAAAAATTTTCGTGGCAAAACAAACCCTTAAATGGGCTAAGGATCCATGCAAAGTCCCATTTTCGATCCTTTTAGATCTTTTTCAAAAAAATCAGACCAAAGCAGCTCGTTGTGTGCTTTTTTGGAACTTTTCCCATCGATTGGTGGGAGTTAACTTTTAATGAAAAATTTTAATGGAAAAAAAAAATTTTTAATTAGTTTTTAGTTATTTCTATTTTGAACACTAGCGATTATTAATAAAAAAAGAAAAAAGACCAATAAATTTATTGAGTATTTTTTTTATAACTAAAAAACAAACGTAAGTTTTTTCTGGGACCTTTCTGCTGGGCCGCCGAGAGAAAATCCGGGCCTGGAGGATGTATAAATTCATAAAACATTAAATATCAAATTATTCATTCTCATTCAAATTCGAATTTGTTCACATTAGAGATGCGCTTTTCTTGCTTTCTGGGCTGCACAATTTTTTATAAGTGCATCAAAATCCAACTGTTTGGGTAACGGGGCCTCTATGCTAAGAGTCCCAAGTCCTGATACTCGCTCTTGTGTAGAGCACGATCGTTGAAAGTTTCTTATTCGAGCAAGAACACTAAAAGAACGTTCAGCACTAGCAACAGTTACAGGTATAGTGCAAAACACACGAAGAGCAACACATACATTAGGAAAAATAGTTTCCAAATTTTTAACAAAGATTGAATGCAGCAAAGTATGTGGTGATGGTTCTTCTTCGAAATTGGCTTCGTAGATACGTTTCAAATGGATAATTTCATCTTATAATTCTGCAGAAATGTCTGATTTGTGTTTTTTGACAACATCTGTAGCAGCATTTTGAATTTCGCTTTCGTCCATCGCTGTGAATCGCCACAAAAATCCCATTTAAATCCTTCATGGCATCAAATCGAGTAGAAATTCCCGCAATAACTGAGTCAACGATGACGTTTTTTCGGAAATCGCTCTCCTGCAGATTGAGTTCATTTAAGCCTTCGAGTGCTTATTGCAATCCTGGAAAATGATTGGCAAACGGCTTAACTGCTTTAATTTTAGCAGACAACCTTGTATCTGAAGGTCTCTGGAGGGAACTCGGAACACTTTTTTTTTGAGAATTTCCCAACGTTGTGAACTACTGTTGAAAATGGAGTAACATTTTTAAACCACTCCAAAAAAAGTAATTGCGGCTTGACAGCATTCTGCTGAGTCAACACCACATACAGTCGTGCTCGAAATAATAAGAACAACTTAGATGAAAATCGAATTCGTCATTCAAAATTTTTATAATAATATTTTATAATATCGATTTTGATTGTAATAACTAAACACATATTAACCCTTTCATGCCCGAATTAAAGTTGAGGACTTAAAAATATTTGAGCTTATATTTTTATTAATACGACTACAAAGGTTAACTGACATCAATTTCAAAGTCCTACGTTTCCTTCGGAAAATTCCTGAGACACAACTCAACAATTTTTGTTTGCAAATTATGTTTTTATCTATTAATTTATCTATTTTGAACCAATTGAAGTAATTTTTTTTGTAAGTCTGAGTAATCTATTTCACATAATTTAATTAAAACCACAAGCACCTTTTTTCTCCAATTTTTCGGCACTTTTTGTTTTAACGACTTTATGACGTAAGTGACGCCAATACTAAAAACTCATAGCTGCTAACTAAATTTTGTGTACATACACTTGAATGCACAAAACAGAACAGCTGATAAGACAAGAGCAAAAAAAAATCGCGAAAAAAATAACATAACGGTGATTTTAGCATGTGAAGGCAATGTTGCCTATAGGCAACATTGGACATAGGCAACATTGGACGTGAAAAGTTTAAGGTTTTAAAAATTTGAAAGAGTGATGACCAAATGCATATACAAAAATTTTTTTTTCTTGCAATATTGTTGCAATAGGTCTAAAATGAGCTGTTCGAAAAAATAAGAACATAATCATGTTGGCAGCACGTTTACTTGGCACAAGGAAGGGATTCCCAAATTTTAAATGCATTAATATCATGTGTATTTAAGTGGTTAATTTTGACTGCATTTTAAAATATTCAGTGTGCAAAAAATTGAATAAAACCTCATAAAAATGGGACGAAGACAACATTGTTCTTCTAAATAGAGAAAATTAATAAAAAATTTCTCAACGATGGCAAAACCTTTACATTTATAAGGGAACTTCTTGGTATTTCAAACGGCATGATAACTAATGTTAAAAATTGGTCACCATACGCCGAAAGTAGAGGTAGACGTAAAAATTAAGCGTGAGACAGTATAAATTGATCACAAAGATTGTTAAACGGCAACCATTTATAACCTCTACGCAATTAAGAAATGAGTTGAATCTTCCAGTAGTACTTCTAACATAAGAAAAGGATTAATTGCCTTTATTTTGAATCCACGAAGCCCTAGAAAAATACCTTTGTTGAAAGGTGTGCATTCGTAACGGAGACTTCAGTTTGCCAGACTATTTTTGAAGGAAGCTCAGACCGTTTGGCGCAAAATATTATGGACGGATTAGTGCTTCACCGAGAACGAGGCGAGATTCGAGTTGTTCTCGCTCTCGCCTCGTTTTATAAATTTGAGTCTCGCCTCGCCTCGGTAAAAAGCGAGGTTTTTATGAAAATGAAAAAAATTATACATGTATCAGGCCTGCATATGTACATATATTCAACTAGCAAAGCCCGACACACGTTGCTACGCCTCAAGAAATGAAATAAAATATGTGTTTTTATAATATATGATGATTGGTGAGATATGATGAATTTAATTCTTTTCTTATAAGGGACGGCGTGGCATTGCCCATTTTTTCTAAATCAAACTAAACTACGAACCTTTTACAAACTATAGTAATTATATGTACCAAATCTTATCCATCTACGTCATATAGTTGCTGAGACATAAAAAATAGTTTTATTCACCTGTGTCAAGTAGTTGATAACAGTGGTTTTGGTGGCCTGGATGTCTCTGCGGATTTCTATAATTTAAGATTACGAATATATTCAAGAAAGTACTGAATTGGGTCTAGTTTTTAAGATATTGATGTATTTATCTATAAATATATGAAACTAAGTCGGGTTAGTTACACGACCCAGCGCATAGAAATCAGCAACTGCACGGCGGGTCGAATGATGGCACGTTTCATAGCTCGTGACCGCGGGAGGGTAAATTACCAACCCTAGCCTAAGCTATCTTGATTTAAAAGACACGCGGTGTAAATGCAATGTTTTTATATATTTCCTATGACAAAATGTTATTACGAAAATAACGGTGAAAAAAGTATGCAGAATGCAAGCAGGATTTGCAGAAAGTAATTTGGAAAATTGCAATTGTTATTTGCTTTGAAAATAGTACCGTAGAGTGGCTTGGCAATGATGAAAAAAAAAATTGACATTTTCATTTTGAAGAAAAAAATCTCCTGACCTCAAATGTGGGCTAACAGGCATTAAAGTCATGTCATTTCTTTATCATATTAATACAAATCCACAGTAAAATCTTAAGCGAAAAAAAATTGGGGTTTTTGAGAAAATCAGCCTAGTTTTTTTTCATAAAAAACGCTATAACTTCGCCAATTTTCAACAATTTTCAAAATTTCTTAAAGATTCTGACGGAGAATCAGAAGTTCTATTAGAATCAAAAGACAAAAGTTATTTATTTTTATTTGGATGAAAATGCGACTATTTTGAAACAATTTTCAACGATTTTTCAAGATCTGACACTAAAACTTTAAATGGGCATAACTTCGTAAAAAATAATTTTCAATCAAATCGGGGAACGGTATATTTCCTTAATTACTTTGAAAAACAACATATTTAATCGGCAACAAATTCCGCAATTTGAAGTCACTCCGACTGCATGGTTTGAGATGGATTTGTTCTAAAGGTAATTTCTATTCAAACCGAATGCATTTGATTCTTTTATGTAAGTGGATATGTTCTTATTTGTATGCACATTAGGGCGGTTCTTAAGAAAAAAAAATCGGGGACACCCCACAGTGGATTTTTGTGGCCATAAATTGGAAGAATTTGAAAGTACACGGGATTGAAAAAATTTTTAAAGCAATCGTCAGAGAATACTTAGGGACTGAAAAAAAAATCTATAAAAGTTTTAAATTTGTTTTGAGTTTAGTGACACAGGCTTAAATTTGAACTTTTTACAGCAAAATTGTTCTATGAAACGTTTTATAAAAGCGATTGGTAGATAAAGCGCTCTAGTTAACTTCTTTGAAACAAAATGCTATAATGTAGCATATTGCCGAAAAGTACATTGTTTCCACTTTGTAAAAGTCAATTTAATTTTCTTTTATCGCCTTTATATGAATTGTATGGATTTTTCAAAAACTATATTGAAAAATGATAAAAATGGAAACTTTGCAAACTTTGACAGAATAAAAAAAAAGTATATCTCCGGGTTTCGGAAATTTTTTTATATGTAATGTAAGAAAGTATGGTTAGCTAAAAGACAAAAATTCAGATGCTTTTTTCACAATTATTTTTTTTTTATCAAGTTTTTCCTAATGTAGTTTTAGAAGGAACAAAAATTACTGAGTTTAATGAAATGCTCTTATTAATTTATTTGTATTGAAATATACCAATATTGTATATTGGCATAAAGTTCATGGATCATACTTTTCAAAAAATGTTTTCTTGAGCTTTTGTGTTCTATGTGTGAATTATGCTGATTTTTTCAAATTAGGGCTGAAAAAGTCATAATTGAAAAAATTGGCAAACTTTGACAGAAAAAAAAGCATATCCCCGGATTTCGAAAATTATTTTATATGTAATGTGAGGAAGTATGTATGGTTAACCAAAATCCAAGGTTTTAGCTGCTTTTTTTCAGAAATTTTTTTTTTATGATTATTTTTCTACTGCAACATTTGAAGAAAAAAATATTTTTATTTCATCAAATTTTGCAACGCTTTACAATAATTTTATTGATTGTACAGGCTTACAGTGTGAAATAAGTTGCTTAAATTGTGAAAGAAGTTCCTTTAAGTAGAAGGGAACATTTTTTTTTAGTATTATTATTTTTATTATTCTTATTATATATTTATTTTCCTGTAAATATAAATATAAATTGCAAGACTAGCGCTATTACTACTGTTAATGGCCACTTTTTTTGATTTTTCTCTAATATCTTGAAAACTATAAAAGATATCACAAAATTAGTAATTTTTTTTGAATTCAGCATTGCCAAGTTAAAAGGAATTGATACCCATTTTGAAAAAAGGCCTCAACCACATCCCAACTTTGTATGGGAGGTAGGCGTGTCCTTAAACCGATTTCTTTTATATTCATGTAGTGTAGCGTGTGTAGCGCAATTATTACTATTTGTGGCCGCCGTTCCATACAAATCTATCCACTGTGCGCCTCCCAATCGGTTCAAAACTGGATAAAACATTTAAAAAATTTATTTAAAATTTTTATCTTTAACCCTTACTCGGCCTATTTCAAAATTAAATTTGACTTAAGTGAAAATCAAATAAAAGCCCTCCCAATCGCTTCGAAACATGATAAAAAAATTTAAAAAGTTAATTTAATATTTTTATCTTTAACCCTTACTGACCCTTTTTCAATGTCAAATTTGATTTAAACAAAAATCAAGTGCGACGTCTTCTAATCGGTTCGAAACAGGATAAACAAATTTAAAAAATTTATTTAAAATTTTTTTCTTTAACCCTTAGCCTATTTCAATGTGAAATTTGACTTAAGCAGCCATATTTTTAAACTAGCTTTTCTCAAGTGGCTTTTAATTTTAAGAAAGAATATAAATTAAAAAAAAGTATCGTACGGATCTAGTTATCGAGATATAGTCATGTGATGTTGTGGATATTGCTTTTCTAAAAATCATTATAAGTTGGGAACTCTTAAATAGATCTTATATATATTAATGTCATATGAAAGTAATTCTCCTCGCTATGGCAAGGCTTTGGAAGTTGATCAGATGATTACTTTAATTTGATATATAAATTATTGCTGTAGCTATTTTAGGGTTCGTATTTGATTTTCACTTAAGTCAAATTTCATTTTGAAATAGGCCGAGTAAGGGTTAAAGATAAAAATTTTAAATAAATTTTTTAAATTTGTTTATCCTATATTGGGGGGCGTCGCGTTTGATTTTTTTTAAAATCAAATTTCACATTGAAATAGGGTCAGTAAGGGTTAAAGATAAATATATTGAAAAAATTTTTTGAATTTGTCTATATTGTTTCGAACCGATTGGGACAGCGTCGCATTTGATTTTCGCTTGAGTCAAATTTCACATTGAAATAGGGTCAGTAAGGATTAAAGATAAAAATCTTAAATTAACTTTATAAATTTTTTTATCTTGTTTCGAAGTGATTGGGAGGGCTCGTATTTGATTTTCACTTAAGTCAAATTTCATTTTGAAATAGGCCGAGTAAGGGTTAAAGATAAAAATTTTAAATAAATTTTTTAAATGTTTTTATCCTGTTTTGAACCGATTTGGGGGGCGTCGCATTTGATTTTCGCAAAAAACACAAATAAGAACCACCCTAATGCACATGCATGCAAGTTTGTGTTGTTTCTTTTCTGTTTCGTTGCCTAGTGAAAGTTAAACGTAGAATACGTCAGTGCTAATAAAATACATAAAAAATCAGATGTTTTTTGGTGTTCAGATGACTTGCCTATATCTCGAGCAGCTATGTTCCATAAACGCTACCGTGCATTAAATCGATATATATGTTTTGATGAAGGACGCACGCGTGAAAATCGTCTAAAATTCGACAAAAAGCTGTCCTAAAACGTAACATTTGGAATTTTTTGAATGAAAATTTCGCGAAAAACTTTGAAACGTATGAAACATTAACGATTGATGAGCAACTAACTATTTCCATATGGTGGCAATACTAAACTTACCCGATATATTCCATCGAAACCAGCAAAAAACCAAACAAAATATCCTTTGCAAGGGAAATTATACACAGGCCTATCAGAAGGAGAAGAGTGAGAAGTGAATCATGGTGAATTTGTTTTGCTACATCTCGTGAATCGATACAGTAACAGCGGTCGTACAGTTGTGGCTGACAATTTTTTAACAACATTGTATTCGTTGGAACCATTCGATCCAGTAAAAAATTCATTCCCATCGAAATGCAGGTAATAAAATATGTGTCAGAACCAATCCAAAAACAGAGAAACCGAAAATAATTACCTGGCTGGTGATTATAGACGTTTAAATGCATGACCAAAAACGCAATATTTACATATAATTACATGAAAATACATAGGGGTCCAGCTGGATCCATTGGGTACGAATGTGAATAACGAAATGTTTGCCCAACGGAGGGTTAAAAACAAAGCCGATTATAAGTTGCATTTTGAAAACTATGAAGAAAAAAATCTAAACATTGCAGGGAAAATTTAAAATGTGAACAAAATTGACAACATCTAATAAATATAAATCGCGTAATTGCAAAACTATTAGCAGAACAATGCATACTTTTAGGTTCATGCAGTGAAAAGACGACACGTCACAACCTCGCACAAAGCGGACAGTAAGCAAGCAACCCCATGATGCAATACAACTCTTAATCCGAACAACAGCGCTGACAACAATGCGTTCTTAAGCTCTCGTCTATTAACGCATAGATTGCTCAATAATGATATCACGTGATATGGATATGGTTAAGGATACACGCCACCAATATCAGCAATGGTCCACGCGCACCCTTAAAATCTAGTCAGCCGTAAGAGGCAACAGCCCAGCCAGCCAGTCATGGGGGAATAAGCAGAGCAAAACTTTTGAACGAAAACGCAGAACACAGCAGGGGTGCACAGGGTTTTTTTGAAGAGGGTAGTCCCTTACAGTCTCGCTATTTAAAAGGCGGATTGCTTTCTTTTTGTTCTTGCTTCCCAATATATGATAAATAATGATGACGACAGGTCTGCAATAATCAAAAAAAAAAAAAAACGCAACGAACTACAACAATTAAATTTTGACAACCTCAATTTTTTGTTTTTTGGTTCAGATTTGTTGTTGGAAAATTATGTACCATGTGTGTAGAGACAGAGATTTTCGATTAATTAATTTGTTTTGATTTAATTGAATTGTGTGTGTTCTTGCTGTGAGCGCTAGGGACATACGGGATATACATTTTTAAACACTCGAATATTTAATACTTAAAACTCTTTCAAATGGCAGTTAGCAATTTCAATGAAATTAGCGTACCCGAATTTTCGATTCCCATACCACCAGTTGGCTTAATTCCAGTGACACTAACCAAACACATTCGTTGGCACTGAGGCACACTGCGGTAATTAAATATAAAATACGTAATCTAACTAGTAAAGGTATTATCTTCGGCCTGGCCGAAACTCACACTGCATTGAAAGTAGCTTTTGCATAAATGTTAAAAAATTCTTAAAGTGATTGAATCAGTCGAAAATAATGTTAAATGTTAAAAGATTGAAAAGTTTGCAACATTTGAAAAAAATTAAAAAGTTTAAAAAATATGGAAGGGAGTTGAAAGAAATTCAAAAATTCGAAAAAATATGGAAAATGCTGACAAATGTTGAAAAGTTAAAAAACATGGAAAATGTTGAAAAATAATGAGAGCGGTTGAAAAACTCAAAAAAAAATTGAAGAGGTTGAAAAATGTTGAAACAATTCAAAATTGCTGAAAAAGTCGAGAAAATAAAGAAAGAGACGAGCAAAGTTGAAAGAGGGTAAAAGAATGTGAAAAATAAAAAAAAATTTGGGAAATGTTGAAAAACTCAAAAAAAGTTGAAAAAGGTTTAGAAATGTTGACACAATTCATAATCGCTGAAAAAGTCTTATAAACAAAAAAAATAATGATGAAAGTTGAAAGAGGTTGAAAAAGTCGAACCAATACATATTGGATACATTGGGAAAAATTAAAAATTGAAAAAGTTAAAAGAATATGAAAAATGTTGAAAAAATCAAATAGAAATTAAAAAGTCTTAATTTGCCACGCCCACTTCTCCAATTCCACCTTCTTTTGTTTCAATAAATTATATTCGTGATTGACATACCAAATTTCAACATAAAAGCATGTATAGTTTGCGTTATATGCAGTAATTAAACTTAAAATTTAGGGCGGTGACACACCCACTGGTACAATTTTAGTGCAGAAATAGCTTTTCATAAACAAACAGCTTACAACAAATTTCAGTATGATTGCTCACATATTTCGTTAGATATGCTACTAAAGATATTTTACTTGTATGGGAGGTGCCACGCCCAGTGGCGCTATTTCGCATGCTTTTGATGCAGACATACCTTATAGCAAGTAAATCACTTTCATATCAATTGCTGCAATAGTACATTTAAAATAGCGATTACAATTTAATGTTAATATGGGAGGTGCCACGCCCACTGTTGCAATCCCATCGAAATCCATTTGATTTTAAAGTAACATCTAGTAACATCTATACACCAAATTTTAAGAAAATTACATTCATAGCAAACTATTTCTAACATTCAACGTTTTTTGCTTATATGGGAGCTGCCACGCCCACCGTTGCTGTTGTGCCAAATTTTCGTAATAAGCTACCTTTTAGCAAGTTTAACTGTCATAGAAAATTTCTCATAACGATTACGTTGTTAATTCTCACGGTGGGCTTTAACCAAGTTTAAATGACAAGTTGAGTTTCTACAAAAACTTGAATGGGGAATTATTTGGGATGTTATTTATAGTCAATATACATCAAAAGAAAAAAAAATCCTTAAAGCTTTTTTTTAAATTCCATATTTACTGTTTTTTAGTAATATTACATGCGTATGAAATACATGCAACTCACGTATGAAATTTAAAATGTTAACAATATAAAGTATAATTTTAATATTATGAGTAAAACCTCGATTTGGGGCACCATTTTCAAAGTTGTCATACTTTACTAAGGCATTTTTCATTTAATCTGGACGCAAATACAGGCCTTAACATCTAGAAGCTTAAAATTATTTTTTTTTTGTATAGTAGATGACATAACAAAAAAAAAGTGATATCCATAACTTTAAACTTAAATTTGTTCACTTTTAGAACTAAAATTTTTAAAACGGTCCAAATACGGTCATTTTCTGGCCAAAATATGGCTCTTTCTCAGGACTCCGACCACCTAGAGAGTTGAAATTTGAATTGTGGAGCTATCTAAGAAAGTACTTTGGACTGTCAAAATTTGAACAACATCGGAAACTTTTTAAATTTCATACGTATGTTTTACATATGTAATATCATTGAAAAACAGTAAATATGAATTTAAAATAAAAAAGCTCTAAGGATTTCTTATGTTTTTCATATATCGACTCCAAATTACATCTCAAGTATTCTCCAATTAAAGTTTTTGAAGTAACTCACACTTTTATTAAAAGTTGGTTAAAGCCCACCGTGTTCTCTTATTATCACGTAACTTGTATGAATGATTGCTTTCAGTGATATCGTCTCTAAAATTTTTATGAAAATCGTATATGCCAACGCCCTATTTTAAGATCTTTTGAAAACTCAAAACCTATCTCAATAATATTTTTGATCACATCTGCACCAAATCACTAAATGTCATCAAAATCGATTTAAATTTTCATCAAAATGGGCGTGCGCTGCTCCCTTACCCTTTTTATCATTCTTCTTTCGCAGCTGTCATAAATGAACTCGCGATCCTTTAGATAGCACTGTAGGATCCTCAGCAGATATTGTGTTGCAGCAAACCTTAACTTAAGAGCTTCAATGATATCTGCCCATCTGAGGCTGTTAAAAGCGTTGCGGATGTGTAGTGTTTGCAAATAGAACAATCTGATTTGTTGCCTTGCGACAATTTCCTGTTCCCCTAGATTAGGGATGGCCAGCTGCGGTGCCCAAAAGTCGACAGCGCGCTGACGTTTACAACAAACATTTCGCGCTAGTATGTGTACAAATGTGTGAAGAAATTCCAGCGAAAAGAAAAAAATGAAAATAAATGTGTTTTGTCTTTTCCATGTATAGAAAAAATGACCCAGTAGAAATTCGTGCATTACTGATGTTAATAAATAAAGATAAATGTTGACATATAAAATAATTGTATTTATATTTAACAACAAAAAGAAAACATTTCATAAATCTTATACATATTATGTATATGTACATACATATGTATGTTATACAAACATATTAACAGAGTTTACTTAAAATAAGACTTTCAATATCTGGTTCAATATTTTATGATGACGCCAGACGCAATATCGGAGATTTTTTTTCCATGAAATTGATTTTTTTTACAACAATTAAATAATATTTCAATAATAGAAGCTTAAAAAATTGCCTTTCGCATAAGTAATGTTTTTGTTTGAATTTGTTTTGTTTTTGCACGTTTGATTCCGACTGGGTTTCTCGCATATTCAATTTTCATGCGAATCAGCGCATAGAAATCAGCAACTGCACGGCGGGCCGAATGATGGCCCGAAACGGGCAATGTGACCGCGGGAGGGTAAATGGCCAACACTACCCTAGATGAAATGCGCGGCGATGAAATGAACATTGTGCGACAATTTCGAAGTCATCAAATAGGCTGTGACGAGTATAATTGATGACTCTATCAATATAATTCGTCTCTAAAAACACATTTTCATTTTACTAAAGAAATTATTCAAAATTTTTTTGACTCATTTTCAAATATACTTTGACTTTCGCAGGAAAAAAAAAGATTAACATTTTTCATTCCCTGAATCGTTCAAAATTTTTCGAATTTTTGCAATACTTATCGAAATTATGTAAATTCTTATTTAATTTTTACAGCATTTTTCATTACTTTTAAGCCTTATGCGACTGTTAAACTTATTTTTTGGTTTATCCGAACATTTTTCTCGACTTTTTCAAAATATTTCAATATGTTTTGACTCATACTTTCTTGACTGCGCCAATACCATTCGATTTTTCCATTTTTTTAAACCTTTTTCGACTTATTCAATATTCTTGGAATTTTTGCTTTGTTTTTTTTTTCGGCTTACCCGAACATTTTTTTCGACTTTGTCAAAATTTTTCAATATGTTTTGACTCATACTTTCATGACTTCTACAACACCATTCGATTTTTCCAATATTTTTAAACCTTTTTTGACTTATTCAATATTCTACGAATTTTTTTTTTCGGCTCACCCAAACATTTTTTTCGACTTTTTCAAAATTTTCCAACATGTTTTGACTCATACTTCTTGGCTTCTCCGACACCATACGACTTTTCCATTATTTTTAACCCATTTTTCGGTAACTTTTTTTTTTATTTTTTTTTTTCGTAGTTTTTAATTTACTTCCTATCTATTTTTTCTAGTTCTGTTTTGAGAATATACAATATTATTTGAACTACCCCTTATTGACAGTATTTTTTGTAGAAACATAACTTGTGCTGTATTGCCTTAGATATCCTTCACGAAAAAGTGTTTTTTTTAAATATTTGTGTCAGCTTAAAGTACATATAAATATATATATTTAAATGTTGCTTCTACATAGATCAAACAAAATGATAGACTCAAACAATTTGCAACTATTATTACAAAACCATAAAGCTACAATATCAACATATTAAGATGAATCTTCAACATCGCGAACCCTTATTTAATACCCCATGTCTGTCAGCTATGTAATTGTAAAAAAAACAGCAGTAACAACAACTACATGCATATGTACTTACATACATACATACATATGTATGCCTAATAAGGTCGTTCTGTTGTCAAAGCCCTTTTGTCAGCGTGTTGTCAACGCTGAGAACAAACTGGGCGCATTGTAGGGATGCACTGAATTTTCAATTAAAATTAAAAAATAAACACACGCCGACAACAAAAAGCGAAATAAACCGGAGCTGCCAACATGCTACAATTTGACAAAAAAATTGTTATATTCAAAAAAACTCTTAAGTATAGAAAAAATCACATTTATAGAAAATTTTTGAATGGCAGTTTCTGTCTTTTTAACTTTTGAAGATAAAAAAATATTGGAAAAAATCGACCAACTGAAGTTACACAAGAAATTCATATAAAAACATGGCACAAAATATATGATGAGTTATCAAGCATATTCGGACTTACTTTACATAGCTTCCTTAGCTTAAATATGTTGTTTTAAAAAAAAATTATTAAAATCGGCTCAGTATACTTTGCGCCAAAGCGTTACAAACAATTTCAATGTAAGCCATTTTGTATGAATAGTATAGATATCGTACTGTGTACTTAACCCTTTTGTGCGTGACAAAAAAAAATAGCTTTCTCGAGATGACAGGATTGACTCGAACTGTACAAAGTAATGACATCTCTCGAACTGATTATGTCGTGAAGTTTCAGAATTGTAGATATATGAAATGGGTATGCGGGTACACCGAAACACACAGAAGGGTTAAGCGTCTTTTGTATAATTCCTTATACTAGAATTTGGATTAAAGCAGCAATTTTTATAATTGCTTCCAAACATAATCATCATGAAAACAGATTTTCTTAATAGGGGCGTGGCGCCATCCACTTAAAACCAAATACCTTTGCTCAAATTTCATTATATCTCCATACCAAATTTCATCAAAATCGCTCCGTTAGTTTAGCTGTGAAAAAGTATTTTCCTACTGGGGGCATGGCACCGTCCACTTTAAGACTAATAACTATGCTCATGTTTCTAACTATCTCCATATCAAATGTCATCAACATCGGTCCATTAACATATTTTGCAAATACAAATTCTTTTCCAAGGGGCTCAATTTTTGTATTGCTGTACCAAATTTTATCAAAAACGTTGCACTTTTTTTAGCAGTGGTAATGTTTTTTCCTGTTAGGAGCGTGGCACCACCCACACAAAACAAATATCTTAACTTAGTATTCAATTTATCTCCACACCAAATTTCATAAAAATCTGTGAAGCGATTCAGCCGTAACAGTGTTTTTTTGCCCCTTTAAAGGCGGTGCCACGCCCACTTAAAGAGCCTTATATTTTTAATAACCTCAATAACCTTCAATCTATCTCCAAATCAAATTTCAACAAAGTCAGTGCATTACTTCAGCCTTTTGATCTTCGCTGCCTAAACCAAAGGGTTAAAAGCTAAAGGACTAAATGAGTCCAAGAGATGGCAACTCTAGAAAGAAAATATATTAAAATATGTACTTTAAATTTGAGTTATTCCTTCGTTTATTTCTTTATTCAGCTTACATAACATATATGCTTGTTTGTTCTTGTCGCTCCTAGGACATAAGAGATTGTAAATCAATTGAAAATTTCCGCATTATCCTTCCGCCTTATTGTATTATGCGCAGTGTACGAAGCACGGCCAACGATTGCATCATCAACTTCATCGACTCAGAATCCATTTGGATCGGATCAGATTGCTGCCTGTAGATAAACAAATGTTCGCATTTTTGTTCTCATCATCCTTAATGTCGCGGCTGTGGTATAGTACGTCGTTATCATAGATTTCACAGCAGTTTGTTTGACGTAGGTTGTCGTCCTTCTTATCTCTAGATCAACTTTTTTTAATAAATCTGTAATTTATTTTTTTTTTTGATAATAATTATTGCTCGTGGCTTGAAGTACCAACGTACGCGATCTGAGCAATGACAAAGAAAGCGTTAAACGCATGTACTTAAGTAGCTGAGGTTAACCCATTAAAGACTGGTACTAGAAGGGCTCGTACAATTTTGATAAAATTTGGTGTGGGAGCGCGGGGCGCCAATAGAAAATGTTGATGAAAATAAAATTTTTCCCCCATGGGCACACCGCTTGGGTAAATTTTTAGCTTTAGCAAATATGAAATCTTCAGCTTTTTTCAATTCTTTAAATTTTTTAAATTTTTTTAAGTTTTCCTTTTTTTTTGCAAATCTTTGAAATTTTTCAATTATTGAAATTTTGGCTAACTTTTCGATGCCTTTTGAATTTTTTTGCAATTTCTATAATTTTTCCAAAATTTTGAAATCTTCAGCTTAAATTTTTTTACCCTCTCTTCACTCTTCTTTTGGGTAAAAATTTACACTTTAGATCTTAATGTGTAAAGCAGGCAGCCTGCCGATTAAAACTGCAAAAGTAGTCGAATGCTTTAAAGCCCATTGTTATGTCCAAAAGTGGGATGTTCAAAATCACATGGAGCTTCTCATGAATCCAAATTTTCGGATGTTCTCTCATCGAGTTAGTGATGACATCGTTATTTTCATTATTGTTGTGGGGGTTTTTTCATTGGGACAGCTATTTCATGACGAAATATGGCCCAAATTTTCGATGCTATTTCATTTATTTTCTTTTTGCAAATTATTTCATTGGTTCATCTTGGGTCTTATTTCATATTTTTTGGACAATATAGTTTGTTGAGGGCTTTTTAGTGCACCTCTTTTTTGTCAAGCAATTGGCTAAAAAGCAAAAAATAACATCGACCCATGAATGGGAATGAAATTGCCGTTCCATGTTTTCCCGATACCGATTCGATTTCCGATAACCTTTTGCTGGGATTCCTGCTGACATGGCTCCTTCAATGCATTTTTGGATAAGAGGGCTCTCGGTGAGGTTCAGGGTTGCGATTGCGGGGGGCGATGCTTGAGTGTTATCAGGCCTTGATTTAGAAATTTGCCGCCCTTCTTCACTGGTGAATATGGACAAAAAAATTGTTTAATATGAAAAGTGAGGATCTTTTTGTCAACAATATTTTAGGTAGTTTAGGGGCTATTATTGGCTACTTTGAAATCGTACCGCTGCTTAATGGTGGGTATGAGCTGAACTGCCCTTTTATAAAGTATAAAAAAATACAAAAAAAAAGCAGAAGATTAACTCTAAAGCATTATTATCTTTATATTTTCTTTACAGGTCTTACGCGACCGGCTATTTATTCCTTTCCCGCCAGCCAGTATCCCTATCCCATGCTGAGTCCAGACATGTCTCAGGTGGCGTCATGGTAAGTATATAACACATTAACTTTTTGGTCAATTATTTTAAAAAAAAATAATTATAAATTTTTATGCAATTTTATTTAATATTAAAGTATTTGGGTTTACCTAGAAACTCGACAAAAAAAAAAAAATTGGTGTAAACGATTGAACCACCCAATGCATAGTCGTCGACCGTAAAAAGAAAGTAAAAATATTTTGTATTAAATTGTTTGTTGCTTTTAAGAAATCCGCATTTAAAAAAAAATTGGATTACTTTAAAATTTTTCAATTTTCGAAAATATTTTTAAATTTTTGAAATTTTTTTTTTCAAATTACGAATTTCTAACATTTTTGCAGTTTTTGAGATTTTTTTTTTTAATTTTGTTCGATTTTCAATTTTATCAATTTCAATTTTATCAAATTTTGCAAGTTTCGAAATTGTTTCAAAATTTTAAAATTTTTTTCAATTTATTTTAAATTTTTGATTTTATTTCAAAATTTTAAATTTTTTTTACATTTTACAATTCTTAAAATTTTTATAATTATTCCAATTTTCTTTATAATTTTTCAATTTTTAAATGTTTTTTCAAAATTTTCATTTTATTAAATTCTTTTAAAATTTTTTGAAATTTTTCAATGTATGAAACTTTCTTAAAATTTCCAATATTTTCAATTTTATCATATTTTGCAAGTTTTGAAATTGTTTCAAAACTTTCAAATTTTCTTAAAATTTTTCAATTTTAGAAATTGTTTCAAAATTTGGAATTTTTGACAATTTCTGAATTTTTTTTTTAATTCTTCCAATTCTTGATTATTCTTCAATTTTTATATTCAGTTTTTTTTTTTGAATATTTTCAATTACAGAAATTTTTTTCGAAATTCGGAATTTGTGAAATTTTTGCCGTTTTTTTGGAATTATTTTAATTTTTTTCAATTTTCAAATTATTTACAATTTTTCAGTATTTAAAATTTGTCCAATATTTACACACTGAACGGTGCGGCATCAGGCACACAGATCAGTGTTATGTTTGGTTTGCCTGGGTACATAAGTTACCAAACCTTTCCGATCTTGAAACGATTACCCAAGTCCGTACCGGATCTCTAATATGTAGGGCCAAGCACATGCGATCCGGGTCAAAATTTCTACTCGAGAAACGGCTTGCCCAAAAGCCAAAATATCGCGAAATCGCCTAGCCATAAATACTCATGTCGTTTTCGAAAAAAATTAAAATTTTGGGTATTTTTCGTATGAAATCAGCGCTAATTTTATATTGAATTTGTTTTTTCGTAGAATTTAGACAGATTTAAAAAAAATTGTTTTTTTGTTTTTTTTTTTATTATGATATCTTTGTGTAACAGTCTATACAAAATATTTTATTTTTTCAACAGGCACACGCCGTCTGTTTATTCAGCTGCTTCAAGTTTTCGCAGTCCATATCCCTCTTCTCTTCCTATCAATACAACGTTAACGAGGTAAAAAAACAAACTTAGTTTTTGAATACAAAAATTTTGTAATAACATTTACGAGGTTTCTTTTCTCTGAAACAGTGACTTTTCATTCCGTTTTTCACCAAGTCTGCTGCCTTCAGTACATACGTCACCACATCACGTGCTAAATTCACATTCTGCGATTATTGCGGCAGGACCAAAACAGGATATCAGTCAAGACTCAACGACAAATCACGGCAGGTATTCCAGGTAAGCTAATTATTATTAGGTTGACAATGATTTTTAGTACATTTAGTGCAACAAATTTCAAGTATTTTGGTTGCATGGGAGGTACAGCGGCCCGTTTTCGAATCTTTCTTGGGGCGGGATCATACCCGCTCGTATACTTTGCACCTTTATACTTAGGCTATTCAGTTTTCATAAAAAATAAAATGGCACTGAAATAATCTGATTTTTATCAATACTTATAACTATTTATATAAAATTGGTTACATGGAAATGGCTTGTAACGCTTTGGTGCCAAATATACCGAATCGATTTTAATAATTTTCTTTCTGAAACCATATATTTGTGGTAAAGAAGGATATTGCATACTAATTTTTTTTATTTTTAAAAGAAAAGTATTTTTTTTTTGAGGCTTAAGTTTTTGCAAAACCGCACACTTTTGATTTTTCGCTGCTCATGCTATTTCTCTCAATTGTTATTGTTGTTTTTTTTTCTCATCATTTGTACCGTTTGTGTTTGGCTTCGTGTTTCAAAGAACAAACTCTATAAAGAGAAAATAGAATGAGATGCTAAGAGAGTAAAAAATTCAATGTATTCACTTTTGCACGTTCAAAACTTAAATATTCAAAATAATATTTTTAGTATTTGAGGAGTGTGCAAACAGAACGGCACATGTCCATGATTGGTGATTTTGATTTTTTTATCTAGTCGTGTCCATTATTCTAAACTTCAACTTATATCAAACTCAGCCACTTCAAAAAAGCAATATGATATATGTCATACTTATTTGATAGCAAAGTGAAGGTTTTCCTATATAAAGGGACATGTGCGTGTGGAATTTCAAAAGGGCACATAATATATTTAAAAAACTTTATACTCAACAATGGCAGTTCAAAGCGGCACATGGTACAAATGTAGGAGTACTTTCTGAACGAAGTCAAGTGTTTTTTTTTTACTGGTTTGTTAAACGTTCTTGAGTGATACGCATCTTATTAAAAATAATGCCATTCCTCTTCTGTCACATAGCTAACGGTTTATATATGACTAGCTACATACATTTTTTAATTTTATTGTTATTTTGTATACAAAATGAAAAAAAACTGTAAGCGAAATAAATATCGAAGCCAGAAAAAAATTCAGGGAAAGCTTGTAGCACGTAATCTACTCCATTAAAGAGTTTTAACAAAAAGACACATGTCCATTAAAGTGCTTAGCAAAAAGCAACATGTCCATTAGAATGTAAAGCAAAAAGCAACATTTCCATTATGGGGTTAAACAAAAAGACACTTGTAAATTTGGTCACTGCAAAAGGGCACATGTCCATTTTTTTCCAGTTTTCTCTTAGAGTAGGGTTGGCCATTTATCCTCCCGCGGTCACAATCTATGAAACATGCCATCATTCGTCCCGCCGTGTAGTTGCTGATTTCTATGCGCTGGTTCGTTTGCAAAATGAATATGCAAGGGACCCAGTCGGAATCAAGCGTGCGAAAACAAAACAAATGTGCGCAAATGAGTTGCGCAATGCCAGTTTTGAAAATTTCAGGTCAAAGACATTATTTCTGCGAAAGCAATTTTTTACACATGTGCATGTTATTGACTTATAAAAAAAATGAGAGACTAAAAAAACTGCTCTTGTGTGCATCATTGTTGTAAAAAAAACTCATATTCATGGAAAAATAGTTTTAATTCTCGGAAAAGTACTTTTTGTTTTTATTGATGAATTTTGAGTTTAATAATTTTTTGTGTAGCCATGCGATGCTTTCGCAGTTTATTTATTTTTCAGTGATGCACGAATTTCTACTGGGTACGTGGAAAAGACGAAACACATTTATACTCAGGTTTTTTTTTCGTTTGAATTCCTACACACATTTATGCACATACTAGCGCGAAATTTTTGATGTAAACGTCAGCGCGCTATCGACTTTTGGGCACTTCAGTTGGCCATCCCTATCTTAGAGTATTAAACATTTTAAAAATAATTCTTTTTTGGGTCTGAACGAGTTAAAATAGTAGCGCAAACTGACATAATCATAGTAAGTTAATGTGTTCAGTTCAGAGACTTAAACAGTTTTTGTCGATTTCTGAAAGTTTTTAGAAACTGGACATGTGCCGTTTTGTTCGCCGTCTACTCATTTAGATCTTGGCTCACATGACATTTTTGTATGTATTCATGTATGGGTAGACAGTTACAAAGCAATACTGTACTGCTAAAAGCATTATCCATAATCATAAAATATGCATCAATGAAGATGAATACAACGCCAAAAATCACATACAAATTGCATGCAAGTCCCTAGATGGTCCCTGCGGATTGTTGTTCATCGACGTCATAATTGTACGAATATGATGAAAAATTTCACAGAATCGTATCCTAATCGATTATAAACGACTTTGCATATCTTATTTGTAGAAGTCACGTTTAAAATGTCATAGCTCCCTAAGGACCTTGTCAGTCATCGGAGTTTTAAAAATAAACATTTTCATGCGCGAAACTGTTCACATAAACTAAAATCAAACTACGTCCATCCCACTCATCAGTTAATTGTAAGTAATCGATACAACGGTTGATTATGACTGGTTACGCCATCTATTACACAGTAGCACAAGGACTTTACGTAGGGTTGGGTGCTGCCAAAAATTATTATTTTAAAATTGAAAAAAAAACAAGAATGTAGAAAATGTAAAACTTTTATTAGGGAAGAGTCGGGTGTAAGATGCGCTGGTCTATATTATAAAATGGAGTTGTATTATAATAAACCACCTCAGTATTTCGTGTTGTTTTTTGCCTGTCAGCTGTTTCGGCATGTGTACGTTAAGCTACGCTAGAAGCCGCTAACTATTGCGTTGTCGCTTTCGTCATTTACACAAAATCGCCGCCATCGTGTTGGTTTGTGCAATAGCTAGACGAAAAATCAAAAGGACCTCTCGCTGTATTTGTGTAAATGTGCTTTTTTTTACACAGCTTTAGACTCTAACATTGCTCTAAAGTTTAGAGCAATGTTGGAGGCATCAACATTAGGGTGGTTCATATTTTGATTTTTTACGATAATCAAATGCGACGCTCAAAAAATTATTTATAATTTTTAGCTTTAACCCTTACTGACCCTATTTGAAAGTGAAATTTGACTTGAGAGAAAATCAAATGTGAGACCACCCTCCAATTGGTTCGAAACAGTATAAAAAATTTTTATTTAAAATTTTTATCTTTAACTCTTACGGACCCTATTTTAAAGTGAAATTTGATTTAAGTGAATAACAAATGCGACGCCCACCACCAATCGAATCAAATCAGGATAAAAAATTTAATTAAAATTTTTATTTTTAACCCTTACTTAGCCTATTTCAATGTAAAATTTTGCTTACTTAATAAAAAGACAACAGTTTGTTTATTATTTTTGTATATAATACGCTTAGAACAGAAAAAATTAGTAACAAAAAACATATTGAATTAAAGGCAATTAATTTGGACTTTCTTAATGCCGTAAAAAAATTATTAAGACAACTTTTGGAGAAAAGACAGGTTATTTGAAAAAAAATCTTAAAAAGTTTTTTAAAAACAGACACAACGCAAAATATATAGAACTAATTTCAAACTTTTATGCAACAATTTTATAGGCTGTAAAATTAACTGCCATATGATATCAAAATATTTTAAATCTATAAAGGAATTCTCAACTTATACTGATTTTTAGAAAAGCTTCAGCCGCAACCTTCCATGACTATAGCTCAGTAACTAGATGCGAGTGACATTTATTTTTAATATATTCTTTTTTAAAATTAAAAACCACATAAGAAAAATTGGTTCAAAAAAATGACGGCCAAACTTCACATTGAAATGGGGTCTGTGAGGGTTAAAGTTAAAAATTTGAAAAAACATCCAGATTTTTTTTATTGATTTTTTTCGAACCAATTGAGAGGGTGGCTCTAATATTTTTTCCCCTAAGAACCATTAACTAAAATTGTTTGGCTAAAGCCAAATTTCACATGGAAATAGTGTCAGTATGTCTTAAAGTTAAAAAATTTGAAAAAATCATAAAACTTTTTTTTATTCTATTTCGAACCATTTGGAGTATGCGTCCCCAAATATTTTTTTTTAAGGACCACCCCAATGTATGTGATAGTAATTTTTAAGTTTCTCTGAAACCAAATTTAAAAGCTTTATTTTGTCAAAAAGTAAAAACCGACTTTGGCCAATTTTTTTATTAAAATTTACGTAAGGTTTATGGTAACTTCAGCTTGCTCTTTTCCAAAGAAATTTTGTGTAAAATTTGTTTGCCTTCTTTGCGCAGCTGCGTGCTGTGTGAAACCGAAAGCTGGCCATTTGAGAGAGATTGTCCCAAGGTTGACAGCACGGCTGGCACTCCCGTCTTTTTTCTGCAGTTCAATGAATTGTGGATAACCAAATCATCTCTCTCTTAGTAAAACAAATCATTTACTTGTTTTAGAAAGCTTGCGACTTTCTGCGTTTTTTTTTTTGTATGAAGTAACAGAGAATATAAATTGCAGAAAACAGCTGCAACTACAAATGTAGCAGCAATGACAAGCAACTAACGCGGAAACGTTGATATAAAAAAAAAATTTACCCAAAAGTGTTGTTTCATGTGAAAATTTGCGCTTGCATACTTTTAGGAAAGTGGCTGGCATAGACAATAATTTCCGTTATGTATTTGTTTTCCTTTTCTGCGTGTGTATGTGTTATGAAGGAATGATTGTTGCTCCAACAATGAAAAGCTGATAAAATAACACATATGGGGGCAGATCAACATTAACTGCAATAACAACAACAACAACAACAAAAAACATCTTCAGCAAAAATCATCATTCAGCAGCGAGCAGTCGCGTCTAGTGCAATGATAAACGTTTTTTTGTTCAGTGTATGTAAGAAAAGTGCAACAACTTATAGTATGCAAATCACATAGCAACAACAACAAACACACGGGAAACAGGATATAAATTGTTGATAAATTAATAAATAAAACGGTCAATAGCCGAGAACATTACGGATGCTGAAAACTACTGCGGTGAAATGTGAAAAATTTTTCGAAACAAAAAAAAAAAACAGAAAATATGCAAAATAGTTCAGCTACCTGAAAGTATACAACATAAATTGTGTAAAGTAAAAAATCGTGCTGAAATAAAAATTCAAAAAAAAAATGAAGAACAGTGACAAATCTAAGAAATAGCAGAAATAGCAGTTTTAGCATCAACTCAACATAAAATTTTTCAAAATAAAAATTTTTACTTCACTTCATATTTCATTTGTAGTTTATTAATTTATTTTTGAATATTTCGTAAAAAGTTTTTGCTTTTTAATTAAGTTATGCAGAAGACAATAGCATGTATACTAACATAAGCATATATGTACAATATGTGTTTGCATATGTATTAAAGCAACAACAACAGCATAAAAAACAACAACATATTTAAGCGCACTGAATTGTATTCTCTATATATGATTGATTGTTTTTAACCTAGGAGTATTGACGCTCTTGTAATTATTATTACTTGCGAAAAATTGGCCACAAAACAACAAATCTATTCTAGTATCCTAGAAATATCGATACTGTTGTAATTATAATTACTTGCGAAAAATTGGCCCCAAAACAGCAAATCTATTCTAGATTCCTAGAAATATCGATACTGTTGGAATTATAATAGTTTGCGAAAAATTGGCTACAAACCAAATCTATTCTAGAATCCAAGAAGTATCGATACTCTTGTAATTATAATTATGTATTTGCGAAAAATTGGTCACAAAAAAAAAAAATTTGTATGAGAAACACCCTAAATATTCACCTCAAATAAAATTTTTATAGCCTAAGCTATGCCACTTGATACAAGAGCTACGTGGTGTAAATTCGGTGTGAATCGATCACGTGGTCTTTGTGAAAATGCTATTTTAAAAATATTTTTGTATAAGGGCCACCCTAAATATGCATCTTAGATAAAATTTTTATAACCTATGTCATTCTCGAGGCGGAGGCAAATCCAAAAAATTAGAGATCATTAAAATCGGTGCAGCGGTTCTTGAGTTATACATAGTGTAACTAACCCGACTTCGCTACATTTATGTATGTATAGATAAATCCATCAATATCTTAAAAACTAGAGCTAATTCAGTACTTTCATGAATATATTCGTAAACGGGGTACCTGAAACTATAGAAATCCGTAGAGACATCCAGGGCAACAAAACCACTGTTGACCAGTGTAATCATTGCTATAATCCAGTACGATTTTGATGCAGAAATAGCTTACCATAAACAACACTCTTACACCAAGTCTAACTATGATTATTTACATAATGTGATAGATATGCCACTTAAGCTATTTTTTACTTGTATGGGAGGTGCCACGCCCACTGTCGCTATTTCGTCCGCCTTTAATTTAGATTTACCTTATTGCCAGTAAACCAACTATATCAAATTTCAGACCAATTGCTCGAATAGTTCACTTAAAATAGCGCTTACAACTTTATTTTAATATGAGAAGTGCCACGCCTACTGTTGAAGTCCTGTAGAATTCCGTTTAATTTCAAAGCTTATAGTCACCGACAACTCTACATAAATTTTTTTGAAGATTTCTCTTATAGCACACTATCTGTAACATTAATTTTGTATGGGCGCTGCCACGCCCACATTTGCACCCATTTTTTGCTATAAGATACCCTTTAGCAATTTTAACTGCCATACAAAAATTTTATAACGATTGCGTTGTTAGTTCTCATATTATACCGTTTGTAAATATTGTGGGTTGTGCCACGCCCTTCAACGAGTTTCGTCCGTATACTGACTTAGCTTGTATTGATAACAGCTTTTAGTGATAACATTTCTAAAATTTTTATGGAAATCGTGCCTGCCGGTTTCGAGTTATTCGGAATCAAAATTTTCTGTTATTAAAAAGTGCCACGCCCACTTTTTCAATTTTGTCCACTTTGAGCATAATTCATGATATGTATAAGCTGTATCCGTGTATCAAATTTCATCACAATGCTAAAATTTAGCGCTATTATTACTATTTATAGATTTTATCCAAAAAAAAAACCATGAAAGGTATCGTAAAATTTCTAATATTTTTGAAATGAGCATTGTCGAGTTAATGGAAATTGATACCCATTTTGAAGAATATGCTTCAACCACATCCCACGTTTGTATGGGAGGTAGGCGTGTCCAGGGGCGGTTTTTTCATTTTCCCAATTTTTTTTTGTTTTTTTTTTAACCTAAAAAACAACTGGCGGATTTCAAGAGTCTGCGCTATTATTATTATTTATGGCCAGCGTTTTTAGTGTATCTCCAATAACTTGAAACACATAAAAGATATCGGAGACGTTAAGGTCTTTTCGCTTTGGCTAAATCGATACATTAAATTTCGATGTATGGTAAGTTTGATGTATTGTAATATCTCTGTTACGACATTTCCATTTAAGTACAGCGTTAACAGAGCGAGCGGGAGAGCGAGAAGAGAGAGAGTACCCAAGCTAGTCTGAATGAACATAAATACGTATAAATAAGTAGAGGAAAATAAGAATTTACTCTATTTTATCATGGGGAAACCATATTGTCTAATAAAGGAAACCATTTTTTTAACGAATCCTTGCCCCTCTTTATAGCCGTAACATTATGTAGTTCTAATAAATGCTCATTCCATAAGCAAATGTCAAAGAGCGACAGGTGGTCAAGCTGTAAATGGTTACGTTCTCTTTAAATCTTAAATTTTTTTGACAGCGATAATTGACAAAATTATTTTCGTATGAATTGTAGTTGAAAATTTTTTTTTTTCGTGCGGAAAATGTAACAGTTTTTTGGTTAAAAACAACACTAAAGCGAATGCAGGCGTTAACAGTTAAATAGCAAGCGATTTATTTTTTTTTGGCACAGTTTTCAGGCAGTACCATTTATTTTTAATATTATTTTACTATAAGCTTTTATAAGATTCTTAAATTTTTCAAAATTTCGAAATCTTCAGCTTTTTTCAATTTTTTAACGTTTTTCAATTTTTTTAATTTTTGATTTTTTGTAAATTTTTGAAATTTGTCAATTTTTAAAAATTTTGATATTTTTGAAATTTTTGTTAATTTTTCGATGCTCTCAATTTTTTTTGCAATTTTTATAATATTTTCAAAATTTTAAAATCTTCAGCTTTTTTCAATTTCTTGACGTTTTTCAATCCAAATCCATCTCAAACCATGCAGTCGGAGTGCCTTCAAATTGCGGAATTGGTTGCCGATTAAATATGTTGTTTTTCAAAGTAATTAAGGGAATATACTGTCCCCCGATTTGATTGAAAATTATTTTTTAAGAAGTTATGCCCATTTTAAGTTTTAGTGTCAGAGCTTGAAAAATCGTTGAAAACTGGTTCAAAAAAGTCGCATTTTCATCCAAATCAAAATAATTAATTCTTGTCTTTTGATTCTAATAGAACTTCTGATTCTCTGTCAGAATCTTTAAGAAATTTTGAATCTTGTAGAAAACGGGCGGAATTATAGCGTTTTTTAAAAAAAAAAAAAACAAGGCTGATTTTTTCAAAAACCCCAATTTTTTTACGCTGAAAATTTTACTGTGGATTTGTATTAATATGAGAGAGAAATGACATGAGTTTAATGCTTGTTAAAATACATTTGAGGTCAGGAGATTTTTTTCCCAAAAATGAAAATGTCAATTTTTTTCATCATTGCCAAGCCACGCTACGGTACTATTTTCAAAGCAAATAACAACAGCAACATTCCAAATTACTTTCTGCAAGTCCAGCATGCATTCTGCATATTTTTTTTCACCGTTATTTTCGTAATAACGTTTTATTATGGGAAATATATAAAAACATTGTACGCAAATATAACTATTTCGCTGACTGTACTTATGTGATTTTAAATGTTTTGTTTGCCAGCGAAAAAGCTATA
Organism: Meiosimyza platycephala; assembly: GCA_963662105.1. Taxonomy (NCBI): domain Eukaryota; kingdom Metazoa; phylum Arthropoda; class Insecta; order Diptera; family Lauxaniidae; genus Meiosimyza; species Meiosimyza platycephala. The sequence goes on from OY759212.1 coordinate 5,880,569, forward strand.
TGCGATAGCAATGCGATTATTTTGAACCAATTTTCAGCGGTTTTTCAAGCTCTGACACTAAAACTTTAAATGGGCCTAACTTCGTAAAAAATAATTTTCAATCAAATCGGGGGACGGTATATTCCCTTAATTACTTTGAAAAACAACATATTTAATCGGCAACCAATTCCACAATTTGAAGTCACTCCGACTACAGTGTTTGAGATGGATTTGGTCTTAAGTTTACTATTTTTTGTAAATTTCAAAAATTTTTCAATTTTTGAAAATAGCTAAGAAGACAAATAGCTGTGGTAGCTAAATTCTATTAGTACTTATTATTATAATTTATGGGTGCCTAGCTATGAAATTTTCGGCTTTTTGCTTAAAAATATAATTTTCGTTGAAAAGTTTTCTCCAACTATCGCCGTATTAGCATTAAATTGTAGAAAAAATATAGGTGTACCCCCAAAAAGGTCTGTTGCACTTAATATTTGGAACAGTTTCGTATCGATGTGAAATTTTTGTAATCGCCATCATTATCAGTTAAGGACTAGATGAAGTGATATTTAAAATATGGTTACTATGGTTACTTTTTTTGTATTTTTATATATTATATATATTTTTTTTATGGTTACTTCGGTTTAGTGTTTCAATAAGACATGTTGGCTATAATGTCTCTTAAGCACTTATAGTTTCACTTTCCTCTCTCTCCTACGTTCTACAAAGTCAACTTTCAATGCTTATGACTTGTTACAACCAAATTTACATACGGGGTATTCCATACCAAATCGGCCACTTTTTCGGTCACCCACTTATATGTTTTTGAGGCTGATAAGAAACGCATTCTCATGAATTTAAAAATTTTTTCAAAATTTTGACCATCAATTTTAGAGATATGAATTTTTTCAAAGTTCGATTATTTTCAAAATTCAATTTTTTTTTAAAAGCTTGTAATATTGCGAAAAATCATTTGATTTTACAAAGTAATTTTTTAAAAAATCTTAATTTTTTTTTAATTAAGTTCTTTAAAAAATTACTTTGCAAAATCAAAAAATAGTGTTTTAATATTTTATACAATACGTAATAATTAAAATATGTTTAATGCAGAATCGTTGCATTTTTTGCAAAGTTCTGATGAGCTTTTGAAAAAAAAAAAAAAATTTTTATTCTGAAAAAAATCGAACTTTGGAAAAACTCACACCACTAAAATGTTTGCTCAAAAAAATTTGAAAAAAGTCATGAATGCGCTTCCTATTATTCTCAAAAACATAAAAAATTTTGAAAAAAAAAATCGGTAACCGAAAAAAGTGACCGACTTGGGATGAAATGCCTCATATATGTATCTATAATTTTCTAACCATGTACAAAGTCTGTAACGGAAGTGTTAAAAATATTAACGAATACAGTCAGTATCGTACATAGGGGGGCGGTCCGGAGGCGGTAAAATGGTCGTGAAATATAACTTAATTTGCTAGGGTTTTTGAAAGTGAAAAATGAGGTCCTTTTTTTTGTTTTAATGAATGAAACTAAATGAATGAAGTAAATTTGAATGTGTAGGTGGGAATTCTCACAGTTTTAGTGAAATATATTTCATTTTGCTAGAATTTTTGAATGTGAAAAGTGAGGACCTATTCTTTTTTTTTTGGTGCGGTAAATGAAATTTTTTCGGTAGGGGCGGCAAATATTTTTTTTTGCCCCGGGCGTTCGCTATGCACGGTACGCTTGTGAATAAAACACCGGAAATTTTTGCACAGCTCCAACCAAAAAAAATTTCCGACATTATCGGTATGCTATTTGTTTTCTCCACGAGTGCACTTGGATGCTTCTGTGCGGCTCTCATTCTTCTTTTAGCTTCAATACTGAAAATACAACCCATATAAAAATGTTGTTTATTTTAATGCGACAAACATCAGAGATTGTCAGCAATATAAATTTTATTGTAAAATATCACACACACACGCACACACACACACACACACACACACACACACACGATGTCTATGTTATTGGTGGCGCTCTTTCGAATGCGCATCCTCATTTACGCTCAACAATATGTGTGGTTTACGCTAAACTTTTTGCAGTGAACGCTCAACAGACTCAACAAGTATTTGCCATTCCCACCCTTCACAATGCGAAAATTCCAACAATTTGTCAACCCTGAGCGTAAGTAAAGGAATTGTTTTTGTTGTTGTTGTTGAGCTTGTCTAAAATTAGGCAGGTTTTATTTTATTTATGTTGATGTTGATGTTGTTGTGTTTTAAATCTGTTACTACTGTAGTCAAAACAATAAAAAAAAACAAGTGCGAAATTAAAAAATTTCTTGGTTTTGTTCGTCAGTTTTGTGCGTTATGTATTATGTAATTAGTTTTCAGCAGCATGCTGTTTCGGAACATAACTTAAAGCGATCTAAATCGGAGCTAATTAAATATATAAAGAAATAAAATAAAAATTAAATCATAAATCTGTGTAAAAACACCAAATTATGTTGGTACACAATTTGCTGCAACATCATTGCCAGACTATGCAAAACCGAAATGGCTGGAGCTTCCTGCAGGTTTTGCGTATATTTGCGTATACTACAAGCGATTCTACAGTAACGATTTGCTCCCGAATTAAGTACAATAGCTTACGCAGTGCATACCGGATATACCAATACATGAAATAACTTCGAACTGCTCAGACATAACTTTAATACGAAGTAGACATTACCATTTGCTGAAGAAACATTGCCATTTTCTGGAGAAGCACTATTATTTGCTGAAGTAGCCATTGACATTTGCTTAAGCGGCATGACCATTTGCTGAAGAAGCCATTACCATTTGCTGAAGAAGCCATTACCATATTCTGAAGAAGTATTACCATTTTCTGAAGAAGCATTATCATTTTCTGCAGAAGCATTACAATACTCTGAAGTAGCCATTACCATTTTCTGAAGCGGCATTACTATTTTCTGAAGAAGCCATTACCGCATTTTCTTAAGAAGAATTACCGTTTTCTGAAGAAGCAGCATCACCATTTTCTGAAGAAGAAGCATTACCATTTTCTGAAGTAGCCATTACCGCATTTTCTGAAGAAGCATTACCATTTTCTGAAGCGGCATTACCATTTTCTGAAGAAGAAGCATTATCATTTTCTGAAGAAGCATTACCATTTTCTGAAGTAGCCATTACCGCATTTTCTGAAGAAGCATTACCATTTGCTGAAGCGGCATTACCATTTTCTGAAGAAGAAGCATTATTATTTTCTGAAGAAGCATTACCATTCACTGCGAAGCATTACCATTTGCTGAAGACGCCATTACTATATTTTCTGAAAAGGCATTACCATTTTCTGAAGAAGAAGCATTACCATTTTCTGAGGAAACATTACCATTTTCTGAAGAAGCATTACCATTTTCGGTAGAAGTATTAAAATTTTCTGAAGAAGCATTACTGCACTTTCTGAAGTATCATTACTATTTTCTGAAAAAGCCGTACCATTTCCGGAAGAAGCATTACCATTTTCTCAAGTAGCCATTACCATTTCCTGAAGAAGCATTACCAATTTCTAAAAAAAAAAGTTGCATTACTTAATGACTTACATTAGCAAACAACTTCAGTAACAACATTCATCAGTCAAATGACTACTGTAAGTCTAAGTCAAACAACGTTGGCACAAACACTACAAGCACATCGTCAGCAACAACAGCAGCAGCAGCAGCAACAACAACAAAACTCCAAACTTCCAAGACAATTGTCGCCGACACAACACTCAACGTTGCAACTGCCATTAACAAACGCCGGTACGCCTAATAACACCCACCACTATCAGCAAAAGAGCGGAGACACTACACAACAACAACAACAACAACAACACCAACAACAATTGAAACACCCACAACAACATCTTTCACATGTTGCTCCATCGTCGCATGATAGTCCACTTTATGCGCTGCCATCTCCATTGGAATTAAGCTCATCATATGCTCATGCAACGTCTAAGCCTGTGCTGCTCACTAACTTGAGCTTTAATGCCGCCGCGATGGAATTCTTGCCGCCGCCACCAGCAATGTCACCTGTATCCGCTGCTACTGCTGCTTCTACGCCATCACCAACTTCCGCAATGCTTTATAGCGGCACTGGAAGCTTTTTGCAAAGTAGTTTTAACAGCAACAACTACTTGCTACCACAATTGTCCAGCAGCAAATTCAGCAGCAATTTACATAGCAGCAGCAACAGTTGTTTGTCGCCGCCAACAAATTGCAAATCGTCAGCAGTTGCTGCTTACTTACCAGTAGTTGACGTCAGCGGTTATGGTAATGTTGGAAGCGTAGAAAATACAATGCGCAGCCGTCGTAGTTGTCCACCAACACAAGCGACTGAAAACGACTTAGATGCTGAAGCAGATGTGGAAGCTGAAACTGAAACAATTTCTTCAGAAGCTGATGAAACGCAAGATGCAGAAGACGCTGAGCAGGATGATGAAACGTCCGACGTTGAACAAATCCAACACGATACAGATGCTGATGCTGATGGACTTGCTAACGAAGCAGAAGATAGTGAGGAAGAAGCAGAATACTTGACAGCTGTGACAGCAGCTCCAGCGACACTTTTATTAAAACGTCAGCGGCAAAATATTGAAGCTCAACAGTCTGGGAATAACAGCTGTGAACACGAACATCATCAGCATGAAAAATATGTCAAGCTGAAATCTGTTGAGAAGAAATCGTCATCCAGCGGCTTTGTCTGCATCGAAGATGGCAATAGCACAGATAGCGATGTTATTCAGAGTCAAACAAAATCCAAACTATGCGCACAGCTCAGACAACGTGATGAAGGTGGCCAAAATGTTTTAAAGTTAAAGAAAATTAGTGGATCTAACACAGAAATGGATGTGGCAACTAAAAGATTGGACAACGGTGGTATCGCTACTACACATTTTTTGGACGTCAAAGTAGCAACGGGTAGTCAGAGTGCTACTAGTTGTAATGGTAAGCGACGCAACAAAAAATTCAACAAAGCTCAATTGGTGCTTGACAATGACCATGAATTTTTAAATGGCACCTCAACCACTGATGCTAAACTTAACAGCAGTGTCTACAATAAAAACGATCAACGATTTTTGGAACATTTGAATTATGGCAGCTTAAGTGGAGTTGAACTGAATGCATCAGCTGTAAGTTGCAAAAGAAAAAATGGAAAATTAGTTTTGGGCAAAGCTATAGGAGTTGGAAACACTGCCACCAATACTCCTCATTGTTTCCGCGATCAAACCACATTTGCAGTTAGTGAAAAGCTGTTGGAGGAAGCAGATTTCAATAAAACTAAGCAGCTTGTAACGCAAATTATACGTGACGCATTCAAAATGTCTAAAACAACCTGTACGCAAAATAATGTTGCTAAGCAAGGGCTTACAATATGTGGTAAGTCAACGAGTGCAACAGAATACGCCGAGCACCAACAAAAGCTACAAATAGGCGAACCAACTTCACAACAACTTACAACAGCGGCGTCAGCGTTAGTGCCAGTCTTAAGCTCCTCCTATCAAGGCAATTCACAACAACATACAACAAATGAGCGAAGAGGTTTGCTTACCTGTCTGCAAATGTTAGATAGCCACGCCTCCTCCACATGGGCATTACGTGGTACACTACAGCAAACAGCTGTCAACAATCATTATCAACATTACCAACAACAACAAGATTTGGATGAAACAAAAGATATGCGTAGAAGCAGTAAAGTTGAAAGTGGAGGAAGAGATGACGACTTAAAGCATCGTAAATTTTCGTCTAATTTTAATACAAATACCATGAACTTCATAAATCAAGAGGAAGCGCTAGAATTGGCCCGCACACATTTGGAACGTTTTCTTTTGCTTAGCTTTGAATTCTTACAAAATGCCACAATGACTACAGCAGCATCAATTGGACGTGGATCGACAATGGCTCGGCCATTTGATAATCCAATTAGCCGTGCTATTGAACAGGATGTTGAACAAAATTTTATTAACAATCAGCAAGCTATCAAATGTATGGTTAGCACGGTGGATTTGCTGCTTGAGCAATGCCAAACAGCGGAATATTACTTTCAGCGTGCGCTTGGACGCTATCAGGAGCTGGAGGCAAATACAATGACAAATGATGCGCTTGCGCTTGCTGCTGCCGCCGCTGCAGTTGCGGCATCAATATGCCCTGTCAGCAGCAATAGAGCATCAGCAGCAGCAGTAGAGCAGCCAAAAAGTAGCGCGCAAACTGCTGTTGTCGACGACGATGAAGCTGACGAAGAAGAATTTGAGGAAGATGAAGAAACGGGTATCGCAAACCACTGTAAGGTGAGGGGCGTGCACTTAACGGATACGCTATACAACGCTGTAAGCGTTGCTTCAGGCAGCACGGAAGATACTACTGCTGCTGCGCTGGATTACTCAAACGTTAGTGCCACCAACGTGGTTCCACCTCCAAATGAACATCATGTGGATACTGCCAACAGCTGGATCGCAAAGCAAACGACTATACGTCCACGTACATATCGCCGCCGTTTGCATTTTGCCGAGCGCAGCAATACCCATGAAATCGAACAGTTTATACTACGGAATGCTACAGCTATAAAAGCTGCAACGACGCCGCCAATGACTGCAACGAACGCTAGCATGTCCTGTGGTGGTAGCAGCAGTCATATGGCAATGCAGTTTTGCAATCAAAACAGCACTAACTTTTATGCAACACCAGCAGCAACAGATTCAAACCCACCAACACCACTTGGCCTTTGGCGCTATGAACACGCTATGAATACGCTCTTCCAAAACAAAGCACTCTCTGCTGCAGAAATTATATTGGAATGTGCCGCCTATGCTGCACAACTATATGGCAGCGATACAGCTACTGCTGTTACAGCTGTTGCCGCAGAGATTTCACAAGTCGCCGAAGCGGCACGCATAGCCGAACGCGCCGCCGTTGCTGCGGCAGCACACGTTGCAGCCAATCCTAGCCGCCTGCTGACAATGCAATACCAGCGTGGTGCTGTAAATTTGACGCGTGATTCTGGAATGACGAGCCAACAATTCTCTGCGCCACTAACACACAGCGATATGGTCATGGGCGAAGGATCAGGTTGTGCAAATGCCAGCAGTCCAACACATACGACAACATTTGCAACTTTTCAACCGCCACCAACGCCACCACCTAGCAGCAACAATAGCTCCGCAGCGCCAAGTCCAGCGGCTAAAAATAAACGCAAATCGAGTGTGGCACGTCGTATCGAAACAACAACAATAATGGGAACTGCTTTACCACCGGGCAATGCCCAAAGCATAAACGTAATGCCTCATGTTGATATTAACTGGAACCAACACAAAAACGCTGGCGATGTCAATAGTTTCTTAAATAAACTGCCAATTTCTGTACCATCAGCTACTGCAGCAAATGTTGCAGCTGCAATGTTGCATCATCAGCAGCAACAACAATTTATGCATCCACAGCAACAACAACAGCAGCATGCTGAAACCTTACACTCAAAAAGTATTGTGTCTGGCTTACCTACTCTCATGGGGCATCGCCATAATAAGCTGCAATACCGATTAGAAGATGCAAATTCGCCACCAGCAGTGTTACGTGATTGTGCGCTGGCTGAAATTATAAAAGCCCGCTTAAATGCATTTACAGTTGCTGCGGCGGCAGCAGGAGTTGCAGTAAGCAGTGTGCAGAGTGGAGCTAGTGGAGCAGTAAATACAGGCAGCATAACTGATGTACCATTTGATTTGAGCATTGGATCAAAATCCAAAGTTGAAACGTAATGTATACGCAATTGAGTAGAGTTGTTTTACGTTTATTTAAAACTATTTTTTCCACGATTGTCTGGATATTTCCAAAACTAGAATCATTATCTCTTATGTTAAAGATGAGGATACTTTTGAACAAACAAAAACACTTTCGAATGGTATTCTCATGAAAAAAAAACATGTGTGCAGTTCACACGCGGTAGAAGTGAAACTGCGAAAGAATGAGATGAAAATGTGTTATTAAAATGATAAAAGTTGACGGGATCTAGAATAGGTACAACAAGGCTCCGATAAAAGCAACTTTCCAATAAACGCAACCTATTCAAAGCTACCACGTGTTACATTTTCTATAAAAGCAACTTTTGGTTGCAATTATAGAGCTTAAAAATTTTTTGAGCATTTTTCGAAGAATTTTGGCAAATTTTAACTTTGAAAATTGAAAGTAATCTAAGTAGCCATGCAATGATTGTACACAGCGTAGTTGCTTCTTGTGATTTTATTCTGTATTGTGATTTGTGTAGAATTGATTTCTTATTTCTTTTGTATTTTATTTATTGTTTGTTATAAAATTATCTCATGAATTCCTACATATTGTTTTTCAATAAAATATGAATATACTATGCAAAATGTTACATACATAGTTTTGATTTTTTAAATCTGTCCAGTAATTGCAACTTTTCGATGTTTGCAACAACCCCTGGGACATTTTGGTTGCTTTTATCAAGATTCCACTGTACTTGAAAAAAGTTAAGGAATAGCAAATCTTTCCACGCTTATGCCTCGCTTTTTGATTAAGCAAACTCGAAGCTGATAGTCTTAGTGCACTTAGCTATTGCACTTGATATATCGTTTACTGCTGCAGATATTCTAGATGCCGTCAATTTTATCATTTTAATAAACATTTTCGTCGCATTCTACCGCAGTTTAGTTTTCTTAAGGTTTTTTTTGTTCTATTTTATTTCGTCTATTTTGGTTTTTTCATTGCATTTATGTAAGTCCACGCAATAAACATAAAATAAGCTTATGCGACGGCATTTGATTCAAAGCTCTTTGAACGCACGACGTGTGTCGACTCTTGCACGATTTCCGATAGGTACTCGGTAAAACGAACGAAGCTGTCGCATAAACATATTGATAGAAAGCAATCAACGTAATTTTCCTCGCTATAGCAAGGCTTTGGTCGTTGATCTGTGCATTGCTTGACAAAATTGAAAAAATAGAAAATCTTTCCACGTTTATATCTCAGCTTTTGGTTACCCGATCGCAAAGCTGATAATTTCATCACACTCTGCGCGATGAGTTCTTTAATTTGATATATGCTGTAGCTATTCTAGATCCTAATTAAAAAAAAAGCGTTTCAAATTTTGCGTTACAAATTTTTCAAATGACTGCCAATAAAGAAGTTTCACTTCAAAAAATAGCTGGACGCCACAAAAGTTGATAAAGTCCACTGCGTAGTAACGGCCCCCCACCCCGGGGGGTAATACTTTAGAATGTTCGCATCTTCAAAGTGAACTCAAAACTATATATCACGGTAACTTTTGAAATGAAACTTCTTTAGTGAGGGGTCATTTGAAAAATTAGGTGTATATAATGAAACACAAAATATGAAACTCAAAACAAGAAAGTTTTTTTTAAATTGAAATCTAGAATAGCTACAGCAATAATTAATACAATATATTAAATTAAAGTACTCATCGAGCAGAGTGTGCTGAAACTATCAGCTTCGAGATCGATTAACTAAAAGGTGAAAGCTACCAATGCCTTGCTGTACCTGTTCTAGATACCGTCAACTTTTATCATTTTAATAAAAAATTTCGTCTCATTCTTTGAAGGATTGTTTCACTTCTGCCGCGTGTGAACTGCACGCATGTTTTTGTTTTTGTTTTTGTTTTTTTGACGTGAAACTTCTTTAGTGGGGGTCATTTGAAAAATTTTTAACGCAACGCAAAATTTGAAACGCAAAACATGAAATCATGAAACGCTTATTTTAAATAGGATCTAGAATATCAATAGAAATAAATTATGTATCAAATTAAACAACTCATCGCGCAGAGTGTGATGAAATTATCAGCTTTGAGATCGGGTAAGCAAAAGCTGAGATATAAGCGTGGAAAGATTTTCTATTTTTTCAATTGTGTCAAGAAATGCACAGATCAACGACCAAAGCCTTCCTATAGCGAGGAAAATTACGTTGATTGCTTTCTATTGCTATGTTTATGCGACAACTTAGTTCGTTTTACCGAGTACATATCGGAAATCGTGCAAGAATCGACACATTTCGTACGTCCAAAGAGCTTTGAATTTTGGTTTTATGCAGGTGTTCTGAATATGTAATGGCATGGCCTACTCAATCAAGTGCTGTTGCATACGCTTATTTTTTGCTTATTGCGTGGACAAATAAACGAAATTCAATAGAACAATAAAAAAAAACATTTGTCCAGTTCACACGCGGTAAAAGTGAAACTGCGAAAGAATGAGATGAAAATGTTTTATTAACGTATGGTTAATTAAATCTGGACAAATGCTAAGTGGTTCCAATAATATATTTTTTTTTTTTTAATTTGTTTTTTATTTATTTAAGTACATTTAAGCTCGATTATAATTTATAAAAAATAATTTACTCCACATTGATTTTCTTTTCATATTTTCAGAGGTAGTTTTCTCATAGACTACTGAATTCCATTTGTATCGATTCTATTCAGCTTTAATTTATTTGTATTAACTAAACAATAAAAACTTTTTGTCAATAACGCTTGCTAGAAATACTTCGCTTCAAATTAGCCCAAAAATTTTAATTGATCGTAGTTGTGGCACGTTTGGTGGGTTAAAATCTTAAGGTACAATTTCAATGCCTCGCAAGTTCAAATCATCCAATGAATCTCTTGCGTAATCCGGCCAGAAAATTACTTTATCGCGTCGATGCTATTTTGTATTAATTTGGGGAGTTCAGGAATGCATCTTTCCCTGTAAGTCTTGGAAGTGAAAGCTAAGCTACCTTTCAAATATACTGGTTCACTGACGCTACGCTCTGATTGTCAGTCATAAGAATACCTTTTCAGGGAACTTGATTTTCTGGATATATTTAAAGTTGTCAGGTGGATTGTGGGTAGCAGTTTCAAAGTAATGTTTAGACTGCCCTTCGTTACCTCCCACAGTAGAATAACTCTCACCATCCATCCCGCAATTGTACGGTGAAAATGTAGCGAAATTTTTTTAGAAAGCGCAATCAACCTAGATTTTAGTTCTTTTGACTGCTTTTCTTTTTTTAATTTGTACTTCTATGTTCTCCAACTACTTTTATATAGTATTTTTATCTTCATTATATTTTTTTTCTAGTTGTCGAAATGATTTTTTAACCCGACCTACTGTATCTGCCTTTATCTGAGCCAGAACTTTGCTGTCTTGCAGCGCGCATTTTCTGCCAGAACCATGTTTTTTTTTACTCTTTTTTTATCCTTCAATAGTTCAATATCCCATATCTTTAAAGTGATGGAAAATTTCATTTTTAGTTTTATTTGGAAAATCTTCCGAAAATTTGCAAATAATTTTACGAGCCTGCAAATCGTTTATATACATTTTAGCGATTAAATGTGAATATTACACAATAATTTTGACGCCTGACAATCGACAAAGCATTCCATTACTCTTCACTATTAGAACTTTTGTTGTCAGTTTCGCTCGACCTTAAAATTATTTTTTTTAATAAGTGTCCAGATTTTATTCACCATACGTTAAAATGATAAAAGTTGACGGGATCTAGAATAGGTACAGCAAGGATTTGGTAGTTAATCAGTGAATTACTTGAAAAAATTAAAAATCTTTCCACGCTTATGCCTCAGCATTTGATTAACCAATCTCGAAGCTGATAGTTTAAGTGCACTCAGCTCGATGAGTACTTTAATTTGATATTTTACTGCTGTAGATATATTTTATTTTTATCATTTTAATAAAACATTTCCGTCTCATTCTTTGGCAGTTTCACTTCTACCGCATGTGAACTGCACACATGTTTTTTTTTTCAAAGCAACAATGTGATACACAAAAAGGCATCTACGACACAAAACGCTGATACGCGACGCACGTTTGCTACACGGGTATAGTCAAAGGTTTTGAGCAACGTCTCTATCGAAAGCGAACAAAATAAAAAAAAATAAAAAATTGGGGTATAGCTAACTAACGTGTCCAATTTTTTCAAATATTTTTCTACAAATTATTTCTTAAGTAGTAAAAAGAAGTACACAAGGTTAAAAAGAAATACAAAGGAGTGCCTACATATACTTTGAAGTACGCAGTACAACGGGCAAAAAGGAAGTACGTTAGGTATGCCAACCTTAAGTAGAGTAGTAGGATGAGACCACGCCCAAGGGCTCTTCTAGTTTGTGCTCGAGGAATTTGTACCTGGTCTTCCCTTAGTAGGCAGATCCAGCAGTGTCGGCTACGAAAGGCTCTACTGGTAGCGGCCTGCGTCTCTCTTAAGTGCGACTTCTAAGCACTAGTCACGAGTCAAAGGTAGGCCGCTTCGACTCTGTTAGTTCCATGTTTGGTATGGTATGGTGTGGTAGTATACCTATCAGGGCTTGAGGGCAATAGCGTAAATAGGGGGTGGGGGGCTGCAAAAATTATCGTGAAATATATCTCAAATAGCTACGGATTTTAAAAGTCCAAAATTAGGACTTTTTTTTTTTGTGCGGCAAATACTTTTTCATACCAGATATGCACGGAATGGTGTATGTACTATTGGTTCTGTAAGGTCAATCAACTAAAGTGGCACATGTTGCCTAACGTACACATTAACTCTTGATTTCGTTTGCAATAAAACATTTTTTAATTAAATTTTTCATAGTTCATATGTTACTTAATTCATTTTCTCTATTTCACAGAAATTTGGATACAAAAAACTTAACAAATACATCAGGAATTGACTGTAAAGACAACTTAAATGACAAAAAAAAGCCGCATATCAAGAAACCATTAAACGCTTTCATGCTTTACATGAAAGAGATGCGTGCGAAGGTGGTGGCCGAGTGTACTCTGAAAGAGTCGGCTGCTATAAATCAAATTCTCGGACGTAGGGTAAGCATATCCTTTTTTCAATATTATTATTATTAATGCCAGCTTTATTTACACTATGTATGGATTGACCTATTACGAATATTCGACATAAAAATATAAATATTTTTTTTCTTTATTATGTGTGAGTGAAAACGCATGTGCTATATATTATGTATGTATGCGAAAAAAAATTTCCATACACAAAATTCGTTAGGAGGAAGATACTTAAGTTCTATCTGTATTGTCACAGGAAATGGATAGTTAGGATCTGACTACTTATCCTGGATGGACAACTAGATCCAGTTGCCTAGGGTCTCCATAACTTTGCGTGAATTTTTGTAGTAGGAACTTAGCTTAGCTTTCTCAAGTCCTTATAGATCTAATCTTTGATATGGTATTGCTTAACGCAAAATATCGTAGTTGTATAACGGTGTGTTTAATTTTGTTAAGCCGCCCATAGAGCGTTCCGAGGCACCACTGTTTTCGTCGATTGATGAAATAATATTTTTTTTTTTCGAAAAGTCAGCCATCTACACATCTTTTATGAGTGGCCACTTGGAAAATTTCTTTGCGAACTTTTTTCCAATTATATTAAATTTTTTTTTTATTATTTTTTTTTATTTTTTTTTAAATTTTCTTTCAAAAAAAAAATGGTCTTAAACCCTTCTTTTGCTCGATATATGCAGCTATTCCAGTAGAGTTAGTGCAGTGGTAGGGCATTAGCCGTATTTCATAGTTTTCGTTCCTTCTGATTAATTTCCTTTTCCTTCCCATAATTTGCAGCAGATTTCATCGAGCTTTAAACAAAATTAAAACAACCTTCATAAAAACATGTTGCTCTGTAGTTCAAACTCAATGTCCAATGACATGTCATGTTTTCTTTTTATTTTTTTTTTGTAAACATTTCAATGTTCATGACAAAAAAAAAATTGTGCAGTCGCCCTTACAAAAGTACATTCCAAGTCTCGATGCTCGATTTCCATGCGTTTAAAAGGAATTAATAATTTTTTTTTTTGAGCAAGTCCGTAACCAAAAAATAAGTGCATTCGCCCGTGACTTTCCAAGTCACAATTTCCACAAAAAAGCCAAATGCTATCAATGATCTGAACTGATTTTTTAGTTTTAGGCATGCACAAAAAAAAAAAAAATTTTTACTTATTAAAAGATATTAAAACTTCAAGCGATAGATTGTGACCTCTCATATTGGCTTGTATGTGAGGCATTCCATACCAAATTGGCCAATTTATTCGGTCACTCACTCCGATTTTTTTAAAATTTTTTGTTTTTGAGACTGATAAGAAACGTGACAAAAGTACACGATTTTAAGCTTTGTAAATGAAAAATTGTTTTACAAAAAACAAGAAATATTTCACTGTATTTCACAGTAAAATAAAGTTGTTCACACACAAAATCACAATCACCGATTGCAAAATCTTCCTATAGTTACTAGAAACTTAAAATCAAGTTTGTAATATTGGAAGTTAATTAAAAAAAAAAATTATAGTACAGGGTGTTCATAAAACAAACTAAAAAAAAAAAAAAATACTGAGTTTATTTGAAAAGCGAAATAACAGTGTTTTTTTTCTTCAAAAAAGTCATTAGCATTTTGTTAGTTTTTTTTAACGCCTGAAAAATTTTAAAAAATATATTGGAAACTTAATTTAATGCCCACCCTGTTTTAATGTAAGTCTTCTGTAAACTGTACGAGTGAATGGCGTATGAATGTAATAGTAGCATTTCTTTTGAGACATATATTATACACGCTTGCATTTTTTATTTTTTGTATTGGAAATTTATCTTTTATAAGCTTCTTTATCCTAATGGATTAATAAACTTCTCATAAAAACTAAACAATAAATAAAAAAAGAAATAAAAAACAAACTTAAGCGTCTCAGAATTTATTATGAAAAAAAAAAAAAATTTAAACAAAATTGTTTAGTAATAATTAAACTTATTATGTATATATACATTATAATATATATATATATATAAACATAATAATATATATCTATACATAATAATATGTATAATATATTATATATAATATATATATATATATATTAATGATATATATTTCATTTATATTATGTATTGTTATAAAAAATTTTAAAGTTTTTGTTTTCGCCGTAATGATTGCACTTCCTTAAAACAAAATCAGTATTTAATTTATTGGATAAAGAAAAAATTAAATTTAAAAGTATAAAAAAATGCGAAGGAATTTTCATATTCTGTTAATAAAAATAAAAAGGACATTATAAAAAAAAAATTATATATATTATATATTTATTCATGCAAATAATTCATATGAATAGTTTAATATTTAAATTAGTTAAAAAAACTAAACAAAAAAAACAATATAAAAAAGTGAAATAGTTTAATTTTTGTTAAAGAAGAAAATTTAAAATTTTGAAACAAATGAAAATCCCAAACTTTTATAGTGGCATGAGCTTACCCGAGAAGAACAGAGTAAATATTACGAAAAAGCACGACAAGAACGCCAATTACACATGGAACTCTATCCGGGGTGGAGTGCACGAGACAACTATGGTTACGTTTCAAAAAAGAAGAAACGCAAAAAAGACCGATCGCCCGCGGATTCGGGAGGTATTGCACTAAAATTTACGACAAAAAAAACACACACACAAACACCAATACAAAGAAATGTATACAAATACTCACACACAAATATTTTCATGCATATATGTTTATTTGTTAAATTAACTAGTTATATAGCTACTAGGTTAAACCCTTTTTTTAACCGTTAATAAATGCACACTCACAAAAACACAAATGCACACAAATGAAACAAATCCAAACATATACGTTAGGGTGTTTATTTTCAAAGTTTTGGAGATGGATTTTATTTTTTTTTTTTTGCCTATACTTTAGCTTGAGGAATAAGAATAGTTGTCTTTATATTTGAGCTTCCTATCACAAACCTGTAATCGGAGCGGACAGAGTTTATGTCCGATTTCGTTGAAATTTTACGAAAAAAGCGACTTGCTAAAACGTAGAAAAAGTCTGCCTTAGGTGCAAAGATATAGGGTTTTAGGTATTTTATTTGTATGCCACCCACTGTTGTCAAAATACATCCACATTTTTGATGTATCTAAAAATGCGGACAAAATACACCCAAAGGGGAGTTTTTTTTTATTTAAAAAAATTGCGGACATATTAGCCTATGTTTTAGCACTGGATCCGAAGGGAACACTCCCAAAATTTCAGCTTTCTAGATCATACCTGCGAACGGCGCAATCAGTTTGTTTCCTATTACAATTCATATGGAAGCAACGACTTTTTTACGAAAACGCAAAAAAAACTGTCTTTGGTTTTTCTGCTTTTTCGTTTTTCCATATGAATTGTTACAGGAAACAAACTGATTGCGCAGTTCACAGGTATGATCTAGAAAGCTGAAATTTTGGGAGTATTCCCTTCGGATCCAATGCTAAAACATAGGCTAATATGTTCGCAAATTTAAAAAAAAAAAAACTCTCCTTTGGGTGTAATTTGTCCGCAGTTTCAGCTACATGAAAAATATGGATGTAGTTTGACAACAGTGGGTGGCATCTCCCATACAAATAAAATACCTATAACCCTATATCTTCGCACCTAAGGCAGACTTTTTTTACGTTTTAGCAAGTCGCTTTTTTCGTAAAATTTCAACGAAATCGAACATAAACTCTGTTCGCGCCGTTTACAGGTTTGTGATAGGAAGCTCAAATATTGAGACAACTATTTTTATTCCTCAAGCTAAAATATAGGCAAAATCCATCTCCAAAACTTTGAAAATAAACACCCTAATATATATATCCCAAAGAATTATTTTCTCGAATTGGAATTGGATGATTGCCATTCTTAAACATCATATTAGGGTGAATCAATTTTTTTTTTGTTTTTGAATCAAAGAGGTTGAATAGTTTCAAATAAGTACATGAAAGAAAACTTCAAAATGTTAATACTTACTGGCTCACTAAAATTTTTCGATTTACATGCGAAAGCAGGCATTATTAATCTATAACTCGTGAAAGCAAAACCCTTACATGAAAGTGAGCAAGTGCGTTAGAAAGAACATTTGCCATTAAAAACCATCGATCAAATACATATAAATACAAATATTTCGAAGTTTGAAAAAAAAAATACTCGTTTTTATTGTAAAAAACCTTATGCTCTTTCCAATGGGCTTGACCGCGTAAGATGTAAGATTTTTCTTTCACGAAATCGTCTAGTAAAGCATTCTTTCTCATATAATTCTTATGGGAAACTAAGCCAGCAGTAAATCCAAAAATAAAAAAAAAGCCAGCAGTAAATGTTAATATTATGAGCTCTCCTTGCGCCAACATTTTCTTTTGCAAATTTTGCAAGCTACAAAATTTTTTTGAAACAAAAAAAAAAAAAAATTTAAACACTCTTTCAGCATATATCTTTCGATATATATATTTCATATAGAAAATTTTTCACAAAATCCTCGATTTTAAATTCAGGTATACTCGTTTCAAACATCTATTCTCTATAAAGGGTTTAATTTTTAACCCAAATTTAAACCCACATTAGAGGTTTACTTTTTTTGTTAAAATTCTTCAAATTTACATAATAATTTTACTAAGTATATAATTAAACATTTCATGTCAAAACAATTAATGCTGAATCTTGAGGCCTTCAAATTTTCTGATTTTTTTTTATGGCTACTTTATGATATACCATAAATCATTTTGTCATAATGTTGAGCCCATTGTTGCTCTACAATTTAATTCGGAATTTATGAAAAATAAAGGAATTAATTTTTAAAATTTTAAAATTTTTTTGTCTATGTATACCAGGTGTATAACTAAGTAATGTAGTTCACGTTTAATTCAAGAGCTAAAGGAAGAATCGTTTATTCAAAGTATGCTCCCTCACTTTTCACACATTTTTCCCATCTTTCAGGCAATTTGTGAATTCCACGCCAATAGAATTCCTTGGGTTTTTCGGAAAACCAATTATCTAGCCAAATTTTCACATTTTCGTAGGAAACGAAGCTCAACGAGTGCGTGTCCCATCGATGAAAACAAGTGGTAATCGGACGGGGCCAGGTCTGGTGAGTAGGCCGCATGCGCGAGCATTTCCCAATTGAGTGCTTCCAACGTATCGCAAACCGGTCTTGCCGTATGTGATGGAGCGTTGTCATGGATGAAAATGACTTTGTGTTGCCTTTTTTGAAATTGCGGCTGTTCTCTCTGCAGCGCACAGTTCAAATCGGTCAATTGTTGTTGGTAGCGTGTCGTATTAACCGTTTCACCGGGTTTTAAAAGCTCATAACACACAACGCCCTCTTGGTCCCACCAACCACAGAGCATCGTCTTCCTGCCGAAGCGATTCGACCGAGCAGTCGATGTTGACGGTTGTCCAGGGTCTACCCAGGATCTCTTGCGCTTGAGATTCTCGAAAAAGATTCATTTTTCATTGCCATTGACAATTAGATGAAAAAAGGACTTTCTTTTGAACCGTGCGAGCAAAATTTCACATGTGTTTTGGCGCCTTTCCATCTGCCTCTCGTTCAAGTCATGTGGCACCCATCTACCGATCTTTTGAATCTTTCCCATGTCTCGTAAACGTTTGGAAACAGCAGACTGGCTCAGATTCAACTGCTCTGCGAGTTCTTTTTGTGTTTGGGAATCGTCTTCGTCCAATAACGCTTGAATTTCGGCGCCTTCGTACCTTTTCGGAGCTCCAGAGCGTTCTTTGTCCTTGAAATCGAAACCACCACTTTCGAATCTTTGAAACTATCTTTCACACGTTGTAGCAAGTGTCACTTGTTCACCAAAGACTTCAACAAGCATTCGGTGCGATTCCGCGGCTGTTTTCTTCAAATGAAAACACAAAATTATCATTGTCCGCGATTGCTCTTTATTCGGCACGAAACTCGACATGTTGACTACGCTGACGTAACACGTCAATGACACTCGATTGGCGCGAAACTTTGGCGGTATGACAGTTAAGGTTGACGCTTCACACTGTCAAAGTTTCATGACATTCGATAAATATGCAGGCTTGGGCGACATCTAAATGTTCGAACCGACATTACTTAGTTATACACCTGGTATATTAACTCAACGAAATGAAAAAATCTGTTAGTACAAAAAAAATGTTAGGAATTAGCAGCGAGCCCGCCGTAAGCAACCCGAAATGCAACAAAAATTCAACTGAAACGGAGTACGCCAACTTGTGGCTCAAAAAACCTTTAGTGTCATTATGGAAAATATGATTTTTGCGTTTTGCTAAGTTATCCTAAGCTGTGTTACATAGTTGCTGATACAAATAATTTAGATTTTTTTTCATTTGAGAGGCGTTACGCCGCCCATTTTTTCATTAAAATTTACTTTTGGTATACATATGTGCCAAATTATACAGCAGCGTCAGATATTTGATGAATTGGTTTTTTAAAAAACAGAAGTATGCAATAACCTTCTTTAGCACGAATTTGTTGTTTTAAAAAAGAAATTATTAAAATCGGTACAGTATACGCTAAAGCGTTACAAACCATTTTTTTGTGGCATAACCATCATTTTTCAAGAAAAAATTGAAAAAAAATTTTGGTTTTTAATAGCTTTGAACAATGGTCATTTTAAATATTTGAATTTGAATGTTTTGGCGTTGCCAAGTCGCACTGTGGGATGTCTGTAACTGTAGAGATCGTAAAAATAAAAATTTTAAGTTGCTTTTTTTTTAAATGTTCGTTCTATCAATTAATCAAGCCGGATTTTCGAATTTCATTGTCAATTTTTTTATAATATTAAACCAAACTTTAGTACAATTGTATCAAAGCTAAGGTGATATCTCAAATTTTATTTAACTTTTTCGTAGTATAATATTTGCAGAGATAAAAATATTTTTGGATATAAATTTTTTCGAAATTAAAAATTTTGAAGAAAATCGATATTATAAAACATGATGATTTATTTTCTAAAAAAGTTCAATATTTTTTATGAAAAGTACGCTTAAAATCGTAAGTTCTGAAAGAACAATTCAAATGATATTTCGCGGAGTTATGAGCATTCAAAAAAATGTATGTTTTCAAAAATTTATATCCCTCAAATAAAAAAAAAAAATTATAAAGAATAAAAAAATTAAAAAAAAATTTAAAAAAAATCAGAGTTGCAAAAGCCAAATGATGTCTAATTTGGCGTGGAATGCCCTATTTATACTAAAAATTGATTGTGTCAATTTGAGTAGAAAAAAACTCTTGTTTTACACTCAATGGGGTAATACTATCTGATAAAGGCGATAATTATCAAATAGCGATATCACAAAGTTTTTGCAAATAAGTATATGACGCATTTCATAGCAAATCGGTCACTTTTTTCGGTCACCCACTCTGATTTTTTTTCAAAATTGTATATATTTTTGTGGCTGATAGTAAAAGCATTCATGGATTTCTTCAAATTTTTTGGATTTTAGAGATGAATTCTACAAAATTCTATTTTTTTTGAAAATTCGAGCATTTAAAATCATAAATTTAAAAAAAACGTTCCGATTGGTGCATTTTCAGCAAAGTTATGAGCTTTTGAAAAAAAATCGAATTTTGAAAAAATTCATATCTCTAAAATGGATGGTCAAAAAATATTTAAAAAAATGTATGAATGCGTTTCCTATCAGTCCCAAAAAATTTATAAAAATTTTGAAAAAAATCGGAGGGGTGACCGAAAAAAGTGACCGATTTGGTATCGAATGCTCCCCATATATGTCATATTGACGGTCTCAACGTATGTATATTAGGTTGTCCTACTTTGTTTTTTTCAAAAAGACATTGACATCTCAAGAGATACATCGTTTGAGAAGTACTTTTTGTGTTGTCGTCGCGATCGTTTCAAAATTATAGCAATTTCATTCAAGAGCGGTGGGCGTTACAGCGAATCGATTTTTTTTTTCAAATTGACAAATTTATAAAAAAAAAAATAAAGGACTACCAACTACTCGGAGGCAGTTTGCTCATTGTGATACCCTACATACATATTATTATACTCTCCTTCTCCTCAAATTATGTTATTGAATGGGGGGGGGGGGTGGGCGTACCACTTAAGGAGTAATATTTTAAAGACAGTTCAGAAATGTAAAAAGTTAATTCTCAAACCTACGCAGATTCACACACTAGCTTTATAGGATATAAGATTAAGATATAAGTGTTTTAAGACTAAAAATTTTCTCATAATTTTCATTCATTGTTTTTACGTTCAAAATATAGTTTTTTAGAAATTTACCAAAACTTCGGACGCTCCGGGGTGCTCTTAATGTTTTCTCCAGAGTTTTTTTTTTGGCTGTTTCTTTTAGACAGCTACAATAGCTATATGCCCAAAGCAGGTGGGTGGTACACTCTTTAAAAATTTGTCAAGGACCACTTCCATGTATACTGTACATATGTATGTGATACGTTGAATCTTTTGCATTGAAATAATTCATTTTTGCATTGAAATGATTCATTTTTGCATTGAAATGATTCATTTTTGCATTGAAATGATTCATTTTTGTATTGAAAAGTTTCATTTTTGTATTAATGATTCATTTTTGCTTTGAAATGAATCATTTTTGCATTGCAATGATTAATTTTTGCAATAAAATGATTCATTTTCGCATTGAAATGATTCATTTTTGCATTGAAATCGCTCACTTTTGCATTGAAATGATTCATTTTTGCATTAAAATGATTAATTTTTACATTAAAATGATTCATTTTTACATTGAAATGATTCATTTTTTGCATTGAAATGATTCATTTTTGCTACAGCTGCATACAGCTGCATTTCACTGCTACTTCCAATGCTACTGCATATTAACGCTCATATTACACAAATAGGACTTAACATTTCAATCTATTTGATTCTTCATAATTTAGGTATGGCAATTTGTTTTTATTAAAATCATTTTAAATTGTGTTTTGTTGAAATTAACAAATTTACTTAAATTATTTTCAAATTTTTAATTTGACATTATTTGCTTGCAATGCCTAACAAAATACTTAAATACTGAAAGAACATGAATTTTTGCTACTGAAAATTGACTGTACCACAATCTTTCCGAAGTCGGTTGATTCTGTTTGACTTAGAAATTCCACACATTGGCACTCAATTTGCGTACTTTTGGCCACTGCTTATGGTTTCTTGTGTAGAGATGTCTTTTCTAAGATTATTTAATCCTCTAATGCAGCGATGGGCACATAGTGCCACTTTCCGCTCTCATGGCCCGTACCATTAGTCGAGGCTTTAATTAGAGAATAGTATTTATCGAAACTATTTTGTGATCGCATAGTATAAACAGCTGTAATGAGAGGCATACAATATTTGTATTAAATCGCTCTCGTTACTGGTTCAATCGTTTGCAATAAATCCTTCATAAACACTAATGCGAATACAAATTCCAACGATGCCATCACGCGTGACAAATCGACTGCTATTGCTACGTCATCACCATCGAATCATTCGCCGATTATTTGAGGCAAAGTATTCATAATATGGATATAGTTTTCAAAGATGGATTGTGAAGCACGTAAATGGCCAACCCAACGAGTTTCGATTAATATCAAAATGACCTGCTAAAAGATGTGATGCTGCCATATGCCGATGAAAAGATGCCACTTAAGTGAAGGTTCCAACGGGACAACGATCCAAAATCACCTCTTAAGTTTTTAAAGCCTTGCTTCAGAGCAATAAAATTGAATTTCTTAGTTGGCTTGCCCTGATCTGAATCCTGTTGAGAACTTGTGGGAGATCGTTAACATGAAAATCAAGATTTGAAAATTGAAAAACCACGTCAGATCTGTTTCAATCCTTGAAAATATCCTAGGAAGGGATATCGCAGGATATCATTAATAATGTAGTTTCCTCTATACCAAAGATATACTGCTGGCCAATGAAATAGGTACACGCTCTAAAAATTTTTTTTTAATGATAAGCAATCGACTCGTAGTGCAAATTCTAATTTAACGTTTTGTTAATAAGAAATATTTGACAAAGTGACAAATCCCGCTTGGACAATAAAATAGGTACACTTTGAGTTAATAATAGTTTTAGTGTGTATAAAAGCAAATATTTTTGTTAACGATAAATTCTAAGTGTAGCTTTGGAATTTTTCTGTAAAAGTTTGTAAAATAAGTTTAATATTGAAGGCTTTTGCATTTTAGATAGGTCGCGGCGTACTTTGCACTTCAGAACAACTCTTAAGTTTCGTGGTGAAAAAAATGGGTATGGCGGTGTAGCCAAAATTCTTGAGCGCTCTTGAAACTTTATGGTAAATGCCTTAAAAGAAAAAAAAAAATTTAAACAAACGAGTAAAAGCAAAAAAATCACACCAAGTGATGATCATCACATAAAGATAATGCCCAAAAAGGACCCATTTAAGTCTTCGAGGAAACATATATCTTCCCGCTATGTTTGATGAAGGTTAGTGTATGTAAAGCTTCCTGGTAGATTAGAGAGTAAGATTCCACTTCTTCGTAAGAAAAACTAACAAATGAGGAAAGCATTTGCCAAAAATCATGCTTCATGGTTTGGAGAAGAAGGAACCAAAAAGTGGACAAATTTACTATGGAGTGACGAAACGAAAATTAATTTGTTCCCCAGTGATGTTGCAAGGAATGTTCGTCGTCCTAAAGGGAAGGATTTCGACCAGCGCTACACAAAGAAAACCGTAAATCATGTTGGTGGAAACATAATGGTTTGGACATGCTTTTCCTACTACGGGGTAGGTCCCATTTTCCGTATTCAAGATATTATAGCCCAATTTGAATACGTTGATATTTTGCCAACTTTTATGCTAGCTTACGCAACTGATAAAATGACCTTAATTTTGCAGTTCCAGCAGGATAATGACCCCAACCACTCTTCGAAGTTGGTCTAAACTTGGTTTATGGGCCACAATATTGGGTGCTTGTCATGACCCTGTCAATTTTCTGATCTCAACCCGATTGAGAATCTTTGGTCTGAGTTGAAGAAAAGAATTTTAAATTCAATATTCAAAAATAAGAAAAATTTGTTGCAAAGAGTGCAACAATCATGGTACGCTATTCATTTGCGTGTATGTATGCCTAGGAAAACACAGGCCGTTTTGAACAATAATGGCGGTTATACAAGATACTGCTTTGTAACAAATTGAGACATTCTCAAAACTGTTAATATGTTGCAATAACTTATTTTATTTAGAAACATCAAAAGTGTACCTATTTTTATGACCAGATGAAAATTCAACGACGGATCCAATAATTTTATATAAGATATTTCCTTTGTTTTTTTTTAATTCAAATTGTTCCTTTTTTATAAAAACACTATAATCTTCATAATGATTACCAATTTTTTTCAAAATAAAATGTAAATAATAAGATATTTCTAAAAAATTCACTGAAACTCTGGCGAACCTATTTTATTGTCCAACTTTGCATGGGCTTGTGTCTTCCAGAATAAAGGGTTTGCAACTAAGTACTAATTTTAAAAATTTTTACTTACCATAAAAAAGAAGGTGTTCTACTTTGTCCGTTAAGTTTTCTGGCTTAAAGTGTTCCTTTGATAATAACTTTTTATTTATGAGACACTGCATTTTTAGAATTTTTGTCTGTCAATCATAAAAGTATAAATATATATAATAAATTCACAACATAGTTCAAAAACGTCGTTTTCACAAAAAATTTATGATATGAAAAAAATGTACTAAGAGGGTTCTTAAGTTTTGGCCACTACTGTATAGTAAAATTTTTTTGGCCCCCCTAAGCAAAGTCGGGTAGGTACGGGACTGCCTTGAGCATAGGGTATATATAATATTTATAAAATGATAAATAGAGTGTTCAAGAACTTTTTTTTTAAATACCAAATTTGTTAAACTAACTAAATTGTAGAGCAACAACAACAACAAATGATTTATGGTAAATCATCTACTACCTATAAAACAATCCAAGAATCAGCAAACTTCTTTCGTTTTGGCAATGGTATTTTTTTAGTATCAGAATTTCAAGTCTGGATTGCTTTTTACTAAATATAAAGGTTTCTTTATCCTTTAATCCAGCGGTGGGCATGAAAATCTAGCGAAAGGGCGCAACAACAAAAAACCAAATTTTAAATTTTTTTTTTGCTTTCATTTCCAAATTCGCCAACAGCACAAAAAAAAAACCAAATTTCACTGCAAATAGAAACAATTGCTACATTCGTCAAGACACAATGCTGCACCGTCGCTAATGCTTTTGTGTGTTGTTTTTGTTTTCATTTGAACTCAAGGCAACGCTGCGCGTCGACAGCGTTATAATTCTGCGAATTGTTTTTTGGTTGCTTGTGCGTCGAATAAAATGGTTCGGGCCTTGAGGGCGAAAAGTGCCACTACATGCCCATCGCTGCATTAGAGGGTTAACCTCTAAAAAAAAGGTACAAAAGTTATATCCGGAACTTCCGATGGCTATATCTCCGAAACTAAATCCGAGCGATACTTTTTTTTTCATATTTCTTATTTATTTTTAACCCTTTTTACCCCTAAAAAAATAAATAAAATTGGATAATGTCAGCTAAAATAAACTTAAGCCATCTTGCTGTGCCCCCCCCCCCCCAAGCCTTGCGCCTGGGCCCACTAGGTATGCTACATCGATTTATTTTCATTCACTAAAAACAAATAGGTGCACATTTTTTACATTCAAAAATCCTAACAAAATGAGTTATATTTTACGACCATTTTGCCGGCCTCCCCAAGTCTTACGCCTGGGGCGACACCACCCTCGGTCCCTACTGGTCTGCATTCAATAAGCACTGCAAATATGTAACTGATGGCGCTGCAATGCTTATTGGTCTTTTTTTGAAAAAAGCTGTTGGATATTGCAAACAATTGTTTTGAAAATTGTTATCGAAATTCAACTTTTCTTTTATTCAAAAAAAAAAAAAAAAAATTATTTTAGTACAGAAAAATACTTACAGTTTATTTGTATAATTAGTTTCATTGAAAGTTACACACATTTAACATACAATTTTGCAAATTTTTAATAATTTTTTTATGTTAATAATTTATTATATTTTTTTTTTTTGGAAATTTTATTTATTTTTTCTGTCTAGTTCATAAATTAGAAATGTATTTTCTATAATTTTATGCAGTAATATTTGCATAATGAGTTTTATTATATTTTTCTTTTAACGTACGAACTAGTCTCATTATTTAAAAACAAAAGCAAATAATTCAAAATTATGAAAATTTTAGTTGAAATTTAATTTGAGTAACTTTTTTGTGCATGTCAGAAAAATTAGAGAACTTTTTCTTAATTTCTGAAAAAAGTTTAATAAAATTGAGCGTTTTCCAAATATGTATACTAAATTTTTTTTTTTAATTAAATTTAAATCGTCATAAAAGTTTATGTTTTTTTTTTGGAATTTTTACAAAAATCGGCCCAATTTTATGTTTTGGAAATTAAAAACTTTTATTTAAGCATATGATAAGAAACAGCAACAATATTTGATAATAAAAAAAAAAAAAACTTTAAACTGAAATTAATTTTTTTTTGTCACCAACAACAGCAAATTCGCAAAAAAATTTATACACTTTTCAAATAAAAAAACCCGCTTAATAGTTTTCTTTTAACAAATCCTTAATATTTTAATATTTATTTATATAAGCAGATAAGCATACAATTATTAAGATTTTTCTGTATCAAACAACATTTCAATAAACTTCTTATGTTTAATTAATTATAAATAAAAACTGTATTAATAAAAAATGACTAGTCACACGTTGAGCGACTGATTGATTAGCTGATACACTGATTAGGCGGTGCCTAACTTTTCTGAATAATAAAAAAAAGTTAATATATATTAAAATATAAAAAAGTAAACATTCGTAAAATCTTAATTAAAAAAAAATAATTTTAAAAAAGAATTGATTTCTTTTTTTTTATAAAATAATATAAAATAGTTAACACTCGTAAAATATTTATTAAAAAAAAATAATTTTTTTAAATTATTTTACTAATGTTAACTTTTTTTAGGCATAATTGTACTTTAGGGCCTATAGCCCGAAAACTAAAATTTTAATTTTGTATTATGTATTTTGGGGCGCTGATCACAATGGTGCTAAAAAAATTGTCGGTCTCAAATTGTTTAGAAGATACAACCGTTTAAAGTTTCAAAAATTCACATTTATTTTCACGAAAATATCCACTTCAAAATGCGTTTATTCTGTATTTTGGGGCCCTAAATGCAATGGCATTTTCTCTCAAATGGTTTAGAAGTTACAGCGGTTCAAAGTTTTGAAAATTCACCTTGCGCTCCAACCCACACGTAAGTATTACATATTACTGTGGCTAAAAGGTGTTGGATATTTATAGACTGATCCGCGTCGAAGACATCGCGAAGCCGGTGTTGTGTTTTTGGGAGTTTAAAATCCCTAAAAGCGGCCGCTGGCCGCCCAATTACCCTACTTTTGATTTATAATTACTGTGGCTACCGATGCCGGTGTTGGACATACTATAGGATGTAAACATTTTTTAGTATCGATATTTCAAAAACAAACGGGGTATCGATTTTTTTTACTTAACATTTTCGGTTTATTTTGACGCGTTTTATCGAAAAACTATAAAAAATAAATAAAAAAATTTTTACACAATTTATTTACACAAGGGGGGGTACATGAAATTTTCACACTTTGACCAATGTTATCTCGAAAGCCATAAGAGACCGACATTTTTCTTCCAGATTCGGTTTTAGGGGGTAAAACTCAATGTTTCTAAAAAAATTGGAGCATAAGCCCTAAAGTATAATTGTTCCTTTTTTTATATTATTTTATAAAAAACCAAAAAAAAAATAAAAGAAATAAATTTGTTTTTTAAAAAACATAGTTTTTTTTTTAAATATAATTTTTTGTTTTATAAAATACATAATAACTTTTTTTTTAAAACATTTTTTTTAATTAATATTTTACTAATAATATAATAATATTATACATATGTATGTAACATACTATATTATATAAAAAAAAAGATTAATTTATTTTAAAAAAGTAATTTTTTTTTATAAAATAATATAAAAAAGTGAACATTCGTAAAATATTTATTAAAAAAAAGGAAAAACACTTAACATATATGTACGTAAGTACATTTGAAAAATGTGGCAACACCACACCGACAATGCTATAATTTGCTATTAAACTTATTACCATTTTTTAAAAGTATTTTAAGTGAAACGCTCTACTTCATCGTTGTCGAATAATATTGGTGTGCTTGGTAATTATTAAGCAATGTTACTCAGTGTTTTTGCTTAGTCAGTTACCAAAATCAGCCGCTTACTAGTCATAGTTTATTGATACTGCCGTAACTCTATAAGCAAGCAATATATAGCTGTACTGTTATTAAGTTCCTATATATATATATATGTACGTATAATTACCCTATACTCATATATGTGATATTGGCAATTGCGAATTCGCCCGAACCCGTGATAACGATCAGTCAATCCTACAGAAACTATATACTATGTGGGGCATTATATTTATTTATTTCTTTATTTAATAATTTTTATATGTTATGCTGTACGAAAAACTTTAATACTCCCACTATTTATTCTCAACTTTATGCGTTTCATTTAGAGGACTTCGAAAGCTATATAACACTACTTTCTCGAACACGAGTTGAGCCTTCATTTTTTTGCTACTTCATGAAATTTTAGATAAAAATATAGAAAACAAAATTCATTACGCGTTTTTTTCAACTTAAAAAAAAATTAGTATTTATTTGAAAAAAAAAAACCCATTCATAATTTTTTTCCGAAAAATTTTTTTCCTTTTTTTGAAACATTTTTTTTCGCAGCTTAGACTCATCATGATTTTATTAAAAGGGCTGTGACGATTTCAAATATTGCACTTTCTCAACCATTTTAAGTTTTATATATAAAGGGGACGTTCTTCTACAAACCGAACGAATTTTGACAAAAATTGACCGAAACATTTTTGATTTGGCTGATATGATTCCTTTTTGTTTTGAGTGCTGTATCGAAAACGAAGCGATACGTGTCGAGTATTATTTTTGAAAAACTTTTTTTTTTCAAAATAGAGCGAATTTAAATTTTGAGAATTTCATGATTTTTGGCTTGAAGACTCACTTTCAAAAATTCATAACTTCGGTTCTGTTAAAGCAGAGATTCTTAAACTGTGGTCCGCGGACCCCTGGGGGTCCGCGAAGCCATTCCAGGGGTCCGCGACACAATTTTGACATCAAATAATTTTACATCATCGAACTTTTCGTTTTATTCAAATAACTCATTTATTAAAAATTATTTTTAAAAAAACAAAGTGTGAATTTACTTTTGTTTAAACCCGGGATGCCCAGCACCTAACTCTTGCCACTCTTTCTACTCTTTTACAACATTATCAATTTTTGTAAATTTCAGTTTGAATCTAAAAGGTGCAGCTTCATATAAATTTAAAGTTTTAATCTTCAACTTTAAATTTATGTGAAGCTGAAGCGACTACAAAAAAAAAATGGAATTATGGTCAAAACGCATTCAAAAGTGTGTGTATGAGTCTTTTTCAACACTCAGCGATTTTATAGAATTTCCTTATAGAGAACTCAGTAATGAAACTCGGCTGCTTTTTGATGGCTCTAAAAATCAGCTTCCAAAAGTATTTTCTTTGTCCTGCTTCTGTTAACGATGGGATCAGGGATCCATTTAACACAGATGTTAGTAATGCTAAGCAATTATCGACATTAGAGCAAGATATGCGCGTGGATATCTCTTGCGATACGCCTTTGAAACTAAAGTTCAATAAAATTGAGCTAACTAACTTTTGGTTACCCTTAAAATCCGATTACCCTGCAGTTGCAAATAAAGCCCTCCAAAACTTATTTCCGTTTTGTACAACGTATTTGTGTGAAAAGGATTTTTTGGTACTATTATACATAAAATCATAGTATAGAAACAAGTTTAATGTAGAAGCAAATCTGAGGATAAAACTTAAGAATATAGAGCCCGACATTGTGGATTTGGTTTCAAGAAAACAATATCATCCATCTGATTAAGTAAAAACTTCCACAGAAGAAAATATAACAAATTTCGCTTATAAAATAACATAAAGTTACCAAAAAAATAATTTTTATTATAAGCTTTGTTATTATTATATTCTTTATTAAAAAAGATTTGAAAAAAAAACAATTTATTTTCTTAGCTTTATATTGACCAAGAAATATTTGTCTGAGTTTAATTTACATACATACTTTGACTTGTAACTTTTTTAATTCCTTTACATTTCCACAATTTTTATTCATTTTGTGTTTTAATACATGAAAATCCTTATAAAAAATGTTTGCCCTTATAAACGAGTAAGTAGTGTCTGTAGGCTTGTCAACTTTAAGACCTTAGGAAACCGGACATAGTGTTGAAAATACCTTTAAAAACCGGAAAAATTAAAGCCAAAAAAAATTAATTCGTTCCCTAACCTCGTCAGATAACCGGACATTTTATGCTTGGTTGAGTTTGACAACCGGACCAAGCTCTCAAAAACCAGACTGTCCGGGTGAAAACCAAACGGTTGGCAAGCCTGAGTGTCTTTGTCATAATTGAGCCCAAAATTAAGCTTAAGAACGACGTCAAATGTCTAGGGTTGGGGTGGGGTCCGCAAAAAAAATTTTGCTCGATAAGGGGTCCTCGGACTACATAAGTTTAAGAACCCCTGTGTTAAAGCAAGAAAATTTAAATTATTTTCATTGTAAAGCTAAGAAAATGAGCTTTAATAAAAAAATTATAACTTAAAAATTTATTGACAAATTAATATTGTTATAAACTATTTAAATCAACTTTTAACAATTTTCACCACCCTGTATCAAATTTTTAATCACTTACGACGTCAAATTTCCTATTGAAAACTTTTTTTTTAATGGGGAAACTATGGTGCAAGAAAATAATTCGGGATATAGAATCTGCGCGCCGATAAGACGTGTCACACTACATAAATTAAGTTATTTCTATATAATAATGGTTTCCGTATTTTACGTTTTCGATAGAAAATTTGGCGTAGGTGACATTAAAAATTTGATACAGAGTGGTGGCAATTGTTAAAAGTTGATTTAAACATTTAAATTGTTTATAACAACATTAATTTGTTAATAATTTTTAAGACATAATTTTTTTCCTTAAGTTAATTTTCTTAACTTTAAAATGAAAATAATTTTAGCAGAACCGGAGTTATGAATTTTTGAAAGTGAGTCTTCAAGCCAAAAATCACGAAATTCTCAAAATAAAAATTCGCTCTATTTTGAAAAAAAAAAAAAAAATTTTTTTTCAAAAAAATCCTCGAATCTCTTCTTTTTCGATACAGAACTAATTAAAAAAAATTTCAACCAAATCAAAAATGTGTCAGTCAATTTTTATCAAAATTCGTCCGGTTTGTAAAAGAACGTCCCATATATATAAAAATATTCCCCTACTTCTCCTAAATTATCGTATTTAATGGGGGTGAACCACATCGAATGCTGGTGAATTCCAACTTGGCTAGTTCCTCAAGACCAACAATGCATAACCAAAATATTTGGTTCGTTTTCTCATTAGCCCAGTGAAAGTGCCTCGTCAGCACTACTACAACAGATCATAGCTCTCTCCGCTGCTGAATTTTAAGCGAAGTTTTGTACTTCCTAGATTCAGTTTAGACTACATGTTTCGAGATGTGTTCTGCATCCGACGGTAGGGTTCCACCTTCTGTTCATTTGTTTCTTGATTATATGCCCTCTATACGATAGTGTAGTTTCGCCAGCTGTATCTTGTTGATTCTCCGGTTTTTCTGATCCTATTCTGGCACATTCGTCAGCTTTATCATTTCCGAAGTTCTATATATATTCATAATATTTCTTAGGTCCATTTCTACGTAAAAAAAGTTGACTCCTGAACTTTTTGGTTTAGTTATCTTTTTCAGGGAAAAATATAATTTGAATTAAACTTAAAAATGAGCGAAAACTAAAATGTGGGTATTTTTAATTTTTATTTATTTAATATTATTAGCGAAAGTATTAAATTATAAATACTGAAAGGAAGCGTATTAGCTGCTAGAGCTTTCGATTTTACTTAAAATTCAAAAATTGATTTTTTTATTTTATTTTCTTTTGTTTTTTTAATTTTACACAAAAACCATTAAAAAATTTTTTATTTAAATTTTTATAAACTTTATTTTTTAAATGTATTTATGTAAAGACCAAATTCATCTCAAACAATGCAGTCGGAGTGACTTCGAATTGCGGAATTGGTTGCCGATTAAATATGTTGTTTTTCAAAGTAATTAAGGGAATATACCGTCCTCCTATTTGATTGAAAATTATTTTTTACGAAGTTATGACCATTTAAAGTTTTAGTGTCAGAGCTTGAAAAACCGCTGAAAATTGGTTCAAAATAGTCGCATTTTCATCCAAATCGCGTAGAGTGGCTTGACATTTCCATTTTGGGGAAAAAAATATCCAGACCTCAAATGTGTTTCAACAAGCATTAAACTCATGTAATTTTTCTCTCATATCAATACAAATACACAGTAAAATTTTAAGCGTAAAAAACATTAGGATTTTTGAAAAAATCAGCCTCGTTTTTTTTCATAAAAAGCGCTATAATTCCGCCAATTTTCAACAACTTTCAAAATTTCTTAAAGATTCTGACAGAGAATCAGGAGTTCTATTAGAATCAAAAGACAAAAATTAATTATTTTTATTTGGATGAAAATGCGACTACTTTAAACCAATTTTCAGCGGTTTTTCAAGCTCTGACACTAAAACTTTAAATGGTCATGACTTCGTAAAAAATAATTTTCAACCAAATCGGGGAACGGTATATTTCCTTAATTACTTTGAAAAACAACATATTTAATCGGCAACCAATTCCGCAATTTGAAGTCACTCCGACTGCATGGTTTGAGATGGATTTGGTTTAAATATCAATTGCACTTTAAACTTGCTACAACATAATATGTTAGGAATTAGTTAATTTTTCGAAAAAAAAATTTTTTTGATTTTGATATGTTGTCTATGAGCGATCAAAAAAAGTTGCGTTTTCGTAGCAAAAATTGCGAAATTGCACTGATTCATTTATAGGTTAAGACTCTTATGCAATGATGAGCAACAACATGCACGCAAAGCTTCGTTTCCATGTAGTGGTACAACAACCATATGAAGTTCTACTTTTGCTGCAGTAGAACTGAATCATTTTTGTGCTCTCACATTTCTGTACGTATACACAAATGCTCTCTCTGGTTACTCTAAATTGCGCTCTCTTTAGAACTTGCCTAAGAATTTGTGCCCATTTATGGTTAAGAGTCATATGGACCAGCGCGATTTTTCGAAAAACATAATAACAATTTTATATTTCAGAAATACAATTTTTACTAGCTTCTTGGTTGTTAGAACATTTTATTGCTCCAAGTGTTTTTTTGGCGTTTTCTTTAGAAGTGGTCTGAGGCCATTTTTGAAAAAATTAAGCATTTCCATCTTAAACAAAGTAGTTCATTTTTTCTTTTGATTCTAATAGAACTTATTATACTCTCTCAGAATATTTAAGATTTCGAAAATACTTGAAAATTAGTGGAGCTATGGCGTTGATTTTCTCAAAAAGTAAGCTTCCTAGCTCAAACCTGTAAACGGCGCGTACAGAGTTTGTGTCCTATTTACAAAAAAAAAAAAACACGGAAAAAATCTGCCTTAGGTAACATACATAGATATGAGGCGTCCAATTGCAAAACCGGCCAAGTCAAAAAAAAAATCAAATTTTGAGATATTCTCATATATCAAAATCTAGACCATCTTTCTACTATGTTTTTAGATTAAAAAAAAATTTTTTCACAGAAATATTACATTTTTTAAATTTATTTTTGATGCATAGATTTCAAAACCGGCCCAATCTATGAATTTGCTTTCAAAACCAAGTCCAGTACATTGATATCAAAACTGTTTAAAATCCACTTTTTTTTTCAAACAAAATTTGTTGATTACTATGTCAAAACCAGTCAAGTTGATGTTCAATGGAACATAACGCGCCAAGTCCAAAATTGTTTTCTCAAAAACATAAGCAGCTCAAACTCGAAAAGGCTGATATGACATGTTTTGAATAAGATATTTTATAGGCTACTAGTGGTGGCCGCGGCTTCTCGTTGTTTTTGAAATCCTTATTATATATATTTTATACTATCTTCTCTCTTCATTAGTAGCCAAAAACAGAAACAATTGAAAGAGAGTTTGTTCTTTGGACTTCATAGCCAAATACAAATAGTAATTACAAATGAGATGAAGAATAAAACAACGATAACACAGAATTCAAGAAGCAGCATGAGCAATTTTTGTGTGAGGTTTTGCAAAATCTTAATCCAATAAAAACGATATTTAACTTTAAAAAATAAAAAAAAAGTATCCAATAACACTCTTTAGCACAAATTAGTTCTTCTTTCTGAAATTTCATTAAAAATCAATCAAAATAGACTGATTTATGTCTAAGTCAGAATTCAAGAAGCAATTTAACTTCACAAAACTAAATATGTTATTTTGAAACCAAAATTATTAAAATCGGTACAGTATATTTTTTTGCGCCAAAGCGTTACAAACCATTTCCATATAAGCAATTTTAAATAAATAGTATAGACTATATGAGGGAAATTCGTTTTAATTTTTCAATGAACATAGATAAACGTTTTTCGTTGTTTTTCCAAAAGTATGAAAGGGGTGGGTTTTGAAACTGGACGCCTCATATATTTTTTTAGATATTTTAGTTATATGAGAGTTGTTGTTGTCAAACCACGCCCTTAGTTTTAGTGTGGCTGAAAGTGTTTACAATATACATACAAATGAAGCGGTTTTTTTTTTGTGGTCCCTGTATTGTAGAATTGGGTATGAAGAAAATTCCCCTCTTCATCTTTCTAGTTTAAGCCTGTTTGTTTCCTTTACAAGTCATATGCAAGAACCGAAGTAGGTACCAAAAAAACCGCGAACTTTTTATCGCTCGTAGACGGTCTACGAGCGATAAAGTTCGGTCTACGGTAGACCACCGTGTGTATAAGGTTAATTTTATTTTGAGTTTATTCTTAAAATTTGAAAAAGAAATTTAAATACCTTTCTGAATTTTTGAAAGATTTAATTTTTGTTGAAAAACTTTTCAAAAATGCAGAAAAAATCAATTTCATACCCTCGGGATATGAGTATTTATTTACATAAGTTATGATGCAGTCTAATTTTTTTTTTGTCGTGCAAATTGAAAATATGTTAATTAAATGTATCGAAAATGCAAACTTCACCAATTTTCAAGTACAACTCAAAATATATTTACCCTTTAGAAGAAACAAAAATAAAAAACCAAAAAACATTTCAAAAGTATCAACTAGTTCCATATTATGTTCATGCAACTTTTTTCGTAGAGTTGATATTGAGTTGAAAATATTTTCAAATTTTTTCCTTTATTCACCGAAGTGATTTATGGTAAATGTTCATATAATAGCTCAGTAAATGGTCAAACAATGCCTACATAAAAAAAAAATCAGACACCTTTAGTTCCGATTCCTTGCGTTTCGCAGCACAATGCCTCACAAATTATCAGCGGACAAAATTACAGCAGTTATTGGTTACTCGAAAGCAACGGTTACTTTATGCAATATTTATTTAAACATTGTATACAACATTGTATGACAAACATACCTTACCTATGTACATGTATAGCAGGGTTAGCTTAGTTTTATTGAAAAAAAATATATATATTATCAGTCTTTGGGAATTCCTCCCGTTTAAATACATTGGCTATTTTAGAAACAAAATTTAAATTTTTCAATGGAATCAAAGTTATAGCAAAAGCAAAAACACAAAAAAAAGAAAAACAAAATTGTATAAATAAAAAATAATAATTTATAATACATCTAATTATTTAAATAAACATAAAATAAATTTTTATTTTTCTTTTATTCCATAAAAAAAAAACGAAAAAAAAAATTTAAACTGATAAATATCAAATTTTTGGAAAATAAAATTTGTGTAATCAAAAAAAAAAAAATGCGAAAAAATAACAGTGGCATGCACTTGGCCGTGATGAGCAAGCCAAATACTACGAGTTAGCACGACGGGAGCGCCAGCTGCATATGCAAATGTATCCGGACTGGAGCTCTCGGACAAATGCGTCCAGAGGGAAAAAGCGAAAACGCAAGCAAGATACAAATGATGGAGGTTAGAAAAACAAAACATAAGCTAAAAAATAAACACACACAAAACAAAAAAAAAAAACAAGTACACACAAAATCTAGAAAAAAAACAAAAACAGAAGAGTTTTCAAAACATAAAAAATACTATCCGATTTTAACTAAACTTTTTTCTAATTAAAAAATGTTTATTCAAGTAAATAACCATTTATTCGTTCATAACTTTTTTGTATATACATATATATATAATACGCTTGTTTCAAGAAATACTTTTAAATATTCTCTGTATCAACTTTCAAATTTAATTACTTTTAATTTGCTGTTCGGTAATCGGTTTTAAGTATAATACTAAATCTTTCAGCAAATAAAAATTAATAAACTTAAGAACATAACTTAAGATGTTGACATATTTAAGTGCAGTGAATCTAAGCTATAAACTGTTATTTATTTAACAAATTTTTATTAGAAATGCTCTGATAATGCGAACATTTGTTTTTCGAATTCTTTATGTTAATTTTTTTTAGTTAGCTGTGTTGAAAAATATCCAGAAGTGGCATAATTTTCCTGTAAAATATAAATAATAGAAAAACTGTTTCAAAAACTTAAAAAATTCTGTATACTTAAAAAGCGTGTCCGATTTGGCATGGAACGCAAACGTGGTATAACACAGTTTCAGCCAAGCACGTGCAATCACTACTCCAATCACTTACGAGTGTTTTGAAGATTTGAAACTTATTCAGGACTTATTGAACTTAAGCAGTATGTGCTCACTACCACAAGCAGACTCGCTCACGACAAGCATGTGTTGATGATTCTGTATACGTGCACGCTTTTCTACGCTCTTTAACGCTTTTTTCTCGCTCTTTAAGCGCCTTCTTGCTCTCATTTTACGCTGTGCTCGTTCACTGGGCAGCACCGAACTTAAGCCACGTGAACCAATTGCCTTTTTGTTCATACATAACGCTCACTTACTTCAAGACTGGCATAACTCTAAAAACGTGATTTTTGAGTGTGAAAAAATCAAAATGGTATCTTATAAACTTGCCTTGTGAGCAGTATTTATGAAGACATACTTTTCAACATTTTCATATAAAAAGTAACTTTTCGAAAACTATAAATGCGGTTTCCTCCCACCTTATGTTTTTTGAGCTATGCCAGTCTTGAAGTAAATGAGCGTTATGTACGACTGTTGGTATCCGTGACTTCTTACGCGCACGTTTCCGTTGTTTTTTTGCATTATGCAATTACGCTCTTAACAGCTCATTCTAACTTCTCTCTTCAATAGTAACCACAAAAAAACAACAATTGAAAGAGAGAGAGTTTGTGCTTTAATCTTCGAAACTAATCACAAATGAGTAGAAAGGAAAAGACAACAATAACAACAAGGAATTCAGTATGCAGCATAAGCAATTTTTGTGTGAGGTTTTGCAAAATCTTAATCTCATAAAAAATTATGTAAAACTTTAAAAATAAGAATGCCATAGTCTTCTTTAGCACAAATATATTGTTTTAATAAAAAATTTTTAAAATCGGTTCAGTATATTTTGTGCCAAAGCGTTACAAACCTAAAATCAGTTCTATATAAAAAAGTATAGATATAGTTAGTGTTTTACAAGTGCTCAAGTTCACTTTTTCACTCAATCAGCTGCTATTCTCGTGGGAAGCTTTCTTGAGTATTCGCTCTTGTGTATGTAAAATTAGTAGAACAGTTGTAGTAAGTTGAGTCTTGTGCTTCGTTGCTTTTTAATTGCAACAACGTAACAATGAAATTTTCTTCTTTTTTTGACATAAGCTTAATTTCGATTTTTTTTAAAGCTTAGCATTTAAAGAAAAGCTCTTCCACACAAAAGGAAATGTTTGTAAAAGCACAAAAATACGAGCTTACCTGCTGCTATGTCGTATGATCTATTACGCACTTTGAAAAGTAGCCCACCGAAAATGAAATGAAACTTAGTTTGACTATGTAATTTTTTGACTAATTCGAAGAATATTCTAATATTTTCTGATGTAAAAAACTCTGAATCATTTGAATATGAAATTTTATAGCCCAAAGGCTACTGAATGGTTTTGGCGAGATAGTTGATAAAAGCTAAAAGTTTGTTATTTAGCATACTTTAGCTGCCTGATTTGTTTTCTTCAAAGTTTCAGAGTTTGAGTTAAGAGCTATTGCGCAAAACCACCGCGAACTAACCACCAACCTAGATGACGGGTCTTTGAAATTGTCATATCAGTTCTGGTGCAAATACCATATAACAAACAACTAGTAGCTTGAATCAAAAAAAAATCCTTGACCTCGGTCTCGTTCTACTGAAACTTTAATCTAGGCAAATGAATTTAAAACCTTAAAAGTAATTGCCCTTGATGGTACAAGAAAAAAATATTTCCAACCAGGGTTGCCAACGACGAATTAACAGCCTTCCAAAAAGCCGAAAAATTTCTTGAAATACAATTTCGGCCTTTAACTCCAATTAACGGCCATTTACGTCCAATTAACGGGCTTTATCTCCAATTAACGGCCATTTACCTCTAATTGACGGCCATTTACCTTCAATTAACGGACATTTACCTCCAATTAACGGCCATTTACCTCCAATTAACGGCCTTTACCTCCAATTAACGGCCCCCTACGCAGTCTACGGCTTTGGCATGCAATTAACGTCCTGGCCGCATCAAAAGCGACCACTTGGCATCGCTGGCTCCAACTATCGAGCTTCATATATTCTTAAAAATACACATAATTTGTTGTTTGTTCAAATTTTTTAACTACTTATTCAAAAAATTTCATTTAATATTCAAAATGTGGGAACTTTGCCTTGCGAAATTAATTTTTTGAAACATGCATTTTAACGCTCTCCATTATTGTCAATATTTAAAAATCATAAATATATTAAATTTTTAGAAAATTTTTCAAAAAAATTTCATCAAATTTTACAATAAGTATTATGTAAGTAAGTAGTATGTCAAATATTGAAAAAAAAAACATAAATCATATATATGTGTGTATATACTACATATATGTATGTATATGTTAATTTCTTCATACTCACTTATACAAAAAAACATTTATTGCAATGAATAAAATATTTATATACAATATAATAGGAAATTTTATTTTAATAAAGTATGTGAACATTATTCATTATTTTAAGCTATGTATATCAAAATTCAAAAATCTTGCAAATATTTAAAATTGGGCCTTTTATGGAAAAATTTCATACATATATACATATGTTTAACTTTAATTGAAAATTTTTTTAAATAAAAACTTGCATGACGTTGCATGTTGCATGTTTTAAAATACGTTGTAGTATGTGCATTAACACAAAAAATAGTGCCATCCAATAAGCGCTTAATAATGTTTTCAGTAAATTTTGATGCTTGTAATAAGTAATATTCATTAATATAAAATATAATACATATTAGTAGTTATTAGTTCCAACTAATTTTTCGATTACAAAAAATGGTAATATAACATGCATATGTACATACGAATGAAACTAGGCTGGACATTTCTAGATCTGAGTTAGAAAACCCCATTGAAAAAGTGTAGGTGATTGCATTTTTATGCTGAAAAAGTCGAAAATGACGTTAAAAAAATAAAAATAAATATGCAATAACAGCAGGCTTTAGCACAAATATGCTGTTTCAAAAAATAAATTATTAAAATCGGTTCTGTATATTTTGCGCCAAAGCGTAACAAACCATTTTCATAGAATCTATTTTATATAAATAGTATAGATATATTTATACTATTCTTTCTGAAATTTCATGAAAAAGTTAACAAAATAAACTGATTTTTGCCAAAGTCAGGAAATTTTCAAACAAACAGCGTGTATTAGCTTTCGATAGCTCCTAAAATCAACTTTACCGTAAAATGGAAAAAAATTTAAAAAATATGCCTACAAAAGAGAATCAGTAAAAACAATAATAACAATATAGAATTCAAGAAGCAGCATACTAGGCTGATTGAAAAGCTCCGGGCCTGACACAGAGAGGGCGCCACAAATATCGAATCCTTATTATTTTTGACAGCACCTATCCTTCAAAAGGCTACATGTGAAATTTCATTAACATCTGTCAAGTAACTAGTTTGGTTTTCACAGCTGTCCAAAGTGCATCACCTCTGTGTTTTTTTTTAACTATGGAACAAAGTGAATTTCGCATTTTGATAAAACATTGCTTTGTGATCGGAAAAAACGAGAAGCACATCTGCTTCGCCGAAAACAACTGTTTACAGATGGTTTGCTGAATTTAAAATGGGTCGTACGAGCACCAGTGATGCAACACGTTTGGGCCGGCCAAATGAGGCGACCACTTCAGAAAAGATCAAGAAAATCCATCTTATCCTTTTGAAAGACCACAAAGTGGAAGGGAGAGAGCTAGCAGACATAATGAAGTTGTCGATCGGTAGTATTTTCAATATTTTGCATGAGCATTTCGAAATGAAAAAGATGTGCGCGCGATGGGTGCCGCGATTGCTGACAATTGGTCAAAAGCAACATCGTGTCGGTGATTCAAAGCAATGGCAACATTGAACGAGTTGCAATACGAATTGCTGCCCCACCCACCGTATTCTCCAGACTTGACCTCCAGCGACTATTATCTTTTTCCAAACTTGAAAAGATGGCTCGCTGGTAAGCGCTTTCACTCGAATGAAGAGGTCATTGACGAAACGGACGCCTATTTTGAAGAACTTGATTGCGACGACTACCAGAAAGGCATCAAAATGTTCGAGGCCCGCTATACTCGTTGTTTTGAGCTAAAAGGAGATTATATTGGAGAATAAAAGCAAATTTTCCGAAAAAAATGTGTTTTTCTTTGTTAGGCCCGGGACTTTTCAATCAGCCTAGTAAGCAACGAATAATCAAACGACAATTTTTGTGTGAGGTTTTAAAAAA
Organism: Meiosimyza platycephala; assembly: GCA_963662105.1. Taxonomy (NCBI): domain Eukaryota; kingdom Metazoa; phylum Arthropoda; class Insecta; order Diptera; family Lauxaniidae; genus Meiosimyza; species Meiosimyza platycephala. The sequence continues at coordinate 5,921,371 of OY759212.1, forward strand.
ATTATGTCTAGAAAATAGGATATTTAACTTAAAAAAAAAAAATGCAAAAAATAAGTACGCAATAACCTTTTTTAGCACAAATGTGTTGTTTTAAAAAATAAATCATTAAATTCGGTTCAGTATATTTTGCGCCAAAGCGTTACAAACTATTTCCATATAAGCAATTTTATATAAATAGTATAGATGATGTTTCGAAACACTATATGTACAGTAGATATGTTTTAAAAAACCTCATGCTCTAGAATTCTTCGGGAACGCTTAAAATTTGAAAATTTATTTATATCCTTATTCAAAAAACAAAAGCTCCCAGAGCTGTGAAATTTTCATTTTACGACATTTCAGTAAAAAAATTAAGAAAGTGAAATTTTTTTCTTATTTATATCAAATTTTTTCATTTTTTTTTTATTTTTCTGTGAAAGCACAGAGTTACAGAAAAACTGGCTTTACGTTTGACCCAAAGATTTTGAGCTTCGTTGTCGTTGACAAGAAGTAGATCGCATTTGGTCTAAGTGAGTCGGTAACAACACAAATATGCATTACAGATATTGGTTCACGATAAAGAATAAATGAAAACTACCAAGCTATTCTTGCTATACCTTATTTTAAGCGATTTTGTATTGAATGTAGATAAAATTTCACAATTTTTCAGCACAGATTTTATATAGTAATGTGAATTTATTCGTATGCACTTCACTTTATTTTGTTGATAAAATTTCACAATTTTTCAGCATAGATTCTATGTAGTTATTGGAATATTTTCTTTTGCATTTCACATTTGGTTTATATGTATATATTTACTAGCTGTATACGCGTCCCATATTTTTCATTATAAAGTTGCTCTTTAAAAACACCTCATTCTATGTTCTTTCTGTAAAAGTAGCAAAAAAAAAAGTACAATTGAGAGAGAGTTTGTTTTTTGAACTTCGAAGCCAAAAATCACGAAAAATCAAATGACAATTTTTGTGTAAAAAAAAACTTAAAAATAAGTATGCCATAACCAAGCACGAATATGTTGTTTTAAAAAATAAATGATTAAAATCGGTTTAGTATATTTTGCGCCAAAGCGTTACAAACCATTTTCAATTTAGCAAATAAAAAAATAGGTCTGTAATGACCTTCTCTAACACGAATATATTGTTTTAAAAAATAAATAATTAAAATCGTTTCAGTATATTTTGCGCCAAAGCGTTACATAACATTTCCATATGAGCAATTTTATACAATTAGTGTAGATACGCATGTACACTTTTTGGAAGTTGTAAAAACTTTGATTCAGTCGCTCATTCCGCTTTTAGTTTATGTACCTCTGTAAGTATATAGCAAATATAGTTTATACTTTTTCAATCATCCAAATGGAGAATTTTTTTTGTTTTATTTATAGAAAAACTTTATTTATTGTTTTAACGCTTGAATGTAATTAAACTAATATATATTTATGTATATGTAATTTATGTACAAATTATTTAAATGCAGCGGTTTTTATTTTCTGGAATGCAACAGCGTCTTGAGATGTTAAAAATGTCTCTAGTCTTAATAGTTTTAACGTATTCCTGTGCCATAAGTTAGGCTTAAGTACTACGTACAATTTTTACTTGGGAGTCAATCTTAGTAGAGCCTAAACAGCCTATGTTAACGTTCACAACGTATGTATGTACATATATAAACTTTTTGACTTATTCAACTTTTTTCAAATTTTTCTATGTATTGCGGCTAATTCAACATTGTTCTATTTCTTCAACAATTTTCGACTTTTGCAAAACTTTTACAACTTGTTTTATATATTTCGGCTTTTTCAATCTAGCGACTCTTTCGACATTGTTCTAAGCAGTTTTTAACATTTTTTTGAATTGAAAAATTTTTCAACTTAATCCTAAAGAAAAGCATATTTTAATTTATTATTTTTTTCATAATTACGGAACCCGCAAAGTCTTGAACCGATCGTGTCTTGGCTATAACATTTTTGTTTTTAACTTAGAACAGTGATCGACAGCTGTCAAATATTTTCTTTTAAAAAGAGGGCGAAAATGGCAAAAACTACAAGCACTTAGAAAAATTATTGCTTGTCTTGCTATGTTTATGCTCCAGTATATTTTTTATTTGAGGGGTTGAAATCGTCGAATTTTGGTTATAAAATAACTTTCTACATTAAAATTTATTAACTATCGCTAAAACTGGCTTGCGGTTTAAGCATTGGCATTGCCCAAAATATATTTATTTTGCCATTTAATATCCGAAATTGTTGCAGTGAACTGAACTGAACTGCAGTATTGCCAGCGAGACTTGGCCGAAAGTTATGTCAGTATGCTTGAAAAGTTAAATTTTTACATCAAAAGTTACGGGGTAGTAATTTTTCAATCGAACTATTAATAGTAGTTTTTATTCAAGTAAATATTAATTGATTAAGCCGATATTATGAGAATAGCAGAAGTACTAAGGAATTTAAATTGTGTTTATTTTCAATCAGAGAGAGACAGCAGGTGTGGTTCACATCAGGGCAAAAATTATATATATGTACATTAATATTTTTTCAAAATTTTTATGTATTTTTTAAAATAATATTTTTCAACATTTTTGAGATTTTCATATTTTTTTAATATTTTTTAACTACTTAGTGAATTTATACAATTTTTTTTGCATAATTTGCAAATAGCAAATGAATAAAAGTAAAGTGTAAATAAAAAGAATATTGTCCAATTCCATTTTAATTCCCTTATTTCATTGCGACAATGTTTTCAATCAAGCCGACTAGATTTTGACGAGGAATTCTGCCACGAAGTCGACATTTCACGGCGGATTTCTAAGTTCCAACATGATTTTGTGCTTCATGAATCTTGCAACAGAGCCAATACATATATTCATGTATATATGATTTTTGATCAGAGATGGCTTCACAACAATATAACTGTTCAAAATTTACGTAAATATGATTAAAAAACTTTCTTACATACAAGTTACATGTAATTATGAAAACTTACGTAAAATGTAAGAAACGTGACCTTCTGGCAACACTGCTGAACTGATCAGTTTGTAGTTTGCTTACTCGCTCGCTTAATCTCTTCGTTGGCGCGCGTGCATATGAGGTACCGACCACTGAATTAAGTATTAAACACAATGAAAGCGAGATGCGAGTGCGTGAAAAAAAAACAAAGCGAGACAATATGATTTTTTTCTGTACGTTAGAGCAAGATACGCGTATAAGAGCTTTATTTTTAGCTCTAACATATAGAAAAAATATTGCTATTTTGTTTTGATTTTTCTCGCACTTGCAGCTCTTATTCATTGTATTTGGAATTTTATGCGTTAAACAGCATACGAACGGGTGTTGCGGAACATCTTCAACCTGTGGACGGGTAACCGTCGATTTGGGTTTAATTTCATTTTCACTGTCTTTGGATGACATTCAGTGTTGCATTTCAAATTAGCTTATGTCTTTATTTTTATTTAATTTTGAAATGTCCATGAAAACAAAATAACAGCTAAGTTCAACGTCACCCGTCGATTTTCTGATGGTTATATTTTGATAACGGTTAAACGTTGACGATTTCCCACTACCCGTCCCATGCAAAGTCGCCCGTCAATTTTCTGATGGTTATTATTTTGACAATGGATAAACGTTGACGATTTCCCGTCACCCGTCCGCATGAAACACAAAATAGCAGCTTAGTTCTCCGTCGATTTTCTGTTATTATTTTGGCAATGGATAATCGTTGACGATTTCCCGTCACCTGTTCGCATGCAAAATAAAGTAACAGCTAAATTCTCACCTGTCACCTGTCCGCATGCAACACAAAATAGCAGCTCAGTTCTCCGTCGATTTTCTGATGGTTATTTTTTTGAAAACGGATAAACGTTGATGGTTTCCCGTCACCCGTCCGCATACTCTTTAACGCATTAGAATATAACCAGAAATTTTGTGCGGTATAGCCTTGATTTACTAATATACTCAATGAAATAGTTCGCACTGTTTGTAATCCGTTTCCGTCGCGTACGTTTTATTGATTTTTAACTTTTGGCAGTAGTGTTTTTTCGGTTAAATAATAAAAAAAATAAGCCGCTGCATGTTGCATAAGACTGACCTCTTTTTTTCATTGTGTGTGTGTTTTTTTTTCAATTTATTTCAAGTATTTTTGTGTGTGTTTTCACATCATTTTCAAATAAATTATGCATTTTTTGTGACAATAAAAATAATATATTTTCTTTCTATTTTTCCGCTTTTCTTGCTGCTTTCATTATTCTTTCGAATTTCTAAAAATTGATCTAGGCAATAATATGAAGAAGTGTCGCGCACGCTTTGGCTTGGATCAGCAGAATCAGTGGTGTAAGCCATGCAGGTATGTAGTATGCATTATTTTTTTTTTTTATGAAATTTGATTAAAAGGCTTAACAAATAATAAGAAAAAGTATAATTTCTTAAGTGTTATTTTTTTTTTATAACATTCAGAGAAAATTCTGTATACAACTATTTTTTTTAGTCTGTTACAAAGAAATGTTTGGTTTGGATTAATTTATCTGATAAAAATACCACCACTAGGACAAAGGCCTAAGAAATTCATTAAAATTTGTTTTATAAATTAGAGCAGTGGTCATGTAAGTGAACGACATAGACCTATGACCGGATTTGATCCTTAAATTAAACTGTGTTACGCATTGAGTAATTCAGACCAGCGTTTACTCGGGTCATCATTTATAATTTATGCGTACTACACTAATTCATACCAATGCTACACAATACTTACATTCATTCATTTACACTTAATCTTGAAGTACTCTCTGAATTACTCTCTTTTATTTACGCATAAATCATCAGTATACCAGCATTTCGGCATCTGTTCCTTTGAAAGTTTTAAGTTTGCTTATTGTTTATTTTTTTTAAATGAAAAACCAAGGTATTTTAAACTACTGTTACCAAATTATTTATATAGTGATAATGCAGCAACGGTGAGTTATTTCATTTCTCTAACATTATATACATAAGTGAATGATTACTCGCGTGACACGTAGAGTTGGCAATATTCCAAGTATTTTCGTCTATATCAGTGATGGTCAGCTCATATGGGAACTACTGCCAGTGCTGTCGTTTTAAAAAAAATTTAAGTGCTCAATTTTATATTTTTGGGTGTTTTTTTGTGAAAATGGGTAATACTACACTAATATGTGTTTGCTGACACTTAGTCATATGATAAATATAAATTATTAATAAAAGTTTACATAGTATTTGTCTAAATTCATTTATTATAGTATGAATATTGTCACATGAAAAACATTTATTATGTTATGACTAGTTTCGCATAAATAACTACGCAAGGGCGCCATAACGTTTTAAAAGCGGGTGTGGAATTCGTTGAAACGCGTGGGGGGAGGTTCGAAAATTATGATACATATTTTTAAATTGACGATAATCTTACAGAATCATGATTATGAAGAAGTAATGTAGGATGTCTACAATAAAGTTCTCACTAATTATTGCGTAAGTAAAAGAATGTTTATTTTGTCAGGAACTCTTCATTCTTTCCTTGTCTATTTTATCAGCCAACTTGTGGTACATGTGTAAAATCCGAACATGATATGTATAAACGTTTTTAACCCATCGTTGAACGCATATTCAGCCTCTTAAGAGTCGAAAAACTCCTCTCATTAGTGCAAAATGATGCAGATATAGTCATTAACAATTTCACGAATCAAACGAGTTCTGGAATGAGGTCCTTATACTATAGATGTTTATGTAAAAAATCTACTACATCTCCTAAACTTTTCAATTTAGTTTCATTTTAGCTCACCAAAAATGTTTCGATCACTAAGTAAATTATCTTTTTTGAAATTATCTTTATAAAAATTAATATTTTATCAACATCACAATCTTTGCGAAGTACAAGAGCTTCAAGGGATCTGGAAACTTTGCTAAATCTGTCCAAAACCAGATTCTCAGTGACGAAAGAATTTGGTCGTACACATCATAATAAATTTTTCTATACAAACCTTCTGGATTCTGAAATATATGATTCTCTACTTTTGTATTGGAATCAATACGCTTGAGAATTCGCGGTTTGAATTAAAATTTCCCGTGTTGAATTCAACATGCGGAAGTCTCACCCGTGTGGAGCTCTCAACACTCGCAACAGGTCTTTCGGCGCCCCTATAACTACGCTTAAAAAAATTATTAAAAACAAAATTGGCCGCGTTTAAAAAGTATGAATCTTTCATAGTTAAATTCTAATGGTTGTTGCGATGTTAAAATTTTTTAATGTCAAAATAAGTAAACCAAAATAACGAGCGATGATTTTGACACTTTAAGATTTAAATAATGCCAATATAATTGAAGCATGAGAGATTAAAGAACGGTGGGGTAGTACAAATTGCGGATTGTTTGGTGCAAATTTTCGGTAGTACAAATTGAAGGTTGGGTAGTACAGTAGTACGCGTGGCTGAAGGGTAGTACAAAAGTACTATGGTAGTACAAACGACAGCACTGATGTGATCTATTCATGAATGTGAGCGTGTAAGCAGCTCGGGGCTCATGAATGCCAATGCTCAAATGCGTGGCTGGGCACTACCGCATGCGTAGTTTATACGCAATGCATGTGTTAGTTGTGTGCCTTGCACTCAGAGAACCTTAAGCACGTAAATTCTTAGAATGCGTTCATAAACGTAGCTGGGCAAAACGTAGCGCACGCGCGACTGCAGCAGAAAGAGAATAATTTATCATATACGTATATAAAGCGGAGAGCGTAAAAATCAATTCAGTTCCATTTGAAAAGCATACAACAACACAACCACAAATGCATTGAAGAGCGTTGAAGGGAACTACGTGTGTGGTAGTGCCCAGCTCTGTCCATAAAGCACCTCAGTGTACGCCAGAGGTCGGCAAAATTAAAAGTGTGATTGTGTTGGTGAGAGGAGAGAAGCTGCACCGTAAGAAATTTTTCGCAGAAATCGTTTGCGAAATGAATGTTGCGGCAGATAGTGAAAAATAAAAAAAGATTATAAAAGGTATTTTGATTCTAAAAATTAGAGCGTAATGCATTTTTTGTTATATGTTGTCAAAAGAAAATAACGAATTGGCGTCGAAAAAACATCTGAAGTGATTCGTAATGCTTTTTCGTTGTAAATTCGTTCATTTGGCATAGCTGTAAAAAAAATTCTCTATGTGCATAACAGACGACAATAACTACATCCGCGCATGATGTTGCTTTGTCAATGGTTTTTCGACAACTGAATGCAAGAGCATAAGAATGCGTGTAATATTTGAGCGCACAATTGTGCTATGTCGTGCCGACCCCTGGTGTACGATTTGTAAGATTTGTGCGACTGAACTAAAGTGATTTTTGCGCTCTCTCGTTTTACATACGTATATGATTCGTTCTGCCGCGTCGCCCGAGGGCTATGTTTTGTCCAGCCACGCTCACATGTATTCAGCATTCATGAAACTTTGAAAAGTTCATGAAGCGAGCCATTAATATTGAAGTGTAGTAAAAAAAAACTGCATATGAGCATGGATGTGCAAAACATAGCCCTCGGGCGACGCAGCAGAACGAATCATATACGTATATAAAACGAGAGAGCGCAAAAATCACTTCAGTTTGATTTGAAAAGCGAACGAAGCAAGACTGCAGTCTCACAAATCTTACAAAGCGTATACTGAGGTGATTTATGAATGGTAAAATAAAAGTATTCTAAGAATTTACGTGCTTAAGCTTCCCTAAGTGAAAGGCACACAACGTATTGCGTAAAAACTACGCATGCGATAGTGCCCAGCCACGCATATGAGTCATGATATGACACAATAGTAAACACTTCGTTGCTGATTCTTAATGATGGTGGGTGTGGAAACAAAATTTATATTAATTTGTTTACTTAAAGCAAAAAGGAAAATTTTACTGAAAATACGAATGTATGTACAATATGTACATACATACATATATTAAAAAAATACATCAAGAAAAAGAAAATTAAATGGGCTTTGTTTTTACTAATTTCAATAAAACAAGGTCCGTTGTTAACCCATTTTCGAAAAAGGTTTTCTGCCTCCAATCGATGGGAAAAAGTCGAAAATTGGGTTTCGACGTTACTTGGAGTGTACAGGCAACCCTTTTTCGACTTTACTCCTTCGATTTACGAAAATGGGTCTAAGACGGTACCTACAAGGGTTTATAGCCAGCCTATCTGATGTCCAAAATTCTTTCTCGAGCTTTCGCTATCAATTGCAACAAAAAAAAAAATTTCCGAAAATGGGTCAAAAACGCTACCTTACAGGGTCCGAAACTCTGTTTCAACCTATCTCAATCGATTGAAACAAAAAAAAAATTTACCTAAAATGGATCAAAATTTAAGCTTTTCCATGGTCCGGAGACACTCCAAGTGATACCCAAAATACTTTTTCAACCTTCTCTATCGATTGGAACAAAAAAAAAGTTTTCCCAAAATGGGTCAAAATTGGTCCTTTTCTTGGTCCGGAGAATGATACTCGAGCTCCTAACCCTTAAGTTAAGCTAAAAATTAGGGCTATAAGTTCGCCAGGATCGTCATTTGTTACAAAAAATCATTCCATTAAAATGTGAGCAAAATGCGTCGAATTAATAAAGATTAGAGGTCTGCGTGAGCGAACTTGAAACGGATATCAAGTCACTTGCCACATTGCAAAGTTTACTAAGCTGGGGTCGAAAACGGTACTTACCATTAATCCTAAAAAATAGAATATATGATTTAAAAAAAAAAGAAAAATAAGTATGTAATAACCTTCTTTGGTACAAATATGTTTTAAAAAAGAAATTATTTTAATCGTTGCAGTATATTTTGCACCAAAGCGTTACAAAACATTTCCGTATAAGCAATTTTATATAAATATCACAGATGGATAGTGACAAAATTGCACAAGAAATTTATGCAAAATAAGTATGTAGTAAATTTGGCATAAAAACAAACAATAGTAAAAATTTTGAGCGTTTCATTTTTTGTTCCTTTTACTCTTAGAGAAAATCTTCAAACATCAAAATAGAAGGATAAGCCAAAAAGCTTTAATCATCGCCCAAATGCTTCGTTGCCTAGATTTTTCTGTTTAAACAAAATTTTTTTAACGTTTCCAGTGCTTTGTGCATTTTTCTATTGGTGGCATTTTTTTATATATATTTTTTCTTTATAGTTTTCTGTTATTGTTATTATTGCTATCATTTTTTTTATGTATATAAAATGATTTTATGTTCTTAACAAATGCACAGAATTAATGTGTTATTAATTTTGAAAACTGTTTCAACAAAACTATACAAGTAACATATCTTTCTGCCTTTAGTTTTTCAAAATTTTCGGCAAATATTGACAGACGCGAACGCCCCCTTGCACATTCTTCAAAAAATAAAAATAAAAAAATTGAAAGAGAGTTTCTTCTTTGAACTTCGAAGCCCAATACAAACGGCACAAATGAGAAGAAAAAAAACAACAATAATTACACAGAATTCAAGAGACAGCATATTCAAACGACAATTTTTGTGTGAGGTTTTGCAAAAACTTAATCCTAAAGATAATTATATTTAACTTTAAAATATAAAAAAAGTATGCAGTAATCTTCTCTAGCACAAACATGTTGTTTTAAAAACTAAATGATTAAAATCGGTTCAGTATATCTTGCGCCAAAGCGTTACAAACTATTTTCATATAAGCAATAAGTGTGTTTTTTCTGTTTGTTTTTTTTTTTTTCCGATAGGCAAATTTTTTAGCATTGGATCTAATCCTCCCAAAATTTTTGCTTCCAAGACCAAACCTGTGAATAGCGCATACAGAGTTCGGTTGCTATTCAATTAACATGGCAAAAACGACATTTTTATTAACACGTAAATAGGTGCTACGAACAAGCATTAGGCAAAATTTGTATTTTGCAAATGAGGGATTGGATAAATTGGTTACAAGTAAAAACTTTGAAACTAAGGACCTTCAAGGTTTCACTTCCAAAAAATTTTTATTTTATTTAACGGTCGTGAACAAGAATAAAAAATCTCTTCTTGACTTTTATAGTAAAATATTTAAATTACTTTATATTTTTATTTTTTGCACAATTTTTAATTTTTTAAGCTATGCTATGCGCTATTATTCAATGGCGCAGTTTAAACCCTTATTTGACTTGCTCTGCTCTAACCTTAACAAAAAAAAAAAAAAATCCATAAATTAATTATATAAATTTCAAACATATATAATATATCCATTACTTTTTACCACCACACGTGTCCACATTGTTGAACAACATATCCATCACTGTCACAAAAAACAGCAATCCTAGCCTCCCCTAATTTTCCCAGACAAGCAGCAGAAACTACAACAACAACAAGCACAAACATTTAATCAAAAGTTAAAAATTGTTTTTATTTTTTGAAAACGTTATCGAAACTTAACATGAATTATTTTGGTCGACACGCTGCATTTTTAAATTATTTATATCTATAAAAAAAATTAATAGATTAGTGTTAATTTAAAGGTTAGTTTTCTACAAGACTTAATGATTTAAATTTATATTGAATTTGCAACAAAATTTAGTATTGAAACATAAAAACACTGTCCAACAAAAAATAAAAAAAAGGAAAATAGAGTTATAGAGTTTGAAAGAGCCTGTTCTTATAGGGTGCTTTTGAATCCAACAGTTTACTCCAGCAGCTTTGACGTGTCAAAAAAATCATTTTTGACTATTTCTGAATAATTTTGATTACTTGCCTTATTCTTTAAAATGCATTTTTAATTATTAAAATTACTATATACAGAGACTCCGCCGGAAAGGTATACTACTTTGTTTTGCTGCAATTTTTGAAACTATTAACTTTGACCATGGATGGGCAACAAGTTCTAACGAGAGCGCGCAATTGAGCGTAAACGAGAGAACATTTGTGTACGAGTATACAACTACCACAAGCAAATGCGCTTACGTTAAGCATGTGTTGATAATTTGTTTATCAATTCTGTATAAGTGCATGCTTTCTTACGCTCTTTAACTCTTTCTTACGCTCTTTAACGCTTTTTACGCTCTTTAAGCGCCTTCTCATTCGCATTTTTACACTCTTTGAGCGCCTGCTCGTTCTCTGGGGCTCACTGGAGTATAAGAATACAAATGTGAGCGCACAACAACGTTTCAGTTCTACTTCAGCAGGAAAAAATTATTAAATTATGAAAAGAAAGAAAAAACAACAATAACAACACAAAACTCAAGAAGCAGCATTAGCATAAGCAACGAAAAATCAAAAGACAATTTTTGTGTGAGGGTTTGCAAAACTTTATTCTAAAAAAGAAGGATATTTAACTTTAAAAACTAAAAATAGAACTATGCAATAATCTTCTTTAGTACAAATATGTTGTTTTAAAAAAGAATTTGCTACAATTGGTATAGCATATTTTGCCCTAAAGCATTACAAACCCTTCAGCAGAAGTAGAACTTCATATGGTTGTTATAACACTACATGAAAATTAAGTTTTGAGTGTGTGTGTGTTGGTGCCCATCATTGGTTTTGACCGGTATTGCCCAGAGAACGAGCAGGCGCTCAGAGGGCGTAAAAATGAGAACGAGAAGGCGATTAAAGAACGTAAAAAAGAAGAGACGTGGAAAAATATTCAATAAGCCAACGTGTTTTGATTGTGAAAACATATTAATCGAATCAATTATCGTTTACTGTGACGATGAGAAAATAACGTACCAACAAAACACACTATTTATCGTGTAGTGAGTGACACCTGATAGGCCAAGCCTGGACCACAAACGTACTGCAAGATTGTCGGGCTGAGAACAAGTTATCACAAAAAATATTTATGTTGATTGGGCTCTACGGTTGACTATTTCCGAACTTTTTTTTTGTTCGGATATCTGTAGAGCAAAGCCTATCAAACCAAAATATTTGTGATGAAATTAATAAAAAACCCGGTGTCAAATGAAAAATGTGATGAAAAGTGCCCTCATTTAAGACGAATATTTAGCTGATATTGTGTTCCGTACATAATTAGCAACATTAAATAAACCATTTATCAACATTGGATCCATTCGCTTTCATTTAACCAAATTTATAATGCCTGCCGGGAAAGCAGGCACCCTGTATTTGCATATGAAGCAAAAAAGTGCTAATGTACCCTAAGAACAAGTGCTTTTGTCACTCTCATTTCCTATACGGTTCTCTAAAAAAATTTGTTTTTTCACTGTCAATGCTTCGATGCATTAAATTTTGTTACTCTTTCTTTTTCCATACGATTCTCTCGGCAAAAACTTTAATGTTTACAAATTTTGTTTTTGTCACTCTTACTTTTTTCATACGATTCTCTCAAAAAAAATGTTTTCTAATCGTTGATCACAGCATTTTTTTTATATGAGCGTCGCCATATGATAAGATCGTAGCTGGGCACTACCGCATGCACAGTTTTTACGCAATGCATGTGTTAGTTGTGTGCCTTACACGCAGAGAACCTTAAGCACGTAAATTCTTAGAATGCTTAAATTTTATCATTCATAAGTCACGTCACTGTACGCTTTGTAAGATTTGTGCGACAACAGTCTTGCTTCGTTCGCTTTTCAAATCAAACTGAAGTGATTTTTGCGCTCTCTCGTTTTATATACGTATATGATTCGTTCTGCCGCGTCGCCCGCGGGTGATGTTTTGCCCAGGTCTGCTCTTAACCTATAAATGAATCAGTGCAATTTCGAAATTCTTTCTACGAATCGCAACTTTTTTTGATCGCTCATAGACAACATATCAAAATCAAAAAAATTTTTTTTTCGAAAAATTAACTAATTCCTAACATATTATGTTGTAGCATGTTTAAAGTACAATTGATATTTAGACCAAATCCATCTCAAACCATGCAGTCGGAGTGACTTCAAATTGCGGAATTGGTTGCCGATTAAATATGTTGTTTTTCAAAGTAATTAAGGGAATATACCGTCCCCCTATTTGATTGAAAATTATTTTTACGAAGTTATGACCTTTTAAAGTTTTAGTGTCAGAGCTTGAAAAACCGTTGAAAATTGGTTAAAAATAGTCGCATTGTCATCCAAATCAAAATAATTAATTTTTGTCTTTTGATTCTAATAGAACTTCTGATTCTCTGTCAGAATCTTTAAGAAATTTTGAAAGTTGTTGAAAATTGGCGGAATTATAGCGCTTTTTATGAAAAAAAACAAGGCTGATTTTTTCAAAAACCCTAATGTTTTTTACGCTTAAAATTTTACTGTGTATTTGTATTGATATGAGAGAAAAATGACATGAGTTTAATGCTTGTTAAAACACATTTGAGGTCTGGATATTTTTTTCCCCAAAATAGAAATGTCAATTTTTTTTCATCATTGCCAAGCCACTCTACGCGATTTGTATGAAAATGCGACTATTTTGAACCAATTTTCAGCGGTTTTTCAAGCTCTGACACTAAAACTTTAAATGGTCATAACTTCGTAAAAAATAATTTTCAATCAAATCGGGGGATTGTATATTCCCTTAATTACTTTGAAAAACAACATATTTAATCGGCAACCATTCCGCAATTTGAAGTTACTCCGACTGCATGGTTTGAGATGGATTTGGTCTTTACAGTAGGTAACGGATATAAGAAAGTCAAAAAATCCCGGAAATTTTTTTCTTATATCAGTTTTTTCTTATAGAAGTACCACGTTTATAAGAAAAAAATTTCTTATATACGTACTAATGATAAAAGAAACTTTATTTCTTATATCCGAGTCGCACAAAAATCAGCAGTGAGTAATAAGTGCGTTCAGCAACTGCAATCGTTACACTTGCTCGTTCAATTTTGATCGAAGAATGATGACACAAAGAAGGCGCGTATTTTCAATTTTGACCAAAGAACGAAAATTACGATTTGAAAAAATTTCTTATAAGCGTTATTTTTTTCTTAAGATTTTTCATATTGGTGCTTGGAAGAAGCTTTCTTTTATGCGTTTTTTTCTTATAAGAAGTTTCTTATATAGATTGTTTTTTACCTCAAAACATTGGGAAAAAACGCGGTGCTTTCGAAAATGTTTCTTATAAGCGTTCCTTTCTTATATAAATTGTGCTTATATCCGTTACCTACTGTACATAAATACATTTAAAAAATAAAGTTTATAAAAATTTAAATAAACAATTTTTTAATGGTTTTTGTGCAAAATTAAAAAAACAAAAAAAAATAAAATATCATAAGATGTATTTGACAGTTGCTCTTTATGTATTTCTACCTTTAAACGCCAAAACTATGCGGTACGCACTTCTCGCGCGCCGTTGTGTTGATTGGGTTATGGATATGAAGTTTCGGATTCGGTTACGGATACGGATATTTAAATATAAGGATATAATTTTATTTCGGTTTTGGATACGGATATTTTGGTGGACTTAAGGGAAGTGGTAGTGGTCCCACTATTGAACTAGTCCCGCAACCTTTACGTGAAAATTTTTTTTCACACTGCTTTCACTTTGCTAAATCACTATAAATTTCAGTGAAATAATTCCAAACCTTGCTCGTTTTAGGTTCCACACCAATTATATGAAATAATTGGATACGAATAAGGCATCTATCTTAACACTTTTAGATCACTCGAAGGCGTTCGATTCTGTCAATCATGCTATTCTATTTTCTAAGCTTAAAAATCAATTCATTTTTTCAAAAACAGCAATCTCTTAAAATCATATCTTACGGACAGGAGGCAAGCGGTAAGTGTAGAAGGTTTCATTTCTGATTTCCTGCCAGTGCCTAAAGGCGTTTCTCAAGGGTCTGTGTTAGGGCCTTTGATTTTTGTAATGTATGTCAATGACCTACCAAATGTCTTAAAAAGTTGTGAAATCCACTTATATGCATATCCACTTAATACCTGCATTGCTGATTTCAACGAGGACTTAAGTCGCATTCAGATTTGGGCAGAAACAAATGACCTCACCCTAAATCCCAGCAAATCAAAAAGTTTACTGATTTGCAAAAGATCTCTTGACCATGACATTTTGCCTAAAATATTGCTTAACGGTTCTAAACTTCAGCTCGTACGTAACGCTAATATAGTTTCCAATAAAACGCTAACTTGGAACGATCATATACTCAAAACTATCGGTGAGGTATATAGCATGCTACGGGTATTATGTTTTACGCAGTATTACACGCCATTTAAAATACGTCTATTGTTGGCGAAAAGTGACCAACCATTCCAACATTGCTTTATGGCTGGGAATTGTTCGCCAACTGTGACAGTCATTACAGATAAAAACTAAACGTTATCTTTAACAATATAGCAAGGCATATGTATGGCTTAAAGCGTTCAGATCGAATATCTGCCTATTCCAACATTTTGAGTGTAAACTAGTGTAATTAGTTTTTTAGTTTTAATAATTATTTATCAAATATACTTTATTAAATATTACGTAGCTGTGACTTAAGCTTGTCAAATTCAGGATAGCTATACTATCTTGTAGCCTAAGGATATTCAAAAAATCAATAAATAAATAAATAAAAATAAAATTAAATATTAAACCGTACTAAAGTAAACGCAGGCTTTACTTTTAATTTTGAAAGGATACAAAAGAAAACGCGAATTTGGATTTTGATTTTACAAAATATGACATTTTATTAATTTACAAAATCGATTATTGGGTAAACTCAGAAGAGTTGTGCTGTAGCGAAATTGTTACAAATATGTTTATATCTGGATATGATATTTCGGTTTCGGTTACGGATACGGATATTAAAAAATCTTTATTTCGGTTTCGGTTACGGTTACGGATAGTGTTTTTTTTCGGATATCCGGTGGTTTCGGTTACGGTTACGGATATCCATAACATCCCTAGTATATACTACAGTTGGCATATGCGAACCTTAGAGTACATTTTTTTTTTGGTACATGCGAGTTATTTTTTTATCGCTGTGCCTGATATTATTTAAGACGTGTTGAGCAAAAAAAAAAAACTAATTAATAAAATTATACTTGTTTTATAATTATGTGCGATTTTATTTATTAACATATCTTGCTTTTTTATTGCTTTTTTTTATTTTATTGTTTTAAAATTACTTTGTGATCTTTTTGTTAAATGTTTTTATTTTGTCCCAAATTTTTAAAACATATATATTTTTAAAATATAAAAATAATATTAATGAGAAATATACGTCTTCGGTTAATATTTTTTTTTAAGTTTATATTGAGTTGTATTTTTAATAGTACTTTTTCTATTAAGTAACATTTTTTGTAATGGGCGTCGGCAAAATTCATTCGATAGGTGACGTGAACAAACTGAAAAGGAGCTATCTACATTACTCTCTTTTAAGCTAAAATAATATTTTCAGTAACGATTTTGTCTGATTTGTTAACTCACAAAAAAGTTGAAAAAAAGCTACTTCGTCAAAAAAAAAAAAATTCTCAGGCCCCAATTTTTTTTTTTTTAATTTTTATTTTTTAAAATCTTGTTTTAGCAAATAATATCAAAGCTAACAACTATATAAACTTAAAAAAACTTAAAGCACAAAATTTCTTCCCCACTCTTTTGCTTCCCTACTCCCGTTGCGGTTGACTTGACGTTTGAATGAACTACCTAAAGTCCTGGCATGTCCAGCCTGCAGACAACAACTGGTGGCAGTGGCGGCGCCTTAGGTGCCAGTATGCTAAACTCTGCTGTAAGTGGTAGTGGCGGCTTAATCGGCGGTATTGGTGGCATTGGCAGTGGCACCGTTATGCTGCCAAACTTATCATCATCATCATCCTCATCGTCGTCCTCATCGACGACAACAGGAAATCATCAGCAGCAGCACCTGCAATTGCGTGGCCCACCAGCAAGCAATGGTGTAGGTGGCAACAGCACAGCAGCGGGCACAAGTGGCAGTGGTGCTGGAGGTGGTGGACCACAGCAGCCGTCGCCACAGGCACCGCCAACGTATGTGAATTTGTAAAAAAAAATACAAAACAGAAGAAAAATTTAAATAAACAATTAAGTATAAAAAAAAACAATAATTTAACAGAGAGATACAAGAAAATAAGAAACAAAAAAAACAACGTTAAGCAACAATGGAACATTCAGTGCAATAATGCCAAACAGAAAAAAAATTGTGAAATAGTACCTTGTTATGGGCGTATCAACCTACAGCTACAATAGCGCAACAACAGCAACAACAACAACACATTGAATCGTATGCATTGCTCGTAAATCAAATTACTTACAGCAACAACCATTTGTTTTTTTTTTTTTAAGATACACTTGTGTTGCAAGCGAAAGACGCAAAGGATAATTCATATTATGTTGCATAAAACATTAGGAAGCTTTAAGCTCTCGCCGCCTAACGTATTAACGTAAATTGTGCGCTGTAAAATAAAGCAGCGCGCTTTATAACAAAGCTGCGCGCATGTGGTACCAACAACGACTGAGAGCTTTTTTTTCAAACGATGTTGATAAACTTCATGTGCGTAGTTTTCATGCGTTGAGTGGCAAGTGAAGCAAATATTGAGCGTTAGCACAACGTCAATTTAAGTGCGTGTAAAAGCACAATTGTGGGGGTTCCCACCAAAAAATCTCTGTGCACATTGTGATATTTATGAAATTTTTGTTAATTTTTGTTAATTTTTCGATACTCTTTGTTTTTTTTTTTATAAATTTTGAAATCTTCAGCTTTATTCAATTTTATAAATTTTTAAGTTTTCTATTTTTTGTAAATTTTTGAAATTATCAATTTTTGATATTTTTGAATTTTTTTTTAATTTTTCGATGCTTTTGAACTTTTTTTGCAGTATTTATAATATTTTCAAAACTTTGAAATTTTCAGCTTTTTTCAATTTTTTAAAGTTTTTCAATTTTTTTAAGTTTTTCATTTATTTGTAAATTTTGTAAATTTTTAAATTTGTAAATTTTTGAAATTTTTGCTAATTTTTCGATACTTTTTGAATTTTTTTTGCAATTTTTATAATTTTTTCAAAATTTATGAAATCTTCAGCTTTTTTCAATTTTTTAAAGTTTTTCAATTTTTTCATGTTTTCTTTTTTTTGTAAAATTTTGAAAAATGTAATATTTGTGAAATTTTTGTTAATTTTTCAATACTTTTTGAATTTTTTTTTGCAATTTTTATGTTTTCGAAATTTTTAAATCTTCAGCTTTTTTCAATTTTTTAAAGTTTTTACATTTTTTGCGTCACATTGTGTCCTTATTTTATTTTTTAAAAAGATATTAGCTATGCTTAAGTACGATTGCAAAATGTTAAACTTTTGTGTGAACCTCTACAGCTAAGCTCATATGTGTGTTGCAGCTTTGTGCACTTGCAACAAAATGTGAAAACTTCCTTCATTAATGAAAAACAATGAAACCTTGCAACATTAAAGTTGATGTTTTTTTTTTGCATTCTCTTATTTTTCTTCTATTTTCTTTTTTTTTTTTAGTTGTTTTTTTAACATTTAATTTTCGTTGTTGGACTGTGTCTTTGCTAAACGTGTTGCGAACATTTTTTTTTATTGTGTTTCACTTCTTATTAAGTAAATTATTTTATTGTTTTCGAAAAAAAAAATTTTTTTTTGTTTTTCATATCTATAGTTAATGCTGTTAATATTAAGGAATACTTCGCTTTTATTGTAAAATATAAAAGTAGTTTGGGTTTCCTTTTTCGTTACGTTTTTTTGATATTTTTTTCTAGTTATTCTAAAAAAGAAGAAGCCATAGAAATGCTGTCGAAACAAAATATTTTTTTGTATATTTTTCTATCAGTTTTTATTGTTATATTTGTTGTTTGAATGTTTGTTGTTCGTGTAAAAAAAAAATATAAATAAAATTTAAATCCTTTTTTCTTTATATTAATAAACTTAAAACAATAATTGCATGTAAAAATCCAACCTTATAGTTTAGAAAAAGCAAAGTTATTGTGTAGGGTCAGCGCCGCATCATAAGCGTGGGGAGCCTGAGTCATATGAAGTATATTTTTTTATACATTTTGACAGATGTTTCATCAAATTGTTGAGAAAACCCACACGTTTCAATATTTTATTTATAGCCACAACAAGCGCGTGGCCTGTAGCGTTTCCCTACCCGTGGTGCGCTGCTGGTTTCTTCAAGTGTTAAACTTACCAAAAATCAACAAAAATGACACGAAAGTTATTAGACATTTTAGTTTTTTTTCAAAGAAACATTATAACTTTTGTGTCCTTTCTCTTCGAAGTTTATGCAAAAATGAAAAATTTTATGCGATTTTCATGTAATTTTCTTAAATATCATTACTTTCTTTTTGTGAAAATGTAAGATTTCGTATGATTTATGTAACTGAGATTTATGTAATTAAAATTATGAGATATTGTAATTAAAACTAGGCATATAAAACTAGATGCTTTCGGATACTATATATGATTTTTTTTTTCTTTTAGTGCTGTTTGAGGATATACTCCATAATTTAAATTTTTTTTTTAAACAAACTATTAAGTGGATATAAATTTTGAAAAACTAAAGTTTATCGATTTTATTTTTTAAATGCTTATAACTCCGTGAATAACACAGGCCAACAAAATTAGCTGAAAGTTCATACCCAAAGATTAGACTATCTGTTTCCGAAGGTTCGCTGAACTCGAGTCTGATCTCAGAACTGCTCCATCACATTAGGTTTTTGAGATATACCTTACCTAAAAGTGCTAAAAACTATGTATGGGACCTTTAAAGAACAAGTCTTGCTCTTTGAAATGCCGTTGAGTTTTCTAAAATATCTTTTTTTTTCGCCGAATTATCGGCATGACATTACTTTAGGCTGTAGAGGTTTTTGACCAGAGGATTATAATTTCACTAAAAAATTATTAGACTGTCGCCATCAGTGTTGGCATGTCACAAATGTCGCGCGGCATTTACGACATTTACGACGTTTACGTCCTACAGTCGTAACAAACATGCTCAAGTTTTATAGTCTTATAGTTTTGTTGGTCAAATTGTTCAACAAACAATTTCAGTGTTGTGAAATCGAGGTTGATCTGGAGTTTGCGGCATTTGTGACATTTACGACAGTTTACTACGTTTGACTGTCGTAAAGCTAAAAATCCATGTCACATGCCAACACTGGTCGCCATACAACATACAAAAGTGTAGAAAGCCGTGTTTTTTCAAAATTTTTTTAAAAGTTTATATGTTCAACGTTTTTCATTAAAATTAAATTAAATTAATGCAGTAATATAATTATTATTTAAATAAAAATCCCCTGAAGAAGTCACCAGAAAAGTGACGAAACGTAGAGAGAAAATTGACTAAGAATTTTTTAGATTATAATCCTCTGGTCAAAAACATCCTAGAGTAATACGAAATTCAAAATTGATCCAAAAATTTCAAAGTATAAAAAAAAAATTGAAAGAGAGTTTGTGCTTTGAACTTCGAAGTCAAATACAAACGGTACAGGTGAGAAGAAAAAAAAAACAACAATATCTACACAGAATTCATGACAATGACACAGCATAAGCACCAAAAAATCAATCAACAATTTTTGTGTGAAGTTTTGCATATTTTGCTTTAAAAAATAAAAAAATATATTTTCGGTATATTTTGCGCCAAAGCGTTACAAACCATTTTCATACAAGCAATTTTATATACACACGATATACGAATAATGTTCGGTATGAATAGACTAGAAGAAATTGAGCGTTCAATCCTGGAGGTGGAAAACAGAAATTAAGCAGAAATTAAACGTTTCAAAATTTATTGTTCAATTTTATGTTTATTAACATTATTAAATAGGAAAAAACAAAAAAAAATTTCAAAATTTTAATAGATTTTTAACACAATTCGCTGAAAGTGTTTTTATTCGGCGATTTGCAACAACACACTGATAATTGCAAAGAAGAATAATAAAAAACAATTACGGTATTTTCGACATAATCGGTGTAGCTGCTATGTCATCGATTACTTTATCAAGTTCTCGGTCACCGAATAACAACAAAACGGTCTTAATGATGACCGAATATCGAGAAGCAGTGCATGTCAAGCGAAGCGACTACGATAACATAATCGGTCTGATAAGCTTTGCTTCTCTGTACTCTTCGTTTTGTTGCTTACATTCTGCGTTCACGAAATACTTGTACAGCAAAGAGAATATATTCATTTTGCATTGATACGCTTATAAAAAGATAATAGAAGCACTATTTTTGTAAATATAAGAATACAAAATGATTCAAGTACAAGCTCCACACGACCCCACTTTTTAAAGACATTTAATTAATTAATGTAAAGACATTTCTTTAAAAAAGAAATTTTAGAAAAATATGGCCCATAAAAATTTTGTCGGCAATTTTGTGCGTTGATCGCACAATCAGCTGTTCTCGCAACTGTTTCATTGTGTTTTAGCTCAAGTTAAAAAGTTAAAAAAAAACTCGTCTCGTTTTTTCTCGCACTTGGATTCGTTGTGTTTAGCAGCTCAAGCTTTGTTGTTGCACACACTCTCTCTCTCAGTATCCATTACCGTCGAAGGCAAGTCTAAATATGTCACGCCCCTAAAGTGATCGACAGTTAAACATAACTAATTAACCTAGCCATAAACATATACTAATTTTCCTATCCACTGTACCTGCTTGGGTACAGAACATTCAAATACCTGTAAATTCAATCAGCCTTGCTTGCAGGCTACTACCGGTAGTTGGTTTTTTAGAATGTCGTAACTTTGAATTGAAAAGAAAATAGTGGAAAAAATTTTTTCTTTTTTATAGAAAATTTGATGCCATTAAACATTTGAACGCTACGAATGGCCCGAATATAGCGTGATATAGTTTTTTGTTGAATTTTTTTTTTTTTTTTTTTTGTAAATGGCTTAACCCGTGAGACGTGGTGCGCTAGCTAAAGAGCAAATTATTTTCTAATGAAAATCATTTGAATTATTCTGGCGCAGCGATGAGAATGAAAGTAAAATATAAAAAAATAAGTATGCAATAACCTACCTTAGCACAAATTTATCGTTTTAAAAAAAAAAGTTATTAAATTCGGTTCAGTATATTTTACGCCAAAGCGTTACAAACCATTTCCATTTGGGCAATTTTACGAAAATCATTTTAATTATTCTGGCGCAGCGATGAGCATGAAAGTAAAGCAAGTGTTATAACTTAGAGGTCTGCATGAGTACACTCGAAACGTTCATTATAAAAACTTTCGAATACAATAAACTTCGAGTGCTTGAACTTGTTGAACATTTTATTTGCAATTTATTTGCAAGCGCAGCACTCAACTCTACTGCTTGGTGCTTCGATTTGTTTAGGATTGATTTGTGATTTTTGTTTACAAGGGTTCGATGCTATAGCCTTGCTATAGCGAGGAGAATTACGTTGATTGCTTTCTATTACTATGTTTATGCGACAGCTTCGTTCGTTTTACCGAATACCGATCGGAAATTGAGCAAGAGTCGACACACTTCATGCGTTCAAAGGGCTTCGAATTAATTGTTTTATGCAGGTGTTCTGAATAATGGCATGGCCTATTCAGTCAAATGCTGTCGCATAACCTTATTTTATGTTTATTGCAGGGACGTAAATGCAATGAAAAAACAAAAACCAATAAACGAAATTAAATAGAACAAAAAAAAAACCTTTAGAAAACTAAACTGCGATAGAATGCGAATGTTTATTAAAATGATAAAATTGACGCCATCTAGAATAGCTACAGCAGTGAATGATATATCAAATTAAAGTACTCTTCGAGCTGAGTGCAGTAAAACTATCAGCTTCGACATTGGATGAGACATAAGCGTGGAAAGATTTGCTATTTCTTAAATTTTTTCAAGTAACTCAGTGATTAACTACCAAAGCCTTGTTGTACCTATTCTAGATCCCGTCAACTTTTATCATTTTAATAAAACACTTTAGTCTCATTCTTTCGCAGTTTCACTTCTACCGCGTGTGAACTGCAAACAATGTTTTTTTCTTTTCTTGCAGATAAGCCATAAGGGTTTCACGGGATTAGTGAAATATGTTTTATATGTTTGAATTAATAAAAATAATAAATAAATAAAATAATATAAAAAAAAACTTTTAAGTAAAAAAAAATTTTTTTTAAGTAAAAAAAGTCTTTTAAGTTTGGTCTTAGCAAAATTTCAAAGATGTAAAAATGTAAATCTGCATTTGAGGGGAATTCAATTTTGCAAAAAAAAAGTCCTTAAAACGTTGTCTCTTGAACAATTTTTCCTCAAACACTACAAATGAAATTCCATTGTAAGTCACCATGCCCCTCTTCCTTACCTCTTAATTGCATGTTGCATGCGTAGTTTGTGAGCTGTGTTTCAGTCGTTTTTTTTAATCGTTTATTTTTTTTTCATATACTGTAGGTTTTTGGTTGAAAACGATTTAGCTGCAAGTTTCTAATTTAATTTTTTCTTTCTCTTCCTCCTTGAATTGAATACAGACGCAAGAAAAAATGCATTCGCTATATGGAAGTCGGTGGCGGCGGTGGTGGTAGCCGCAGCGGTAGTGGCGCTGGTGATGGCGACAATGATGATCGTGATCATGACTTGGATGAACTGGACGCTCAAATGAGCGACGGTGATGTTGATGGTGACGATAATTTAGGCAGCTGTGGCAGCGTCGATGATGCCAAGACGCCTGATGATGACACTGAATCGCTTAATCAGTCACTTTCCAGTCCTGGCTGCCTGAGTGGTCTATCAAGTCTGCAGAGCCCTTCGACAAGCTTAGCTAGTCCATTGAATTTGCTTACTAGTCCAGCAACACCAGCAGCAACAGCCACTGCTTTGACAGCATCGGCTGCATCAATTGTTGTGCCAAATACAGCTGAGCAGCATCATCACCAACAACAACAACAACAACAGCATCAGCAAATGCAAATGTTGCATGTACATCATCTAAGTCAACATGCCGCTGCTGCGGCTGCTGCTGCTGCCGCTGCACAACAGTCAATGATACAGCAGCAGCAACATCATCATCACCAATTGCTTTTAAACCAGCAACTCAACTTGCAGCAACAACACCAGCAACTTATGCAAAAGCAGCAGCAGCAGCAACAACAACAATTGCAACCTCAAACCGCAGCGGCGCCAGCTTTATTTGGCGCCAACAACGCCGCTGTCTCCGCTGCAACGTCAACGGTGGCGGCAACAACATCACCGCTGACATCATTTTCTACCTCGTCTAGCAACGTCTCCAATGGCGGCACTTTGACCAACTGTACTGCGAGCATAGCAGCAACAACTCCAAGCCCATCATCAGTTGCTACTTTTTCAGATCGCGTCATGCTATCGCTGCTCAATGGCGGTAGTCTTGGTAACCGCTTTAGCCATTTGGCCATGGGTCTGGGCAACAGTGTCGACGCCGCCAATTCACAGCAAAAGCAACAGAATAGCAACTTAGCGGCAACGACAGCAGCAAATGGTTTCCATGTTGGAAATGCAATTAAGTCGGTTATTGCGGCCGCCGCTACGTCTACTGCTGATGGTGGTGCTGAACTGCAAACAACTTCGTTGCTCACAAGTGCATTGTCAAATATAGCTGCAACAACAATAACAGCAGCAACATCCACAGCGACAACAGCCACTTCGGTCTGTAACAACAAGAACTCCGCTACACTGACTTCAGCGACCAATAGTGGTAACCCTACAGCTTCGTCATCATCGGCCTCTTCAGCATCATCAGCAGCTTCCTCGCCAGCTGCTGAATTGTTTTTTGAAAAGTCTGCGGCAGCAGTAGCAGCAGCAGCGACACGCAATCCGGTTGGCGCCAATCCGCGGGATATCAACAATCCATTGAGCATTAATCAATTAACGAAACGCGGCGATAGCGGCAACGCTTCCTCGCCCACTTCCAGTGGACTGGTCAGCACTGCTGGTGGTAAGTCTTTAGCAGCTACAAATACAACATTCACCCAAACGCCAGCGCAATATCATCTCAATCAGCGCTTGCAACAGCAACTTCACCATCAGCAGCAACAGCAACAACAACAACAGCCGCTGCCTCCGCCGCCGCAGCAGCAATTTCAGCCCCATTCACACCCGCACTCGCATCATTCACATTTGCAACATACGCATCACCCGCTTTTTGGCAACAATATCACTCAGCATTTTCATCTCTTTTCGGCGGCAGCAGCCGCTGCCGCTGCTGCAGCAGTACAAATGCCAGCAGTAAGCGGCAACGGTACTGCTGCTGCGCACATACATGTGCATTCCCACTCAACAACAACAACATGCGATATTACGAAATCGGCAGCGGCTGTAACAAGCGTGACGACAAATCGGCATGCAGCAGCGGCGACTGTAACAGCTATAACAACATCGGCGGCAGCAGAAACATCAGCTGGCGACAACGGTGCCATTAGCGTTACATAGCAACTGAAATAACGGCTATATCAGCTACAACAACAATAATAACAGTAGTTACTTTAAACTTAAACCAAACAGAGCAACAACAACAAAAAAGCAAAAGCAACAAATTGTTAATATTGAGTTTGATTAAGTTCAAAACAGCACTGATCTTCAGGAGAGCGTCGAAGCAGTTTTTTTTTGGGGGGGGGGTGTTCTATGGGAAACCTCCAGCGCTCCTTATAACTTATATACTTATATATTTTTATGTATAGCTTATAACCAAATCTTACGGGAGCGTGGTCAGAATTTGTAAATTTTAAAAAATGCCGTTTCTTGTTTTTTGAAAAAAAGATATTTAACTTTTAAAAATTAAAAAAATAAGTGTGCTTTAACCTGCTATAGCACAAATAAATTGCTTTACAAGAGAAATTATTCAAATCGATTCAGTATATTTTCCGCCAAAGCGTTACATACCATTTTTATAGAAGCTATTTTATATAAATAGTAATAAATAATCTTATTAGATGCTTATGACCACTTTGTCTGCTTCGGAACGCATCAGTGAACTCAGTTAGTTTGTTGTCGCAGTTCAACATCATAGAATGTGGATAATGTTGAAAAAAATAGAATAGAAATGCAGAAAACCAAATATGTCACGCCCACTTCTCCGATTCCGCCTACTTTTGGTTCAATAAATTATATTTGTCATATTTGTCCACATACTAAATTTTAGCAAAATAGCTTGTATAGTTTGCGATATATGCCTTAATTAACTTTAAAATTTAGGGCGGTGACACACCCACTGATACAATCGAGACAGATCTTGATCCTGAAATAGCTTTCTATAAACAAACCTATTTTACCAAATTTCAGCATGATTGCTCATATATTTCGATAAATATGCCATTTAAGGTATTTTACTTGTATGGGAGGTGCCACGCTCACTGGTGCTATTTCGCCCGCTTCATATGCTGACATACCTTATACCAACCTAACCACCTAACTCAAATTTCATGCCAATTGCTGAAATAGTTAAAATATCACTTCCAACTTTATGTTAATATGGGAGGTGCCACGCCCACTGATGAAATCCCGTCAAAATTTATTTAATTTTATAGATTATAATAATTGACATCTATGCACCAAATTTTATGAAGATTACTCTCATTGCACACTACCTATAGTAGTGTTAGCATTAAAAGTTTTTCGCTTATATGGGAGGTGCCACACCCACCGGTTCTATTGTGCCAAATTTTCGTAAGAAGATACCTTTTAGCAAGTGCATCTGCCATACTAAATTTCATTACGATTACGTTGTTAGTTCTCTAATTATAACGTTTATAAATATTGTGGGCTGTGCCATGCCCTTCAACGTGTTTTTCCAGTAAACTGACGAAGCTTGTATTGATGACTGCTCTTGGTAGTATCATCCCTAAAGTTTTTATGAATATCAAATGTGCCAATTTTGAATTATACGAAATCATAATTTTTAATTGTTAAAAAGTGCCACGCACACTTTTCCAATTCCGCCGACTTTAAACACAATTCAAGATATATATGATGTGTATCCGTGTACCAAATTTCATCACAATATCTTACACGGTTTACGAGGTATAGCGTTATAAAAGTTAAAATTTAGGGCTGTGCCACGCCTCTTTAAGAGCCTTTGAAAATTTAAAACCTAGCTCAATCTTAATTTTGTTCACATGTTCACCAAATCTCCAAGTTTCATCAAAATCGCAACAACTTTTTTCAAAATGGACTGAGGTATATTTACATAGAGTATGGGCGGTAGGCGTGATCGCGACCCGATTTCGCACATTTTTATATGCTAGTAGCTTGCAAGAAGGTGTGACCTGTGTACCAAATTTCATTGAATTAGCTTGCTTAGTTTTCCCGTAAACGTGATTTCAGACAGACAGACAGAGGACATAGCTATATCGACTCAGGTGGTGACGCTGATCAATAATATATATAATTTTCTATACCTGCCACGCCCCCTTCTATGCGTTACAAACGGATTGACAAAGTGAAGGGTATAAAAAGCAGCAGTGAGGTTTTGCAAAAAACTTCATTCTTAAAAAAGAATATTTAACTTTTAAAAATTAAAAAAGTAAGTGCGCAATGACCTGCTTTAACATAAATTTGTTTTATAAAATAAATTATTAAAATCAGTTCAGTATACTTTGCGCCAAAGCGTTACAAACCCAATTGTTTGATTTAAGGTTTTCTCCATCAAATTTTCTTTGCTAAAAGTTTTTTTATATGGCAATGCCCAAGTTTATTTGTGTTTTTTTTTTTTGTTTTTTTTTAAGAACTTAGTCCTTACTCATTCCCGTAAGTTTAGTTAAAATGGCACGCAAAATTCTATAAAAAAATATTATTACGAAAACATTCATACCGGAAAAGTTAAATTATTAAGAGCTGTATAAATTAAGTTTCAAGTTATAATTGGCGAGTAGGTATTCGTAAAAAAAACTGCTGCACAATGCTGAATTGAACTGAGTCAAGCTGAACTAAACTGAATGATATCTTACAGAAAAATAATTATATTATATAAAAAATCAAAGTTAATTGGCCCTAAATTGTACATATAGAAGTAAAAAGAAAACAACAATTTAAATCATGTACATCGGTTATTCTTTTATTAAACGCGCACACTGTATTTTTTGACGTTTTTGAACATTTTTTGAAACCAAATATCTCAAAAACTATAGGAGATAGGACGAAAAACCATTTAAACATTTTTGTTTAGAAATACTATAACTTTATACAAAAAAAAACAATCAATCAATCGTAAGAATGAATGTGCTTTCATATCGAAATTCCCGCTATAACTTTGGAAACTACGATTTTTTTACTGATGACGCCACTCTACGGTACGTAGACGTTTTTTTCAACACAAAATTCTTCTATAGTTTTTGAGATATTTGGTTTCAAAAAATGTTCAAAAACGCCAAAAAATACAAAGTGTGCGTTTTTTAAAAGAATGACCGACATGCAAACATTTAAAATAAATTAAAAATTAAGAAAATTGAAAACCACAAAGCAAAAGAAAAAAATTAAATTAAATTAAATTCAATAGACTAAAAATGCAACTGTAAACGAATTTATTTTCAAAAAAAAATAACAAAAAAAAAATTAAAAAGCACATAAATATGCATATATTTTCACACATATTTATTTTTAACTAGAATAACACTGGTCTGAACAATTTTTGCGGCATTCATTTTTTTTTTTGTGTGTAGCTCTTGAGTAATTTTGGTGGAACTGAATTCAAATACTACCATTTGCACAATTGGAGCTGCTTCTCGAGATACATATGTATGTGCATGTATGTCAAAAACGCAAATCCTTAGGCAATTATTATCCGTATATTTTTGAATGCATAGCTGTAGATTTTTAGTTTTCTTTATAAAATTTTGCGTTACGATTTTTTTGTATAAAGCAATATATCAATAATATTCTTAATGGTATATATGTTACCGGCCAAACTAGTTTTTAGGCTGAACTGGTTTTTCCTAGGCCAAACTAGTTGATTTGTTTGCCTAAAAATATTCAATATGCCACTCTACGGTACTATTTTCAAAGCAAATAACAACAGCAACATTCCAAATTACTTTCTGCAAATCCTGCTTGCATTCTGCATACTTTTTTCAACGTTATTTTCGTAATAACATTTTATTATGGGAAATATATAAAAACATTGTAAGCACATATAACTTTTTCGTTGACAAAGTCAAACAAACAAAACATTCAAAACCCACAGAAGTACAGTCAATAAAATAGCTATTTTTGCGTACAATGTTTTTATATATTTTCCATAATAAAATGTTATTACGAAAACGAGTATACAGAATGCAAGCAGGATTTGCAGAAAGTAATTTGGAATGTCGCTGTTGTTATTTGCTTTGGAAATAGTACCGTAGAGTGGCTTGGCAATGATGAAAAAAAAGTTTACATTTTCATTTTGGGGAAAAAAATCTCTTGACCTTAAATGTTGGTTAACAGGCATTAAACTCATGTCATTTCTTTATCATATTAATACAAATCCACAAAAAATTTTAAGCGAAAAAAAAATTGGGGTTTTTGAGAAAATCAGCCTTGTTTTTTTTACATAAAAAGCGCTATAACTCCGCCAATTTTCAACAATTTTCAAAATTTCTTAAAGATTCTGACAGAGAATCAGAAGTTCTATTAGAATCAAAAGACAAAAGTTAATTATTTTGATTTGGATGAAAATGCGACTATTTTGAAACAATTTTCAACGATTTTTCAAGCTCTGACACTAAAACTTTAAATGGGCATAACTTCGTAAAAAATAATTTTCAATCAAATCGGGGAACGGTATATTTCCTTAATTACTTTGAAAAACGACATATTTAATCGGCAAAAAATTCCGCAATTTGAAGTCACTCCGACTGCATGGTTTGAGATGGATTTGGTCAATATATATATCACATGGTTTTAGTTAAATTTAGCCCTAATATAAAATGATAATTCATTTTTAAAAAGAAATACATTATTTTCATTCTTTAATAAACTCGGTAAATCGTTATACCGTCGTTATATATCGTTTGAGTGAATTTACACTGAATAATTAAAGTTAGTAGATTTTAGAATTTTTAGAGCTTATAAATTTTACTAATTACTTTTCTACGTACTGTATATGAGCTGAAATAAATCAATTCTTATGTTTGTAAGTAATTCTGGTATAAAAGCAAAAAAATCTTTTGGGGGAAAACAAGAATTTATTTAAAGTTATTTATATGTTTATTAGGTCTACAGGATTCAAAAAAAAATTAAGTCAAAAGAAATTTTTGACATGTCGACATGCATACATATCTCGAAAAATAGTGCCAATTGTTTTGAAATAAGATAATTTTTTGTAGTTTTCCTCGACCCTAAATTACATATGGAATGCATATAAGGCAAATACTCTATGCCGCAAAAAACGAAGTAAAATTCGCAGAGCGTTGTAATTGATATACATACATATATAACCTTCGAGGAAAAAAAAATAATTTAAATTAATTTCAAATTTGCTAATGTGTATAAATCAATGATTACAGTATGTATGTACATATGTCTAAATTAAATTTTTACCATTGATGAAAAAGTAAAACGGAATAATTAATTAATTTAGCCACATAAAGAAATACATATTAGTTGTTCGTAAAACAAAAATGGAAACGATCTTAAAAAGTGTGCCACACATTTTTGCCATATATACATATATGTATGTGTGTGTTTGTACGTTTTTTTTTTTTAATTTATACAAAAGATATTTTTTTTAAACAACATACATAACACCGAACCATAACAAAAATGTATTTTATACTAGGGCTACACAACATACTATTGCGATAAATTATTATAAAACAATAATGTCATTGCGATGCAAAAAATCGCGGCACATTTGCAGCAAAAAATGTGACGCAAAATTCTGATAACACTAAATTTTGTAAAACTATAAACGATTGGCAAAAAATCTGCAAACGTACATACATCTGTGATATAAAATGCGGATATGAAATCGACAAACATTATGTCGACGGCAAATTTGCCGCACATTTTTCCAGTGAAACTAACGTTTGTCCCTACTCTTTAACAAACATATAGCAGGCTGTTATTATGCCTTTACTGGTAGTTGGGGCGCTGAGTTTAATTTGTTATAGTCTTTGTCTTTTATACGTACCAAGTATCATTCATCTGCATCAAATAGTTGCTGATATAGATAGAAAATGTTGTTTTATTCGCATATGGAAGGCGTGTTACCGCCGATTTTTTTCTTTGAAGCTAACTTTTGCGCCTACCTTTTATATACAAATGTACCAAGTCCAGATAAATTTGTTTTTGGATGACCTGTCATCGCCCAATTTTTCTAAACCAAACTTTGCAAAAAACAATTATGAAATCTACGTGCAAGCTCTATTTAAATTAAACTTGTATATGAGCGCCACCCTAAGTATGCGCCCTAAATAAAACTTTTACGATCTAAGCTGTGCCACTTAATATTAAAGCCACGTGGTGTAAATTTCATGTGAACCGATGTGGTGGTCCTTGTAAAAATGCTATTTCAAAAAAATATTTTTGTATGAGAGCAAACCTAAATCTGCACACAAAATATAAGGTCTATAGCCTGGAATGAGTTTGTTCTTTGAATTTCGAAGCTATGTATATACAAACGATACAACTGAGAGAAAATACAACAATAATAAAGCAAAACTCAAGAAGCAGCATAGGCAAGGAAAAATCTATCGACAGGTTCTGCAAAAACTTAAGCTTAAAATAAAGTATATTTAGCTTTAAAAAAATAATTAAAACAAGTGAAAGATATCTCATATTGGTAGAGTTGAGTATTCGACAAAATTTTATAGTGAAAATTAATACTTTTTTGGTAGATAGGCGACGGCATTGTAACTTTCGCGCCCGGCGAAAAATATTCGCACGTTCATTAGCATATACGGCTAATTTACATAACTTAGCATGTATGTATGTATTTATATGGGCTTCGTTGATTTTTGAGTCCCTTTGGCTAATAAACTGTTCAAACTTCAAAGTGATACTCATACCGAATAATATGAGCTACATCATATTATTTGAGTGAAATCCCTCTTCCAATTAATTGAGCAAAAGTTATGTTGTGTGCCCCACCCTAGTATATATGTATATATTTATTAATTTCCGTTTGGTTAAATGTATTTAGTCATTATTTTTATGTAAACTGCAATTGCATGTTTTGTATTTAATAACACTAATAACCATTGTTGAAACTTAAAAAATAAAAATCAGTTTTAATACTTCCCTAATATATGCATACATATCTGCATGTAAAGCTACGTTTGTGTATACAAAATTATGTATATATGTCGTTGTATGTACATATGTCGTTTGTGAACATACAAATTTACAAATTTAAATATATTTTTGCAATCCTAGTTTTATATGTTAAAATTTAATGTTAATTTAAAAACAAAAAAACAAAACAAAATATAAAGTTAAGAAAAAAATATTTTATAAATTATTTAAGTCAAAACAAAAGATCGAAAAAATACAACAACAAAAATGTTCTATCTAAAAATTTTGCTCAATACATTTAAGTAATAACCAACTTGTTAAAAAGCAAAAAAAAATATTTTTAATCAATTAAAGGAAAAAAACTTAAAAAACAAAACAAACAAACAAAACAATGAATGAAAAATAAATGCCAATTTATATAAGACTGTGTATAATTTTCAGAAGTTGAAAAATTTACAAAATAATAAAATAAAATTAAAAAAGCAAATATGCTACTCTTAAGCAAAAACAAAGAAAAATTGTTGAACAAGTTATATATATAAAAAACAAAAAAAAAGTTAATTATCTTTTTTATTACTCAACTCGCAGTGTTCCCAAGCTCACTGCGTAGTAGACCATAAAAGTACGAATACACCAGAACAGAAAAAAGAACAGACATACATAAAAAGCAATAACAAATTATAAACGGATTTTGTTTTTGGAATTTCACACAGATAAAACAAATCTGTAGCCACAAGTAATAACAGCTAAACTCGATATTTGATGACAAGGCGAAACAACATATGTTATGTGTGTATTCATATGAATTATGGTGTTTCGCCTTGTCAACAAATAACGAGTTTAGCTGTTATTCCTTGTGGCCACAGAAATGAGCTCGTTGAGGCGTTAAAAACGGGGAAAGTTAAAAGTCTAAACCACATAAAGTTAGTCTATGCAATAAATAAAATATTCAGATTAGAGGTAATTCAGCGCCGATTTCACTGAACTGAATGTATAGAAACGTAAATAACCAAAATTTTCAAAAAAAAATCTCAGCGATTGAAAAATATATATTTTGATTTGAATAAACTAAGTTTATTTGTTACTTTCAAACAAACATGGCCGGAAAATCAAAACCATTATAAGAAATTCAAGCCAAATTATGTTTCATATATAGAATTTGGTTAGAGTGCTACAGCAGGCATGATTTTGTATGTTTGTGTGTACTTAACGCTACTGTGCGTGACAAAGAAAACACCTCCTTGTAACAGGGTACCTGGATACCCCTACGAAAATTGTATGAAAATTTCAAAACTTTTTGGATCAAACTGTACAAAATAATGACGTCTGTTGAAACCACTCATATGAAAATATAATATCGTGAAGTTTCAGTATTGTAGAGCATGTACAAACGTTAAAAATTTTGTTTTGAAAATGAAATGGGTACCACGTCACATTCAAAAGGGTTAAGCCAAATAATATTTTTCTTATAGATTTTCGGTTGCTAAGTATGAACATACTTAATTTTTATTTTATTTTTTCTAATTTACGTTGCAATACATTTGTGTTGTGCAAACCAAGATTATAAAAAGTCTTGAGCCAACTCTAAATATTGAATTATTTTGGAAATCTCAGTTTGTTAGCATAAGCCAAATTTTAAGGGGGTGAGAAACAAAAAATTAATTTTTTTTTTGAAATGCTTCAGTGCTCATATTTTATACTAATATAAATAATTTGTAAGTCAGCTACATTGGAACTGATATTTTGTCATAGCACAAAAGTTTCAGCAGATCCATCACATTTTCATATAATGAAATGACTTGCTTATAGCGTTTTAGATACTACAAAAAAAAAAATAAATAAAAGAAAATCAAATAATATGAACATGTACACTGCATTTACCTTTAAAAAAATAATAGAATACGTATACAGTAAGCTACTTTAGCACAAATTTGTTGTTTTATAACATAAATTATTAAAATCGGTTCAGTGTACTTTGCGCCAAACCGGTACAAACCATTTCCATATGAGCAATTTTTTATGAAAAGTAACAAAAAAATAAACAAGTACATATGTTCTTTGAACTTCGCAGTCATATACACGAGATGCTTGAAGCAAGATCAAGATCGATAAAATTGTCAACCAAATCTGACAATGCACAATTATTATATAGTGTCTTGAGATTCCAAATACATAATCCGCGAAATCGGATCTGCTCATTTACTCATT
The DNA here is from genome assembly GCA_963662105.1 of Meiosimyza platycephala. Taxonomy (NCBI): domain Eukaryota; kingdom Metazoa; phylum Arthropoda; class Insecta; order Diptera; family Lauxaniidae; genus Meiosimyza; species Meiosimyza platycephala. The sequence goes on from OY759212.1 coordinate 5,955,592, forward strand.
TTATGGCCATTTTAAGGTTTTACTTTGGCCGACATGGTTCATTTCAAGCAAGATCAAAATCAGTAAAAATTGTCAACCAAATCTGAAAATGCTCAATAATTATCTAGTGTTCGGAGATTCCAAAAACATGATCCGCAAAATGGTACCTAATCACTTACGCGTTTTATGACCATTTTAAAGTAAACGCTTTCACCGATATTATTGATAAAAATGCGTTCTAGGGAAATTTGTGAAAAAGTCATTAAAAATTAAAATTTTTTTATTTTGCTTTTCTTTGTGGACATTGTTATTAAAAATACATTTAAAACCCATAAAACAAAAATATATAAAAATTATTTTTCATTAGTTTTTAGGCCCAAAAGAGTTTTTAAAATTTTTTTAATATTTTTTTTCATGAAAAATGGTGAATAACACAACAAATATAAAAGTTTTTTTATTTATTGTTTTTTGGTGAGCTTTGTAGTCAAAAATACTTCAAAAATCCATAAAACAAAATTATAATTTAAAATATTTTGCACTAGTCTTAAGGCCCAAAAATTTTTTTTTTTAAATTTAATTCTTTTCCATGGAAAAGGATGAATAACATAACATATATAAAAAAATTTTTTTTTTTTTTCTTCGTGTAGTTTTTAAGTCCACAACAGATAGTAAAACAATTTTATTTTTCACTAGTTTTTCGGCCGACAAAAAAAAAATTTTTTTTTTGTATCGGATTTTTTCCATGAAAAATGGTGAATAACACAAAAGCGTTTACAAATTCGCAAAAATAAGTGACTTTATCGTGTTCAGCGACTCAAATTACATAAACAACAGTTATTATAGCTTATTTTAAAATTTTGCTTGATCTTAAAAGCATCAAAAACTACACGGTTCGCTTCATAATTTTATTAAATTTATCTGTAAAAGCGTTCACCTTAAAATGGCCATAAAACCAATAAATGACCAGGTACGATTTTACGGATAATGTTTTTGTAATCTTCGAACACTAAATAATAATTGTGCATTGTCAGATTTGGTTAAACATTTTTACCGATCATGACTATGCTTGAAACGAACCGTGTCGGCCAAAGTGCTGACCTTAAAATGGCCATAAAATAAGTAAATGAGCAGATTCGATTTCGCGGATTATATATTTGGAATCGCAAAATACAGTGGTCGGCATATATATTTTGACAAATATGTGCGTTTTAGTGTTCTTTCTGCAATGGCTAACTGTCAATGCCAGCGGTACTATATATTTATGTAAAAGAAATAACACATGCTAGGTGTCAAAAAGAACAAAAAAGCTGCGTATTTTTTTTTTGTTGATTTAAGTGCTGCAGTATATTTAAAAGATAAAAAACCATTTTGTGGGGTGCATAAGTATTTTGACAATTTTTATGGCATAAGTTTACTTTGGGAGTTGCGTTCATATTTTAATAAAATCCTACTTTCTTCCGAGGCTTTCAATACTGAACACAAATATGGAATCAAAAGTTGGGTGACGCATCTATTTTCGGAGATATAGCCATCAGAAATCGGGGACATAGCTTTTAATGAAATCATTCTCATAATTTGGGAACCCCTGGATGGACTTTCAAAATATGGATGTCGTATGAAAGATAATTTAATCAACTATAATATAAGCTTATAAAAGTTTGAAATTTCAGCTATAGTTTTTGAAAATTTTCGAGATATTACAATTTTTTTAAGTTTCTGGTCAATTTATTTTATTAAAAAGCGTTATTTTTTGGAAAAGTTTTTATTTAGTAATCATTTGAATTAATACATAAGAAAGCGCATTTTATGTCCTTTCAAATGGTGTGCTATTCTAAGCTGGTTTTCTTGGATTTCCGGATTTTTTAAGGAAAGAAAGTGAACGAGCTCTAGAAATTTACTTGAAATTTTGTGATTTGTTGAAAAAACAAAAGCAAGAACACCAACAACAACAAAAGACCAACTTCAGCAACAGTATCAACAATAACAACAATAAAAACAATAACACATTTATTTGCGGTGGTATTTTTCACAAAAAAACTAAAAATTTTATTAAAAAATTAAGCGATCCAATATTTCAAGTAAATTTCAAGAGCACGTTCACTTTCCTTCCTTAAAAAATACGGAAATCCAAGAAAACCAGCTTAGAATAGCACACCATTTGAAAGGACATAAAATGCGCTTTCTTATGTATTAATTCAAATGTTTACTAAATAAAAAGTTTTCCAAAAATATAATGCTTTTTAATAAAATAAATTGACCAGAAACTTAAATAAATTGTAATATCTCGAAAATTTTCAAAAACTTTAGCTGAAATTTCAAACTTTTAGAAGCGGGCATACCGTTGATTAAATTATCTTTCATACGACGTCCATACTTTGAAAGTCCATCCAGTGGTTCCCAAATTATGAGAATGATTTCATTAAAAGCTATATCCCCGATTTCTGATGGCTATATCTCCGAAAATAGATGCGTCACCCAACTTTTGATTCCATATTTGTGTTCAATATTGAAAGCCTCGCAAGAAAGTAGGATTTTATTAAAATATGAGCGGCACTCCCAAAGTAAACTTATGCCATAAAAATTGTCAAAATACTTATGCCCCCCACAAAATGGTTTTTTATCTCTTAAATATACTGCAGCACTTAAATCTCCAAAAAAATACGCAGCTTTTTTGTTCTTTTTGACACCTAGCATGTGTTATTTCTTTTACATAAGTATATAGTACCGTTAGCATTGACAGTTAGCCATTGCAAAAAGAACACTAAAACGCACATATTTGTCAAAATATATATGCCGACCACTGTACTATATAATAATTGTGCATTGTCAGATTTGGTTGACAATTTTATGGATCTTGATCTTGCTTCAAGCGAACTGTGTATACAAATGGTGCAAATGAGAACTAAAAACAACACAGTATTTTAGAAGCAGCAGTGAGGTTTTGCAAAAAAAAACCTATTTATCTTTAAAAAAAAAAAAAAATAAGTATGCAGTAACCTGCTTTAGCTTAAATTTGTTGTTTTAAATATGACATTATTAAAATCTGTTCAGCGTATTTTGCGCCAAACCGTTACAAATCATTTCTATACGAATTTTTTTTCTAGTATCTACTAAGCTATTCATTTATTAGTATAAAACTGAAATTTATTAAAAAACTTAACGCTGCTCAATAATTCCACTATTTATTCCTAGAACTGTATATCACATTAAACTAGTCAAAAACTACTTATATTGTATTTAAGAATGCTGATTTGATCATTCTAGTTTAGCAATTTTATTACAGTAGTTGAAATCCCTGCGTAACAGTTTTATTAGTTTTTCTCTCTATTCAAAATGATTGCTATTTTAGAGTTATAATTTTTTTTTTTAAAAGAATGACACACTGCCTTAGCAACCCGTTTTTTTTTTGATGTGTGCCAAAAAGTAGCTAAACTTTTTTTTTTATATTACGATTTCTTTTTTTGAACTTTGAGGATGTGCAATTTCTCAAAACACTTATATAAAAAAGTACCTTGATTCATAGCAATTTGTAACCCAAAAGCAGTTGTCCGGACAATGTTTTGAAGGATTTCAAGGATGTGGCATTACAAAACACAATCAATGTCTAAGTGCAATTTTTAATTGATAATTTGTTGTTGAGAGCAAAACGACCTATTTGTTGTGCTACTTAGGGTATGTAATGTGTTCCGAACTTGCAGCTTTAGCACTCAAAGTTTGTTTGCAATAAAGCAAAAAGTTCTAAAGTGATTTGAGCATACAAATAACCTCACATGTCAGCTCGATTTAAATATTTTTGTTTATTTTTTGTTTCTTTTTTTTTGATCATTTCTATAATGTAATTACTTTAATTTCAAAAAAAAAATAGCAATTATTATAGTGCTTGCAAAAGTACTTAAGCCTGTAGTTCCAACGAGATTGAGTTCATTATATTTCCTCCATTAAATCCTAAATATAAATAATATTGTTAGCTAAAAAAATTTGACCTCACGACCTGTACTATATATATAATTTGCATAAAGTTACATTGTGTTTGAAAGGCACCTAGCTTATTTTGCAAGTTCTTCAGTTTAAGTATTATGTTTATTAAAATATACTTAAATAATTTAATAATAAAAAACAAAACACAAAAATATGAATTTAGTTATAAAAAAATTGATGGTTGGAAAAAACTTCACATAAAAACTATTTGTATATGTTAAACATAACACATGCACACCGCATGTATACTACATGAAAATATATATAATTTAAGTATGTATGTGTATGTTTTTGATTTCATAAATTAAAATTACATTAATTTTAATTTCAGTTTTAGGTTATCATTTAATTCGCAAATCAAAAGAAAAGAAAAACAAATGACCATGTTCTTCCATTTTAACTGTGTTTTTTTTTTAAATATTAACAACTACATCAAAAACTTAAAATTTTATTAATTTTATTTAAAAAATATTATTATGTTTTATTTTTAAATATAAATGATGTTTTTTTATTTAAACAGTTCTATTTTATATATGCATTTGTATTTATTATTTCAAACAATAAAAAATCAAATATTATTTAAACTTTCTGAATTTATTTAATTTCTGTTAATTTCTAAGGGTATACTAAAATTCACGTTAGAAGAAGAGGCGTATCGGGCGGCCGGGCAAGAAGTTATTTGCAGCCCCCTAACACAAAAATTTTGACATTCAGGCAAAAATTTTTTTACCTTACCAAAAAAAACAAAGGTCGTCACATTTGACTTTCAAAAAAAAACACTAGCAAAATGATTACTTAAAATTCTAAAATCTTCACCAACAACATTGCAATTTTTAAAATATCCAACTATTTTATTTACTAAAAAAAACATAATATAACTTTCAAAAAACGCGAAATGAACTAAGTCTCACAATCATTTTGCTGCCCCACAAGCGTTGCGCCCAGAGCGACTGCCTCCTAACTACGCTACTGACTAAAAGTACTTTTGTATGTCGAATAAAGTTGAATGAGGTTTAAAAAAAAGTGGAAAAAGTACATACGTGATATAAATTGGGAAAAGTTAAAAGTTTGGAAAAGGTCAAAAGAATATGGAAAAAGGTTGTTTGTACTGACTACAGCGCCCTCCGTGTGTAAACAATTTTATTACTTTTCTATTATCAAAAAACTAGAAGACTTGGCAAAAACAATTGCACCCCAGACAGATATGCCAAAAAATTTAGTAATTGTACCCCTACGTTCGGCAAAAAAAATATAAATATTTTTTAAATAATTCTTCTGATGGAATAATGGAAATACTTCCTTAGGAAAAGTTTAATGATTTTTTGCATGCTTTAATTTTCTGTCATTAGGGTGGCACATTAGCTTGGTTAAAACTGAGATTTGATAGGTTAGTGCTAGAACGTTGTACTTGACGTCAGTGACTATTGAAGCAAAAAAATATGTCCACTCGAGAAAAAAACATTGATATATCATACTTTAAGATCGGACTGTAAATGCCAAAGATATGACGAAAAATTTAAATGCACGATCCCTACATTCGGTAAAAAAAAAAATTTTTTTCAAAATTAACTTGCAAAAATACTGCGGACTTGTTGCTATACGTTGGACTTTTTTTTTATGGTACGCTCTAATGTTCATGCATACTCGGCAATAATTGTTTCCTAAATAATTTTAGCTAGTGAAACAAATAATTAATATAACCTTGTGTTGTTATTATTATTCAGTTTGTATATCGAGAAGTATGCAAATTAACACATTAAAATGTTTATTAAAATTTATATATACATAAGTTACACGGTGAGAAACAGACACAGAACACAGCAAGTGAACAGGTAATATTATGTTAATATAATACACGCGTCTTGCAAGTAACGTCATGCTATGTATACTGTAATAAGCAAATATATGCAAATAAATTAATTCAATAAAATTACGAAATATGTATATATATGAAAATCTATAAATGGCTTTAGTGTAAGGACTTGTATAAGTACATGCATGCGTATATTTATTGTCATTATGAGATAAAAATAAACCCAATGAGCCTCCTTAACCTAACAAAATATGTCTTTTGAGCACTTCATATTAACTTGAGTACCCGCAGACAACTTGATAACATGCATCATTTCTGATATACATAGTACATTAGAAGTCTGCATGAGTGCACACGCAATGATCAACAAACTACTCATCACTTTGCGAGTCCAACACCATCTCGGCTGAACCACTTAATTGATTTTGATGAAGTTTGGTATGTAGTTAGCTTGATTCTTCACTATTTTTTTTTTGTAGTGTGCAGTGCCACGCCTTTTACAGGAAAATACGTCTTTAGTGCTAAAATAAAAAACCGATTTTGATGAACTTTTTGTTAGGAAATAAATTGAACCTTTAAAAAATAATTCTAAAAACTATAATTTGTTTTAAGTGGGCGTGGCAGCATCTCTAATAAACGTTTTCGCTGCTGAAAGTCTTAAACTTTAGCTGCCTTGGCACAAGCGAAATTGAGAAAATCCGTTGAACCGCTGTCGCGTTATATCAATTAGAGTATTCAATTTGCTTACAGCGCCATATATTGGTAAGTTATTAAATCACAAATGGCTTCATAAAAATCTGTTTGAGCTAACAAAAACTACGACATCACCACATTTATCAAAATCCGTTGAATCGTTGATGAGATATAGAGCTATCTATTGGCAAGCTATCAAAACACAAACGACATCGAGCCACTTCATCGATTTTGATGAAATTTGTTATGGAGATATATTGATTATTGAGTAAAAATTAATTTTTTAAGTGGGCGGTAACATGCTTTTTACAGGAAAATACGTCGTTATTGCTAAACTAACCAAGCGATTTTGTTGAAATTTCGTTAGGATATAGATTGAACCCTTACAAAAGATTTCTAGGCATAATTTTACTTTAGAGGCGATGCTCTATTTTTTATTTGTACACAAAATTAAAAATAAATAAAAAAATTCTTACACAATTTATTTATACAAGGGGAGGAGGGCGGGGAGGTACATGATATTTTCTACTTTGACCAATTTTATTTCGGAAGCCATAATAGACCGACCTTTTTTTTCCAGATTCGGTTTTTGGGGGTAAAACTCCATGTTTCTAAAAAAAATTAAAAAAATTTTGGAGCATCGCCCCTAAAGTAAAATTGTTCAGATTTCTGGAAACTAAAATTTTTTTAGGTAGGCGTGGCAGCACCTCTAATAAACGTTTTCAATGCTAAACTTATAGAACGATTTTGATGAAATTTGGTATGGATATAAATTGAATCCTGAGTAAAGATGTTTGTGTTAAGTGGGCTGTGCCATGCCCCTCATCGGAAAAAACGTTTTCACTGCTAAACTAATGGACCGATTTTGATGAATTTTGGATATTGAATCTTTAGAAATGGTATTTAGTTTTGAGTGGGTGCTGCCACGCCCTTTACAGGAAAATATGTTTTCTTTGCTAAGCTAATCGATTGATTTTCATGAAATTCGCTATGAAGATATGTATATTGAACTCAAGAAGGAGATAGGGCAACATGATTTTTAATATTAAATACCAAAAAGTTGGTTTGTTGGTTGTATTTGGCAAAAGAACTGGCTTACATGTCTGTCTCTTGTATTTTGAGCTTCTAGGAGCAAAGCTGAAGACAACGTAGTTCTGAAACGAAACGATAAAATCGAAACTATGAGCAAATATTTGACATAAGATTCCATATAAAATATATCGCTTAATGTTCTGTTTAAGTTTAGCCGAACATTGTGAAATGGCCCAATGTCCGTACTTGAAAATAATATTTTTAATTTATGTTTCTTTGTGTTAATTTTGAATTTAACTCTTATTTAGTATATTCCTTCTCTTCTTCTTTTTTTTAGATTGTTTAGTGAATTATATATACATAGCTGTGGCCACAAGAAATAACAGCTAAACTCGATATTTGATGACAAGGCAAAACAGTAAAAGTCATATGAATATACACATAACTTATGTTGTTTCGCCTTGTCATCATATATCAAGTTTAGCTGTTATTCCTTGCGGCCACAGCTATTACTCTCTGTGTTTGTCATTCCGTAGACTAAGGCACTTCCCGGAGGTATTAATACAAAGTTGGTGGCTCATTTTGCAAATATTAATTTAAGTAGTTGTAATTCATAAGCTGCAAAAAAATCTTAACATTAAGACTTAAAACATTAATTTGTTAAATAAAATTAGTTGTAATAAAAAATTATTATAGTATTACATAATAATATAAACTTTATTACATAGATATGTAACCATTTAATCAAAGACTCTATATATACAGGTGGTGTATGTTTGTGCATTGCCAAAAACAGTAGGGACTTAAGTCTTAGAAAATTTTTTTATTTCAGAAGACGAAAAAAAGGTTGTTTTTGAAGGTTAAGTGTTTGTTAGCAAGTAAATTGAAAATATAATAAATATAATGAATATTCATCTAAGTATGTTAAGAAAATGTAAATTTATTTAGAAACTTAAGACACATTTTTAGTTTTATTTTTTATAAATATGTATATAGTTACACGCATATGTATCCTGAGTTAGTTAATTACACGGTAGAACAAAAAAAAAAAACACTGAAGTAAAAATTTAGATTGTTAAAAAGATTATTTTGTGCTGGTCAACTATCCCAAAACTGAAATGACGTAGCGGTCATGGAACTAGTATAAACAGCTCGTTGTCCATTTTTTGTTCCTTTAATGCATTTTGCGATTTTAATTTTTTGTTGTTTTTTGCACTAAAACTACTGAACATAAAAGCTCTGTAAAACACATACCAAAACAGTTTTTTTATTTGTGATGTTAAATTTTTTTTATTAGCTAAAATTTTTCTGGGTTTCACTCAAAATTGCAGTTTTTTTTCAAACAATAAATATTTAAAAATGTTTTTCTACGGCTTGTATAACTTTCAAAAGCTATCGAGTTAAATGAAGCAATTAATCAGAAACTGTCAATTTTGCACAAAAATTTAAATTTTAGAAAACGTACATTTTCTTATCATATCACTGAAAGAAAACAAAATTATTTTTAATCAATGTTCCAAAATATTAAAAAATAAATAAAATAAAAATCGTTTAAAGACACATTCTGTGCTATCGAATATTATTTCTGATATACTTATGTATATTTATATATATTTATAAATGTATACAAAATATTTAGTTATTATTTGCAAACAAACAATAAAAAAAACACCATATTTATTTGGAGCTATGACTTTAAGTCACATAAGTTATAAAAGAATAGAATAATAAAATGCAAAAATTAAAACACAAAACAAAAATAAAACTTAAAATAAAAAACCTAATGAAGTTGTCAATCAATGTAAATAAAATTTCGTTTCTTTTAATGTTGGATAAAATTTCAGCGTCCCTTTCTCCTCTAATGCTTGCTAAAATCAAGACATCAAACTTTTACAAAGGTTTTCAATATAGAGTGGTGGCTTAGCACAGCAAGCTTGAAACCATAAGTAGCACTTGTGTCATTTTAATATAACCCGGCGAATTGGTGGATGGGTGGTGTTGTTTCTGTTTGTCTGGTGTTTTGCGAAATTCTCAATGTAAGCAACTTCTCAAGTTAATACAATCAAATATGTGAATTTGCGTCATAATTACATCTTCCGTTCAATAGAAAACTTTAAAAAATTATTAAAACAGCTTAAGCCACCATTTTTTTTATTTATTTATTTATTTATAAGAGGTTGAACCAACCATCTGGTGGCAGTTTTCAGAACTTAAAAGTTTTCAAATCGATGCGGTAGTTGCGAAGTTATTCAAGTTTAAACAGAACAGCCTAAAGCGCCATCTGGTGGATGTTTTCAGAACTACCTAGTTTTCTTTTCTCTTCTTTTACTAATTTACAATGAAATGACGTTTTCCTCATTCAAATCGGTCAATTAATTTCGGAGTTATTTAAAGTTTAAACAAAACAGCTTAAAGCGCCATCTGCTAGCAGATTTCAGAACTATTTTTTTATTATCAAAAACTAGATTACCTAACGAAAAAAATGACACCTCATTTGTTCAAATCGGTTTAGTAATAGCTGAGCAATAACGTTTTAAAGTAAATTAAAAAAGAAACGTTGCTTGCTGCTGGCTTATGTTCGCCTGGTATTTCAAAAATTTTCACATATAGAATTTTTTCGTGATTCAGGAAATTAAAGCGCCATCTGGTGGCAGTTTTAAGTATTTGTTTAACTTTTCTATTCTCTTCCTTAACTCATGTACAGTAGATTGCTTTTTTCCTCATTCAAATCAGATCATTAGTTTCGGAGTTATTCAAGTTTAAACAAAACATCTTAAAGCGCCATCTGGTGGTAGTTTCAATAATATTTTAAATTGTCTATTCTGTTCCTTAACTTATGTAGAGTAGAATGAAGTTTTTCTCATTCAAATCGGTATATTAGTTTCAGAGTTATTTAAACATAACAGTTTAAAGCGCCATTTGGTGGCAGTTTTCAGAACTTTTAAGAACTTATTCTCTTCCTTAACTCATTTACAGTAAAAAGATGTTTTTCTCATTCAAATCGGATTATTAGTTTAGGAGCTATGGCTTTATTTATTATCAACATTATTTATGTGTGTCGAAAAAAAAATTTTCAAAAATTTCAAAAAATTCTATATGTAAAAATGTTTGAAGTACCAGGCCAACATAAACCAGCAGCAAGCAACTGGTGGTTTTTACTTAAGTTAAAAACGTTATTGCTCAGCTATTGGTAAACCGATTTGAACAAATGAGGTGTCATTTCGTTAGATAATCTTGTTTTTTTTAACAAAAAAAAAATACAATAAATTGCACATAGAGGGCGCTGTAATCAAAACTATTTTAAATGCCTATAACTTGATAACGGATAAGCCAAATTTTATGAAATTCGTCAGGCTAACTGTGTACGACGTATTCTATCATATGAAAATGTGCAAGACACCAACGGCTCCACCCCGCACCCCATCTGGCGAATTTTGATAAAAAAAAAGTGCATCTAATAGGTCACTAATTGGTCATAATTGGTCAGATAGTCCAAAAATTGGTCAGCAATAGTACAGGCAAAGCTCGAAAATTAGAAAAAAATTGTTTTGGCCAATTCTAGTTTCCAAATGTTGCCTAATTTCCAAGAGTTTTTTTTACAAAGAAAATTTAAGTATTTACACCAAAAATTTTTATAAAGAGAAAATAATCTTATTTAGTTATATATTTTACGTAGTTACTGAGTGTCAATACACAAATTTATTTAAAAAAAAATGAACGAAAATACTGATTTTGCATGGGCTGAAAAAAATGGGTATTGTTGTCTGCGATTGACGTGATTTAGAGAAGAGTCTAATCGCCTAATCACGCATGTTTTGAATTATGACGATATCCGAAATTGAGACATTTTACCATTTTGCTCCAAGACAACAATTCATTTGAAAATTTTCATACAAAGGTGAGAAACTGCTTTTCGCACAATACTTTTCGAACAGCTTCAAAAAATTAGAAATTTCACAAAACACGAAAAAGTCATGTTATAAATTGTTTATGACCGTTAAAACGGTAAAACGGTGGTGCTATTTCGCCCGCTTTAGATGCTGACATACCTTATAGCAACTCAACCACTTACATCAAATTTCATGTTAATTGCTGCAATAGTTCTCTTAAAATATCGCTTCCAACTTTAATGTTAATATGGGAGCAGCCAAGCCCACTGATAAAATCCCGTCGAAATTTATTTAATTTTATAGCTTATAATAATTGATATCTATGAACCAAATTTTATGAAGATTACTCTCATTGCACACTACCTATAGTAGTGTTAGCATTAAAAGTTTTTCGCTTTTATGGGAGGTGCCACGCCCACTAGTTCTATGGTGCCAAATTTTCGTAAGAAGATACCTTTTAGTAAGAATATCTGCCATACTAAACTTCATTACGATTACGTTGTTAGTTCTCTAATTATAACGTTTATAAATATTGTGGACTGTGCCACGCCCTTCAACGAGTTTTTCCAGTATACTGACGAGCTTGTATTGATGACTGCTCTCAGTAGCATCATCCCTACAATTTTTATGAAAATCGAATGTGCCAATTTTGAATTATACGAAATCAAAATTTTTAATTGTTAAAAAGTACCACGCCCACTTTCCAATTCCGTCCACTTTAAACACAATTCCATATATATATATATGATTTGTAGCCGTGTACCAAATTTAATAACAATATCTTGCACGGTTATAGCGTTATAAAAGTTAAAGTTTAGGGCTGTGCCACGCCCCTCTGAGAGCCTTTGCAAATATAAAACCTAGCTCAATCTTAATTTTGTTCACATGTTTCCAAGTTTCAACAAAATCGCAGCAATTTTTTTCAAAATGGGCTGAGGTATATTTACATAGAGTATGGTCGGTTGGCGTGGTCGTGACCCGATTTCGCGTATTTTTATATGCTAGCAGCTTGCAAAAAGGTGTGACCTGTGTGCAAAATTCCATTGAATTAGCTTTCTTAGTTTTCTCGTAAATGTGATTTCAACAGACAGACCGACAGACGGACATAGCTTTATCGACTCAGGTGGTGACGCTGATCAATAATATATACACTTTTCTATACCTGCCACCCCCCCTTCTATGCGTTACAAACGGAATGACAAAGTGAATATACCCTCTGTGTAGGGTATAAGAAATTTTAAATTTTCTCGTTCTGACCAATTAATCGGACTAACTGACCAATTATGACCAATTTGTGACCTATGAAAGGCACTTGTTTTTATTTCGAAATTCGCTAGATGGGGTGCCAAAATATGCAGATTACCTTGAAACTTATAAAAATATTTGTAAAAAATTTACTCTTGCTGACCAATTATGACCAATTAGTGACCTATTAGATGCACTTTTCTTTGTATCAAAATTCGCCAGATGGGGTGCCAAAATATGCAGATGACCTTGAAATTTTTCATAACGCTTTAAAAAATGTACTATATTTGACCAATTATTCGGAAAATCTGACCAATTAAGACCAATTAGTGATCTATTAGATGCACTTTTTTTTATCAAAATTAGCCAGATGGGGTGCCAAAATATGCAGATGACCTTGAAGTTTTTCATAACGCTTTAAAAAATGTACTATTGTTGACCAATTAATCGGACTAACTGACCAATTATGATCAATTAGTGACCTATTAGATGCACTTTTTTTTATCAAAATTCACCGGATGGGGTGCCAGCGGGGTGAAGCCAACACCAACACCAGGCGATCATAAACCGTTAACAGGGTGTTTTAATTAACTTTAAAACACTATTGCTAAGCTATTAAAGAACTGATTTGTGTAATTTTTTTCGTTAGATAATCTAGTTTTTGTTAAGAAAAAAAATACTACCATAAATTGCACATAGAGGGCGCTGTAATCAAAGCAATTTTAAATGCCTATAACTTGATAACGAATAAGCCGAATTTAATGAAATTTGACTGGTTAAGTTTGTGCGACGTATTCTATCATATAAATATGTTCAAAAAACCAGGCGATGATAAACCAACAGCAAGTAACGGGTGTCGTTTGTTTTGTTAAGTAATCTAGTTTTTGATAAAAAAAACTAGTGTCATCAATCATCCCTGCTGCTGTTTCTGTTTGCCTTGTGATTTGTGAAATTTTCAAAATGAAACTGCAGCTTTTACCTGGTCCTTACTGATGAACTTTCATGTAAGCTTACCCTGAGAACCAGTCTGCTTACCAAATAAAAAACTCAACATAAATTAATTTTAAACAGTGTCCAATTTGTACCAATTCTATATTTAGTAATAAATATATGTATATGGTACATATGATGTATGTTTATTATAATTTTACTTTTTAAATTGATATTTTGTTATTTTAATATTAATTCAAAATGTCACATGTTTTTTTGTTTTCTTAATTTAAACATTCAAGTTCATAAGCAAAATTGCTGCTGCCTGGTGCTCGAAATAGTCCAGGAACTGCTGTAGTGACATTTCAACTTGCACCTCGAGTCTATAATATTCTTTGGGGCAGTATTATATTTTTTGATGCTCTCATTGGTTCTAATACCTTGGTTGCCGGTTGCCGATACCTTGGTGACTAAAAGAAAATTAAAAAAAAACATTTATTTAAAACGAGCACATTTGAAATTATCTACCCCATAAATATTTTGATGACTTTGAGCACTGCAAAGCCTGAACCACAGAAGTTGTTGGGCTGATATAATCTTGCCGGCAATTAATTTAGACTTCTGATGATCGGACTTTTAATAAGGTTGCAATAAAGTCCATCTTAAAATCGAGTGGTGTTATGCCGAAAGTTTAATTCACCAAGCGTCTGTTAGAGTTTTATTAACGCAATCGTAATCAACTTCGGAATCGTAGCAGCAGCGTTTTCGTTGACTTCGATTTTTACACCAGAACTTGGTTTGAATTCGGGTTCCTGAAAAAAAGAGAAGAAAAAACATCGCTACAGAAATTGGACCAATTCTGTATATAATTTATATAGCTTATATTGCAAAAAATCAAAAATATTTGTCTTCTCTCTAAGACAAAAAGAATGACATCTCATTTATTAAAATCGGTTCAGTAGTTCAGGACTAACAGTTTTTTACTGACATTATTTACTTAAATTCAATCTACTTACCGCGCCATCTATTGGCAAGTTACCAAAACAGCACAAATGACATACTAGTTTTCTTACGAAAACTATGAATTACTGCCCAAAAACAGTTGAATCTGTGGCAAGTTATAGCGATTAGTACTTTGAATTTGTCTACAAAGCCATCTAGTGGTGAGTTATCAAAACACAAATGACATCATATGAATCTGCTTCAGCTTTCAAAAATTATGACACCATATTAATCAAAATCTGTTGATTCGTTGACGAGTTATAACTATTGGAACATTCAATCAGCTTACAGCGCCATCTATTGGCAGTTTATCAAAACACAAATGACGACATAAAAATCTGCTTCAGCTTATAAAAACTATGAAACCACATTTACCAAAATCCGTTGAATCGTTGCCGAGTTATAGCGTACGTATAGTACGATTAGCACATACAGCGCCATCTTTTGGCAAGCTATCAAAACACAGGTGACTTGATAAAAATCTGCTTCTTCTTACAAAAAAGAATGACACCTCATTTGTCAAAATCGGTCCATTAGAAACGTTGCCATTGCCTCTTGCGCAAATGCTGCAAAATTTTTTGGCTGGCAAAGCCAGAAGAACTCCAGATCGTGGTACCAAAGAAAATTCAAAATACCAGGCCACCATGAACCAGCAGCAAGCAAATTTTGTATTTTGAATATCTTTGTCTTGCAATATCTCGGCTATTATATAAGCCGATTTTGATAAATATATCGGTAATCGTATCTATCATAGTTTTTGTAAGAAGAAGCAGATTTTTTTTGACGTCATTTGTATATTGATTACTTACCAATTGATGGCGTTGTAGGCAAATTCAAAGTATTAATCGCTATAACACGGCAATGATTCAATGGATTCGTCAGTTCAAAGTTCTACTTCGCATTGTATGCATGGCAAACAAGCTTGTACTGCAACTCGTTTCTCTAGTAGTCGCCTAATGCTTACAGGAACATTTTTTTGTACATGGGACAGTCTTTTACAAACCGATTCCGATGCATCGATATCGGCGATATTTATTTACCGATACACTGATATATGGGACGGTCTTTTACAAACCGAACACTTTTCGGACGACGCATTTTTGATTTGGCTGAATTTTTATTTATGGGTTCTGTATCGAAAAAGAAGAGATACGTATTCGAGGATTTTAAAAAAAAATTTTTTTTTGCAAAATAGAGCGAATTCCAATTTTGAGAATTTCGTGATTTTTGGCTTGGAAGCTCAATTTCAAAAATTCATTACTCCGGTTCTGTTAAAGCTAGGAAATTGATTTTATTGTCATTTTATAGAAAGAAAACTATCTTTAATAAAAAAATATCTTTTTAAAAAATTATTAACATATTAATATTTTTATAAACAATTAAATTGTTTAAATTGATTTTTAAGAATTTTCCCCACTTTGCATCAAATTTTTAATATGACCATCGTATTTTACGTCAAATTTCCTATCGAAAACGTATTTTTTTTTTTAATGGGCAAACTATTATTTCTCTTAAATTTTGAGAATTTCGCAATTTTTGGCTTGGAGACTCTCACTTTCAAAAATTTATAACTCCGGTTGTGTTAAAGCTATAAAATTGAAATTAATTTCATTGTAAAGCTAAAAATATGAACTTAAGTAAAAAAAATTTTTTAAAAAATTATCAACAATTTAATATTATTATAAACAATTGAAATGTTTAAATCAATTTTAAATAATTGCTGCCACCCTGTATCAAATTTTTAATGTCAGAATCGTGTTTAACGTCAAATTTCCTATCCAAAACGGTTTTTGTTTTATGGGGAAGTTAATTTTCTTAGCTTTACAATGAAATTAATTTCAATTTTATAGCTTTAACACAACCGGAGTTATGAATTTTTGAAAGTGAGCTTCCAAGCTCTATTTTGCAAAAAAAAAATTTTTTTCTTAAAATCCTCTAATACGAATCTCTTCTTTTTCGATACAGAACCCATAAAAAAATTTCAGCCAAATCAAAAATGCGTCGTCCGAAAAGTGTTCGGTTTGTAAAAGACCGTCCCATATATCGGTGTATCGGTAAATAAATATCGCCGATATCGATACATCGGAATATACCAATATATCGGTAATCGTATCGGTATCGGTTGCATCCCTAATTATGATATAATGTTATATAAATCTGCTTACAGCGTCCATCTTTTGCAAAGTAAACATAAATTGTACTTCTTACGAAATACTAGCGCACCACAACAGTTACCAAAATCCGCTGCATTGCTTTCGAGTTACAGCGATTAATACATTGAATTTGTTTACAGCGTCATCTATTGGTAAGTTAATAAAACACAAATGACATCATAAAAATCTACTTGTTCCTACCAAAAATATGACACCAGACTTAAAAAAACCGTAAACGGTAAACATCTTGAAATATTTTGAAGAGGTTACAAAATCAATAAGCAAAGCCACTGCTGTATTATCCGACGCTATTCCGCTAGTTAACGTACTGGAAGACATCAAGGGCAAAGGAAACTAGCCGGAACTCCAGCAAGTAGCCGCCAACGGCGCTTGGTCCTCGATATAAACTTTGAACATTCCAATTGCAGTTTACTATTTCTATGGCAAAAAAGCGGCTTGGAAATTTAATTAATTTACTATTATATTCCGAAACCTCTTCAGAAACAGTTACGTTCCAACCTAGTACGAGTTCTGAGCCAATTACAAGACGGGGATAAGGAGTGTTTGTGAAAATATTATTAAGGAATCTGAAAAAGAAGAACCATTGTCCTCTTTGTGTTCCGATACATTCAAAGAAGAAATTGAGAGATATTTTCGATTTCCTAATATTGCAACAAACGCAGACCCTTTCAGTTTTTGACGTAATGAGGTTCTGCACCCAAATTTAAAAAAATTGGCACAAATGTATTTCAGTTTTCAAATGACTTCTATCAGATCCGAGCGACTGTTTTCAACGGCAGGTCAAATCCAACCAGAGTTGCGGAATCGCATTTCCCCGCATAATTTGAGGATGTTGTGCTTCGTAAATAAAAACCTAGTTAGTATTAATTTGAATTACTAACTTTTATACTTATTGTTAAGAAATAAATAAAATTAAAAAATAGATAAAAAATTTAATTCTTCTACACGGAAAAAACACCAACTCGAAATTATTGTAAATATTAATGAAAGTTTAAGAAAAATTAGTAGGTAATTTAGTAATTTAGAAACGGTTCGAGTGTCTATTAAAAATTACTAAGCGTAATATAAAAATTGCATCAAGCAGGCATTAATTTTTCGAATGCAAGTTTTTAATTTTTACAAAGTAGATTTTAAAATTTCTGCAATAATTTATTATATTTTAAAAGGACTGTACTATTTTTTAAAAAGTACATTATAAAGTTTTTATGATGAAATAATAATAACTGAAATTTATTTTTAAATTTTTTGGTGTGTTGAACAAAATTAGGGCAGCCAGCGAGTTTCCGTTGCCGCTTTCCCGACCCCGTCCCAATTCTGTTCACATTACTTCAAAGCCAATTAGTAAGAGTTTGGCAAGCCTTATATATTTATTTTTTTGCATGAACATGTTGAGAACTCAAACAGAGTACAAATTAAACACAAAAGAGAAATAAAATTCAATATAATAAAAATTAATAATCTTGAAATAATTTTTCTGTAACTACTTTTTAAAATTTATAAAGCGGGAATCATATATTACAATATGAAATATATAAAAATTCTAATGTGGCAATTTATTAAAATTTAATAAATTCTTTGTAAAATTTCAAAGTTTTTAGGTGATAATTAAAATGAAGAAAATAATTTTTAATATGCACTTATTAAAAAATGTAAAATGAAAATATTTACAAACTAGAATAGAATTTTTAATAAGGATTTTCTATTTATTACTATAAAAAAGTAATATTTGTTTTCAGATTTTAATTTTTAAACTCTCCTATTAATTTTTAATAAAATTTGAGTTGGTGTTTTTTCCGTGTATTACTTATGGCTGCTAATTTATTTATAATGATCTTACAACTTTGCGTCATAGTCAATCCTTCTTTTTAATGTAACAACCGTGTCAGTCTCTGCGAAAACTTTTTATAAGTATCGGTATCCGTATCGGTATCGGCGATGAATTTTTATGAATATCGGTATCCGTATCGTATCGACCAAAACGCGCATCGTTGAATCCCTAATCATAATACACCTGTCCCTCGCTTTGCGCGGGGCTTATGGGAATGAAAAGTATCGCGCAAAGCGAAACCGAAACATGAAGTGAGAACTTCATGTAATTTAGGGGGTTACGTTCCTGACAAGAGAAATATATAAGACAAAAAGACATTCACGAGACTGTAGCTATTATTTTGCTATACAAAATCATTTATTACCATAAAAACATTTGTTTTAAACAGATAAAAAGGAACAACGAAACTTAAAACAGTAATTCAAACAAAATTCATTTATAGCAAATTAAAATAATACGTCTTACAACATATATGGTGGTCGTTTAAAGAAATCAGTCACAACCGATTGCCTTACTTTTTTCGATTTTTCTAAATGAAGCTCCAGGTAAGGTGCAAAGGCAGCTCTTACGTTTCTTTCAAACGTTCTCAAGCGCCTGTCATCTGTATAAATTTGTACAGCTTCTTGCACCAGTTTTTCACCCAAAGCTAAAACAATTGCCAAGTTGATCACCGTCATCTGTTCTTGTGTAGTTTCAATCCCTTTTGGATTTTCAGAATGCCCAAGGTCATCAAAAAGCTCAATCACCTCTTCTACAGCAATGTTTTGCCCATCTGCTTCAACAGATCATACCATGCCTAACTCGCGCAGACAGGGCCTGATTTAGACCTCTGACCGCCCTAGGCTAACTATGAATATGCGCCCCCCTAAGTACGAAACTTTGACGAGCAAAAAAAAAAAATTTCCTGACATTCAAAAAAAATTCTTTCAAAGTAGATCTTCGAAAATTTCCATCTTTTTTGTAGCTTCGATTTTAAACGACTAAAAGTTGTAACTTTCCGGTCTCTAATGTGTCAGTTAATAACATCTGAATAATCTAAAATAAAAATTACAGTGTGAGATTGTAATTCCTGAATTACAATTTAAAATTTAATAAGTAAAATACTTGCGACAATTGCTCTATTATTTATAGAGAATGTTACAGTCATGTTCGAAATAATAAGAAAAACTTAGATGAAAATCGAATTCGTCGTACAAAATTTTTATAATATCGATTTTGATTGTAATAACTAAACACATATTAAGGTTTTAAAAAATGGAAAAAGTGATGACCAAATGCATCTACATTTGTTCTTGCAATATTGTTGCATTAGGTCTAAAATAAGCTGTTCGAAAAAATAAGAACATAATCATGTTGGCAGCACGTTTACTTGGTACAAAGGAGGGATTCCCAAATTTTAAATATAAGCGTATCATGTGTATTTGTGTGGTTAATTTTGACTGCAATTTAAAATATTCAGTGAGCAAAAATTTGAAAAAAATCTCATGGAAATGGGATGAAGACAACATTGTTCTTCTAAATAAAGAAAATTAATAAAAAATTGCTCAGCGATGGCAAAACCTTTGCATTCATAAGGGAACTTCTTGGTGTTTCAAACGGCATGATAACTAATGCTACAAATTGGTAACCATACGCCGAAAGTAGAGGTAGACGTAAAAATCCAGCGTGAGACAGTATAAATTGATCGCAAAGATTGTTAAACAGCATCCATTTATAACCTCTACGCAGCTCAGAAATGAGTTGCATCTTCCAATATCACTTCTAACATAAGAAAAGGATTCATCGGCTTTAATCTGAGTCCACGAAGCCCTAGGAAAGTACCGTTGTTGAAAGGTGTACATTCGTAACGGAGACTTCAGTTTGCCA
The DNA here is from genome assembly GCA_963662105.1 of Meiosimyza platycephala. NCBI lineage: Eukaryota > Metazoa > Arthropoda > Insecta > Diptera > Lauxaniidae > Meiosimyza > Meiosimyza platycephala. The sequence continues at coordinate 5,976,022 of OY759212.1, forward strand.
GACTATTTTTGAAGGAAGTTCAGACCGTTTGGCGCAAAATATTATGGACGGATTAGTGCTTCACCGAGAACGAGGCGAGGCGAGGCGAGATTCGAGTTGTTCTCGCTCTTGCCTCGTTTTATAAATTTGAGTCTCGCCTCGGCCGAGAACTTGCCATCACTTATCTCGCCTCACCTCGCCTCGGTAAAAAGCGAGGTTTTTATGAAAATGAAAAAAATTATACATGTATCAGGCCTGCATATGTATATTCAACTAGCAAAGCCGCAAGAAATTAAATAAAATATGTGTTTTTATGATATATGATGATTGGTGAGATATGATGAATTTAATTCTTTTCTTATAAGGGACGGCGTGGCATTGCCCATTTTTTCTAAATCAAACTAAACTACGAACCTTTTACAAACTATAATAATTATATGTACCAAATCTTATCCATCTACGACATATAGTTGCTGAGACATAAAAAATAGTTTAATTCACCTGTGTCAAGTAGTTGATAACACTGGTCAACAGTGGTTTTGTTGGCCTGGATGTCTCTGCGGATTTCTATAATTTCAGGTACCCAGATTACGAATATATTCATGAAAGTACTGAATTGGCTCTAGTTTTTAAGATATTGATGTATTTATCTATAAATATATGAAACAAAGTCGGGTTAGTTACACTCTGTATAACTCAAGAAGGGATGGACCGATTTTAATAGTCTCAAATTTTTTGGATTTGTCTTTGCCCAGAGAATGACATTGGCTACAAAAATTTTATTTAGGGTGGCCCTTATACACAACTTTTTTAAAATTAATGATCTTTGATTTGTTGGATTTGTCTTCGCCCTAAAAATAACAAAGGCTATACAATTTTTATTAAGGGTGTATATTAAGGGTGGCCTTAACCCATTTTCTGCCACTTTTCGAGTTTTCAAAAAGCAAATTTGCTAATTTTCACCGAATTTTTGTTCTATGTCGAGGCATATAAGAATCTAAATGGTATACAGTGTATTAAAATAAATTAAATTGGCTTTCAGAAAAAAAATATATTGGTCACGCTTCTTTTCCGTGGTGGGCTACAACTAATGGATGAAAAATAACTTATTGGCACACTTATTTTTAGTAAGTTAAATAAGTTAAGTACATTTTTTCTGTAGATAAAGGTCGAATATAGTCAAAAAGTGACTTTACACAAGATCTGTTTCTACTAGAAAACATTGGCGGACTCGCAAAAGTGACTATGCGAAAAGTCGAAATAGGGGGAGGGGTTCCAGCAAAATCTCACCAAATCTCACCAAGGGGGAGAGGTGGTCAAGGAAAACCTCACGTCAACTTTTTAATGCATAGAATTTACATTAAAAATTATAATTCACATCTCACGGGAGGGGTCCGGCCAGATCTCACCAAATCTCACCAAGGGAAGGGGGGGTCCAAATTTTCAAAAAAAAAACACCTCACGTAATTAATGGACGTCCCCAAAGTACGAAAGTGATTATATTATAATATATTCTGTCAAAAAAATTTTTTTTTTATTAATTTATTGGATTTTATTCGCAATTATAAGTATGCCATAAGCCTACACAGCGGATGTGCAAAAAGTGTCAAGTACATTTGCACATGAAAAATTGCTTCACAGCCCACAGCAACTGGGAGAAAAATAAATTAAATTGTAACAAAATCAAATAAAAGCATTTCTAATAAATAATATAAACATATTTATTGTTATACAGCGCGGCCCTCCTATGCAAGAATTCAATAAGAAGTTCCCCACTAAGACTATTAAGCATGGTGGCCTCAAACTGATACTGTGGGGATGTTTTTCGTGGAATGGCATCGGACCTCTAACTAGGATAGTTGGCACTATGGATGCTTGTTATTATGTTGAAAATATACTAGAAGCCGAAATGTTGTCAAACGCCGAAGAGGAAATGCCGAATGGGGCATCTTTCAGCAAGATGACGACTCGAAGCATCTTACTTACTTACTTACTTGGGTGGCCATAACAACCCGTTACCGGGTTACGGCCGACCTCAAAAGCTCTCTCCAGGCGCCTCTGCTTCGCGCGCTCTTTCTCCAATCAGTCACACCAAGCGTGGATAGGGTTTCTTCGGCTTGGTCTTTCCATCGGAGGCATGGTCTTCCTCTCCGTCGTCGCCCAGCGGCTTCCGCATCAAACACCTTTTTCGCCGGAGCTTCTACGTCCATACGCACAACATGTCCCAGCCAGCGCAGACGTTGAATAGTGATGCGCTTGATTATGTCAATGTCATCGTAGAGCTCGTACAGTTCATGGTTAATTCGAATACGGTAGTCGTCGCCGACGCGAACAGGACCGAAGATTTTGCGAAGAATTTTTCTCTCAAACACCCCAAGTGTGGCTGCATCGGTCTGCGACACAACCCATGCTTCTGCATCGTAGAGTAGCACGGGTAAGATGAGCGTCTTGTAGAGTCTCAGTTTTGTCGGGCGAGAGAGGTCTCTACTACTCAATTGCTTACTGAGACCGTAGTAACACCTATTAGCAAGAGTGAGTCTTCGCTTTATCTCCAAGCTGATATCGTTTTGGGCGTACACGGCGGTGCCAAGATAGGTGAATTCCTTGACAACTTCGAAAGTATAGCTGTTCGCAGTAATGTTGGATCCAATGCGCCGCGTTTCCCTACTTGTGGACAGCATATACTTTGTTTTGCCCTCGTTCGAAGCATACCTCAGAGAAATCAAAGGAGTGGTTTCGGACCCATAATATCAATGTTATGAAGTGGCCTGCACAATTGCCGGACCTTAATTCAATTAAGCATCTTTGGATGGATGTTAAGAAAAGAATAAAAGACGCTAGACCCAAAAATTCTGAAGAGTTATGGCAAGCAGCAAAAAATACTTGAGATAATATATCAGTCTCCAGATGGCAAGACCTGATATTTTCAATGAAGTCCAGGTGTGCCAAAGTAGTCAAAAATCACGGTGGAGCCACTTCATATTGAATATAATGTCATGAGAGCGTATTTGATGAACATAAAAATTGAGTATTGTATATTTCTTATCCTTGTTCTTATTTTTTCGAAGAGCTCATTTTGGACTTAATGAGACAATATTGTCATAAAGAAAATGGGGATAGATTTGGTCATCACTTTTTCCATTTTTTAAAACCTTAATACGTGTTGAGTTGTTACAATAAAAATCGATATTATAAAATATTATTAAAATTTTGTACGACGATTTCAATTTTTGTTTAAGTTGTTCTTATTATTTCGAAGACGACTGTATACTCTTTGGGGTTAATTTTTGTAGATCAACAAATTCTTTATCTTTAAAAAACGGTTCCAAATAGATACACTCGTCAGAAAACGTATCTTCTATATTCAAGTTATATAGTTGTTGCAACCCTTTAGCCTTGGTTTTTATAATGCTATCGTCATTTATTTCAGGTAATTTCCATAAGAAACAAAATTTTGTATTCACTTTGGTATAAATTATTTGTCGGTTTTGCAACTGAACTTTTAGGCAGCGTAATATTTTTCTACAATGAAAAATCGTCTTCCGTCAAATTCTGTATGTCCCACTTTTACTTCATCAAAATGAAAATTTGGTTTCGTTTTTCTTCTTAAATCTTTTTTTGTACACAGTGAGTTCGCACCTATCGACTGCTTCTGATTAAAATTTTTCAAACTCTTTTATATGTAGACCAAATCCACCTCAAACCATGCAGTCGGAGTGACTTCAAATTGCGGAATTGGTTGCCGATTAAATATGTTGTTTTTCAAAGTAATTAAGGAAATATACCGTTCCCCGATTTGATTGAAAATTATTTTTAACGAAGTTATGCCCACTTAAAGTTTTAGTGTCAGAGCTTGAAAAATCGTTGAAAATTGTTTCAAAATAGTCGCATTTTCATCCAAATCAAAATAATTAACTTTTGTCTTTTGATTTTAATAGATCATTTCCTCAATCGGAAAATTTTAAATTTAAGATATATTTTCAAAATATTTCTAGAATGCGTACTAAAATTAACTCTGTGCGTGTTGCTATTATGCAAGTTGAATATGATGTTATTATTTTGGTTGAAACCTGCTTAAATAATGAATTTTTTGATAGTGAAATTTTTGATCCTAAAGTTTTTATTGTATACCGTTAAGATAGGGATCATATAAAAACGGGTTGCGTTAGAGGTGGTGGTGTTATCATAGCAATTAGACGTTTGTTTTGTTCGAGTTATGTGCAACTCTCAAATATTGATTCTTTGCTTGATCAGATTTGTGTATCTATAAAAGTTGAGAATAATTTGCTCTTCATTTGTACGTCATACATTCCACAAAAATAGAAATTATGATTTGTATGAAGCTCATATTGATAATATACTTGGTTTACCTCTGAATAATGATGAAAATCATCTCTGTCACGGTACGCCAGAATTGACTTCAACCTCGAAGTCTTTGCACCTTGCGGATTTTTGCAGAGGGTCATTGTAGGGCTCTTTCCGGTCAAAAATATTCGAAAGTTAAAATCGTAGAGGTGTCCGTTTTTTTTTCAATGATTTTAAATTTTTTTTTCTTTTTTTCATATCACACGACGCTTTTTTATATAAGTTTACTTTGGGAGTGCGTCTCACTTTTTTATAAAATCGTATTTATCTTACTAGGGTTTCTATACTGAACACAAATATGGAATCAAAAGTTAGATAACGCATTTAATTTCGGAGATGTAGCCATCGGAAGTCGGGGATATAGCTTTTAATGAAGTCGTTGTCATAATTTGGGAACCCCTGTATCGACTTTCAAAAAATGGATGTCATATGAAAGATTATTTAATGAAAATTTGAAATTTCACCTATAGTTTTTGATAATTTTCGAGATATGACACTTTATCGAAATTTCTGGTCCACTTTTTTTTTAAAAAAGCGTTATATTTTAGAAAAATTTTTATTTAACAAAAATTTTAATTAATACATAAGAAAACGCATTTTATGTCCTTTCAAATGGTGTGCTATTCTAAGTTGGTTTTTCTTGGGTATGCGAATTTTTTAAGGGAGAAAAGTGAACTAGCTCTAGAAATCGATATCTGAACCTTTGAGGATCTTATTTAATAGATCTTTAAGTATGGGATTCTGTGTTGATGCTTGGAAAGTTGCGTTTATTGATCCTATTCTAAAAAGTGGAAACAAAAATGAAATAAGTAATTATAGACCAATATCAAAATTGTCCACTATTGCAAAGTTGATTGAAAGTATAGTTAAAGAAAAAATGATGTTTTCTATAAAAAATTATATTTGTCCTATGCAAAATGGATTTGTACCTGGTCGTTCTGCGATTACTAATCTCACAGTTTTTTCTGATTTTTGCATTAATGCCTTCTCTGATGGTTTTCAAGCCGATACGATTTATACCGACTTATCAATGGCATTTGATAAGATTTCGCATAAATTGCTAATTGCTAAATTATTTAAGATTGGGTTTCATTCCAAGTTTTTGGATTGGATTGAATCTTATTTGAATAATAGGGTCAATTTTGTGCAAATTGATGGATGCAGATCGAAGTCTTTTATTGCTAGTTCGGGTGTTCCACAGGGGAGCATATTGGGACCACTTCTTTTTATTATTTTTATAAATGTTATTAGTTATTGTTTCAGTATTGCTAAATTTCTCCTTTATGCGGACGACTTGAAATTGTTTCTTAAGATTGGTAATTCTTCAGATATCATTTCTCTTTAAAAAGACTTGAACAATTTGTTTCTTTGGTGCATCCAAAATAAATTATTTTTGAATGCTATCATGTAACTTAAAGCAAATTACCTGTTTCTTTAAGTACATAGTTCTAACTACGTAAATAATACTGTCCTAAGTTCTGTTACAGAAATCCGTGATTTAGGGATTGTATTTGATTCAAAATTTTCTTTTGTAAATCATGTAAATTTTATTATCCCTAAGTGTTATTCGATGCTAGCATTTGTAAAGCGTAATAGTGTTGATTATAAAGATCCTTATACGCGAAAAGCGTTGTATTGTGCTTATGTCAGATCTAGAATTGAATATGGCTCTGTGATTTGGTGTCCGTTTTATTCTGTTCATTCTAATAGATTAGAACAAGTACAAAAAAGGTTTTCTAAATTTGCTCTTGCCAATATTAATTTTCTTGATCATTCCCCTTCTTATATCTCACGTTGTCTATTAATTGATCTTAAATCACTTCAATTGCGTACAATAATTGCTTCATTATTGTTTGTGTATGACATTATTTCTGGACGAATAGATTGTCCATACTTGCTTGAGCTTATTAAATTTAAGGTTCCCTCTAGGTTACTAAGAAATTATCAATTGTTTTATTTGCCAATTTGTAGAACAAATTATTCATTAAATGCACCAATAACTAGAGCACTTAATGAGTTTAATAATATTAGTACTAGTTTTGAAATTGATTTTTCTGTATCTAGAAATGCATTTAAAAATCTCCTGTTTGCTTTTTATTCTTAATGTTTTATTTGCATTGTAAAAATTTTTTTTCTACATATTTTTTAGTTTTAATTATATTTAATATGTAATTTTTGTTAGTCTGTAAGTAACTTTTCAGAAACTGAATTTTTGAAAATAAACGAAAATAAACTTCTGATTCTCTGTCAGAATCTTTAAGAAGTTTTGAAAATTGTTGAAAATTTTCGGAGTTATAGCGCTTTTTATGAAAAAAAACAAGGCTGATTTTCTCAAAAAACCCCAATTTTTTTCGCTTAAAATTTTATTGTGGATTTGTATTAATATGATAAAGAAATGACATGAGTTTAATGCTTGTTAACCCACATTTGAAGCCAGGAGATTTTTTTCCCCAAAATGAAAATGTCAACTTTTTTTCATCACTGCCAAGCCACACTACGGTACTATTTTCAATGCAAATAACAACAGCAACATTCCAAATTACTTTCAGCAAATCCTGTTTGCATTCTGCATACTTTTTTTCACCGTTATTTTCGTAATAACATTTTATCATAGGAAATATATAAAACATTGTAAGCACAATGAAGCAAATTTTTCACCAGTAAAATCGTTCGCCATGGACAGGAAAAGGTAGTAATCACTTGGTGCTGAGTCCGGACTATATGATGGAGGCATAAGAACCTCCCAACCGACCTCCCGGAGCTTCTGACGAGTAACTAACGACGTGTGTGGCCTGGAGTTATCCTGATAAAAGAAAACTCCTCTTCTACTGGCCAAAGCCGGCCGCTTCTGAGCGATTGCTTCCTTCAGACGGTCTAATTGTTCACAGTACACGATCAAATTAAGAGTTTGGCCGTAGTGGAGTAGCTCGTAGTAGAGGATTCCCCGCCAATCCCACCAAACACAGACCAAAACCTTCCTGGCAGTCAATCCTGGCTTGGACACCGTTTGCGACGGCTGATTGCCATTCGACTACGACTGTTTTCGCTTGATGTTGTCGTAAGTGATCCATTTTTCATCACCAGTTATCATCCGCTTCAAAAATGGATCGATTTTGTTGCGATTCAGTGGCGATTCACAGGTAGAAATTCGTTTCATTAGATTTTTCTATGTTAACTCGTATGACACCCATACATCGAGCTTTTGTTGCATTCGGCCTTATTCAAATGGTTCCAACGGTTTTTTGTGAAATGTTCAGCTCCTGTGCAATCGAAACAGTGCTTGCATGACCGTCGACTTCAACGATTTCCATAATTTTATCGACATTTTTGACAATTGGCCTTCCGGAGCGTTGTTCCTCTTTAACCTCAAAATTACCGGAACGGAATCGACGACACCAAAATTGCGCATGGTTGACTGTTACAGTATCAGGACCATAAACACTGTTCACATTTTCAGCCGCCTGACTTGCATTTTCGCCTTTATCAAAGAAAAACTGTAAAATGTAGTATATTTTCTCTTTGCAAGGTACATTTTTGACACGCGCGCAAACGAAACTAAATCAATCAAATGCAAAACTGTAAAAGAAGCTTTTTTAGTACTAACTGTAATCTTTACAACGACATCTATTGTAAATCAATGGACTAAAAACTAAGCCAGATACAGAGTACTAAAGCCATGTATTGGAAAAATAGTGGATTACTTTTTACTACACCGATATTTCCTTAATTACTTTGAAAAACAACATATTTAATCGGCAACCAATTCGGCAATTTGAAGCCACTCCGACTGCATGGTTTGAGATGGATTTGGTCTGTAATAACTCATATGAGGAATTCTTTAAATTTTCTGGTTTTACGCGATCACAAATATCGGAAATTTAAAATTGAGGGCACACATCTGAAACCATTTATAATATATAGTTTGGACGTTTCTAAGCAAACTGACCTAAATGACACCCAAAATTTGAGGGGGAAACACCCCATTTTCCCCTTCACCATTTGCCCCTTCATCGACTAGTATAATTGAAAACTTAATTCCTCTCAAATTTGTTAACATAAAATTATAAAATTTGTTACACATATTGATAATTGATTGCACTTTCTATTCATGATAAAAAAAAATTGAATAATTTTATTTTCCCATTTGTTTATAACTTTTAAATAAACAATTGATGATAATTTTGTCTTCCCAATACGCAAAAATAAATTTTTATTTTTTGGTATGAGCCTTGAATATTGAAGATTGAATATATGTAAAAAAATTAAGTGTGCCGTCACTCATTTCAATAAAAAAAGATTTTATATAAAACGATGTGCGAAGGCAACGAGGCTAGAGACTCACTTTTGACAAACGAGGGAAGAAAAATTTCATGCCTCAATTGTATTTGTGCAATCCTTTACTTATAAAATATTTTTCAGCACATAATTTTATTTTTTCACTTGTTGAAAGATTGTGTAAAGAAGGTGCAACATAGCAAAAAATCTTAATCAACGTCAATTCACAGCGCCCCCTCGGACCTTGCGCCTTTGGCTTAAGCCTTATTAGCCTGTGGGTAAATCAGGCCCTGCGCGCAGATCGAGGTTAGTCGCGCAAATCGAATTTTAGGTAGGCAAATGAATTTCGCGTAAAGGTAAATTAGCGCAAACTGAATTCGCGCAAAGCGAGGGACAGGTGTATTATCTTAAGTCAGTAACGATTCTTAATAAAAAATAAACACGGCCATATAAAGACAATCGAGAAAATATTTTATCATCTACATTAAAAAAAGGGAAAGTATTAATTTCAATCATTTTAGCACAGACGTTTCCTAGCTGAAAAGAACTCAAATTTGTGAATGTGAAAACAAGCGATTTACAGACACGCCTACCTCCCATACTAAGGTGGGGCATGTGGAAGGATTATTTTCTTCAAAATTGTTGTTATTTTTATTAACCAACTTGTCTTAGTTCGGCTAGGACTACAATGTTGTATATTTTGTTAAAACTTTTCTCTACATGTACATATTTGTAACAGTGTGTAGGTAGTTTTCTGCTTCCAACTTAGATTCTATGACAAGGTGACCACTTGATAAAACTCTGGACCGAAGATGATAAATGTCAACAAATAGCCAACTTTAAAGAGTTGAGAGCCTCACTTCGTTTAAAAAATTCTTCTATGCCAAAAACTTGAGTAAATGATGAGAGAATTTCGTTATCAAAAAGGGGACGTTCTTTTACAAACTGAACGAATTTTGACAAAAATTGACCGACACATATTTGATTTGGTTGAAATTTTTTTTATGAGTTCTGTATGGAGGTACATACGTGTTCGAAGATTTTTTTTTAATTTTTTTTTTTTTTAAAAATAGAGCGAATTTTAATTTTGAGAATTTCGTGATTTTTGAAAATTTAAATTATTTTCATTGTAAAGCTAAGAAAATTAACTTTAATAAAATAATAATTTTTTAAAAAATTATTAACAAATTAATATTGTTATAAACAATTTAAATGTTTAAATCAATTTTTAACTATTGCTTACACCCTGTAACAAATTTTTAATGTTACCATTATATTCTACATCAAATTTTCTATCGAAAAACGTATTTTTTTTAATCAGGAAACTATTATTACTATTAGAAATAAATTAATTTATGTAGTGCGGCAGGTCTTATCGGCGTGCGGATTTTATTATTGCACGCCTCATTTTCTTGCTCCATAGTTTCCGCATTAAAAAAAAAAAAGGTTTTCGATAGGAAATTTGACGTAGAGTACGATAGTGACATTAAAAATTGTATACAGGGTGGGGGCAGTTGTTAAAAATTGATTTAAACATTTAAATTGTTTATAACAATATTAATTTGTTAATAAATTTTTAAAAAATTATGTTTTTATTAAATTTAATTTTCTTAGCTTTAAAATGAAAATTAAAATTTTCTAATTTTAACAGAACCGGAGTTATGAAATTTTGAAAGTGAGTCTTCAAGCCAAAAATCACAAAACTCTCAAAATTTAAATTCGCTTTATTTTGAAAAAAAAAAATTTCAAAAAAATCCCCAAAAAAGTACCTCATCAGTCAAAAATGCGTCGTCAGAAAAAAGTGTTCGGTTTGTAAAAGAACGTCGCAAAGGAAAGTGGAACCTCACACATTTTGTTTTTTGAAGAGGAAGTGAAACTTCAAATTATATACGAAAATTAAATGTTTAAAGTGAAAGCGCCAGCGTCATTAAGCAAACAATTAATCGATTATTATAATTAACGGCAATATATTTGGTTAAATCAAAAAAAGACAAATGCTGCTAACATACTTACGACAAGTTGTATATTACATAAAAAAAATTCGTTCAAACAAACTCGACGAGATATGACCATGTGCGATGGATGGCACATAGCAGCGATATTTGTTTAACAAAAAAAAATAAATCGAGTTGAATAGCTTAATGATAATCGTTATTATGTAGTAAGACTTAACAAAATTAATTCAAATTGCTATAAATAAATTTGTAACTGAAAAGTTTTCTCAAACAACCAAATTAGCAAATACTCTACAAATATATTAAAAGTGAAAAAATTCGTTTTCAACATTTTTCGAATTATTCAATATATTTACGAATTGCTGAAATTTTTTCGGCTTCAAATTTTCAATATTTTATATGCCAACATTATAGAGTTCCAGACATCACGCCGTAAGTGCTTGCACTTAACAGCTACATATGTTAATATAAAATATGTTAATTTCACAGCCTTTTGTTTTTATTTTTGTGCATCCAAAATCGTCATATTCCGCGTAGAAAACAGGTTTGTATCCCAAGTTATTTACAATTTTTTTGTTGTTTGTTGTGATAGAGTAAATAATTTCACCTGATGGTATGTTTGTGAAATCGCAAACATTTACAATCATCAATTTAGCAGCAACAATCTAAGCAAAAAGGTATTTTGTATACAAATTCTCAATTTGATAAATGACAAAGAAACCCAATATACAGTATCTACTCATTGAATTAGGGACGGTAAAAAAATATTAAAAAATTCTCTGTGTTCCTCAAATAAAATAAATACCATTCATTTTTTTATGTTTTTTTTTTTTGAAACATGTATTCGGGATATTTTTATAGAGTTTTTAAAAAAACAAATTAATATTTAGTGTTTCCACCTCTGGACTGAAGCACTTCAGTACCTGGAAACCGATCATTGATCGGTCAATAATTTGAATTAAAACTTAGGCTAAAGTTCTTTATTTACCATAAAAAAATATTTATTTTTTCCTGCATTTCGTTACATTCTATTGGAAATCATTATATGTAAGGTAATTTAAAAGTAATAGTGATAATGGGACGTGCCATGATTACTAATTGTATTCCGTCAATTTTTTGTCTGAAAGGTGTTTTGATGTTTTGCATAATAATTTGAAGCTTTGACTTTAATTATAGATGTGTGAATAACCTTATCCATTTTTTTATTTATTTTTTTAAAATGTTCAAATAATTTTGCATTTAAGTATAAAATTTCATTAAATTACTGCAAAACGTTATTAGGTGCGATAAGTTTTTGCACCAACGTGGCCTGTAGGTGTTATAGAGCAATTCTACAAAAATTGCACGCAAACCACAGATCGCAATGTTCACTCACCTCGGTGACTCCAAGTGACCCAAAGTGACTCGGGGTGAACCACCTCGATGAGTAGTCACTTATGGAGTGATTACCTCAGGGATAATTCGAAGAACAAGGAAAATATCCTTACAGCAATAAAATCCAAAAAATCGCACGCACCGCACAACGTTATTAGGTGCGATAATTTTTTGCACCAACGTGGCCTGTAGGTGTTACAGAGCAATTCTACAAAAATCGCACGCAAACCACAGATCGCGATTTACACTCACCTCGGTGACTCCAAGTGACCCAAAGTGATTCGGAGTGAACCGCCTCGAGTGACTACCTCCGGGATACTCAAAAGAACAACGAAAATATCCTTACAGCAACAAATTCCGTAAATCGCTCAGGACGCACTAAGTGATGCAATATTAAAAATGACCACTACAATATTAACATTACACCACTGTAATTAAAAGTCTATTGGAACAAAAAAATGTTTTTATTTTTCGTGCTTTCTCTATCGATTGGAACAAAAAATTTAAAAAAAATTACTTCCATGGTACACTAAATAACATTTAACGTTTTTCGTACGTATGGGAGGTGCCACGCCCACTTACGCAATCCCGTTGAAATCCATATAATTTCAAAGCCTATAGTAATCGACACCTCTACACCAAATTCAAAGAAAATACCTCCCATAGTACACTAAATATAACATTCAACGTTTTTCGTATATATGGGAGGTGCCACGCCCACTGATTCAATCCCTCCGAAATCCAATTAATTTTAAAGCTTATAGTAACCGACATCTCTATACCAAATTTCATTAGGATTACTCTTATAGTTCACCAAATATTGCACAAAACGTTTTTTTGCTTGAATGAGAGGTGCCACGCCCACTAACAAAATCGTGTCGTACTCCATATAATTTCAAAGCTTATAGTAACCGACATCTCTATACAAAATTTTATTAGGATTACTCTTATAGTTCACCAAATATTACACAAAACATTTTTTGCTTATATGGGAGGTGCCACGCCCACTGATGCAATCCCATCGAAGTTCAATTAATTTTAAAGCTTATGGCAACCGACATCTTAGCACCAAATTTTAGAAAGATTACATTAATAGCACACTAAATATAACATTTAACGTCTTTTGCTTGTATGGGAGGTGCCACGCCCACTGGTACTATTGAACCGATTTTTGGTTAAAAAATACCTTATAGCAAGTATACCTACCATACTAAATTTCATATCGACTGCATTGTTAGTTCTCCTATTATAAAGTTTATAAATATTGTGGGCTGTGCCACGCCTTTTTTGCTTGTATGGTAGGTGCCACGCCCAATGGTACTATTGAACCATTTTTGGTTAAAAAATACCTTATAGCAAGTATACCTACCATACTAAATTTCATATCGACTGCATTGTTAGTTCTCCTATTATAACGTTTATAAATATTGTGGGCTGTGCCACGCCTTTCAACGAGTTTTGCCAGTATAGTGACATAGCATGTTATGATGACTGCTTTTATTGTTATTGTCTATAAAATTTTTATGAAAATCGTCAGTGCCGTTTTTGAGTAATATTGAATCAAAATTTTCAATTATTGAAAAGTGCCACGCCCACTTTTCTGATTCTGCCCACTTTTGGCAAAATTTAAGACATTTATGATCTGCATCTGTGTACCAAATTTTAATACAATATCTTGAATGGTTTTCGAGATATGACGTTATGAAAATAAAAGTTTAGGGCTGTGCCACGCCCCTCCAGGAGTCTTTGATAAGTTAAAACCCAGCCCAATCCTAATTTTGTTTACATATGTACCTAACCCTCAAGTTTCATCAAAATCGCTGCACCCGTTTTGGAAATAAAGTCTGAAAATATATATATATATAAATAAATAAATAAATAAATAAATAAATAAATATATATATATAAATATATAAATACATACAATTATTGCTCGTTTAATAATAGTAGATTTATTCTGCTCGGCATACTTTATATACAATTATTTATCATTTCCTTTAAAGATGGGTCATTATTCCTCACCTCACAAATATTTTCTTTTAATTAGCCATGGTGTTATAACGTCGTTTATACACCAGTGATTTTAAATAAGACCAGCAGTTCTCAATTGCATTTTAGTCCGGCGAATTGCCCGACTATGGCAAAAATTCTAAATTTAAAGAGTTCATGACCTTCATACTGGCTCTGGAAGTATGGCGAGGAGCTTCATCTTGTATGAATGTGTATTTATCCTTGGAATGACCTAATGTTTCGATGTAGGGCAGCAAAACATTTTTCAAAATGTTAATGTACTGTTCGGAGCTTATTGTTTTATCAAAAAACTATATCGGCCCTGATCCTTCGAAGGTTATGCGGGTTTTTCGTAGTTGGAACTAGACAGCTGACTGAGTATCTCTCTTGAGGCCTTCTGCCAGCAAATCTGACCCTTTGGGATACTGCTTCCAGCAGGCACTCATCACTAAAAATGAACTTTAAAAAAATAAAAACATAAGAAATTATTCAAAAGAAAATTTCTGAGAATTTTAAGTTGACGTCACTGAATTTAACTGAATTAAAGTAAGTCACTATATTCCAGTAGTCGTTGGGAGTGTTACGCGGAATCTGAGCCCAATACAGCCTCCGTTTGCACATAGCATTTGTAAGTTTTAGCATTTTTGCAAGACGTCGGCATATCAAGCCATTTTCTTTAAATCGGTGTTACAATGTATTGAGCGAAATGTTGACTCCAGCTTCGTTGAGGTCGTACAGTACTGAATGTGTTGATGCACTTCGTTCCAGTATGGTTTTCTGCACAATTCTCTGGTCATTTTTTGAAGTTTTTTTTTTTTGTTTTCTTGGACAATTTTGACGTTATTTGAGGAACATTTAAAAAACCGCAGACATATTCACACTTTTAGCGATGTTTATCACAGAGGACGTCGATATTTCAATAATTTTAAATATTACAGTGTAGCTTGACCTTTTTCAACAGCCACCCGTGAACTTTGAACACCAGAAATATCCATTATTTTACCCATAGTGTCGGTTTTTCAAACAGAACGGTTCTCGCTTATAAAATGGCTGC
Organism: Meiosimyza platycephala; assembly: GCA_963662105.1. NCBI lineage: Eukaryota > Metazoa > Arthropoda > Insecta > Diptera > Lauxaniidae > Meiosimyza > Meiosimyza platycephala. The sequence goes on from OY759212.1 coordinate 5,991,034, forward strand.
TTTGGTAGCATAATGGTGTAATTTTGAACAAATTATCAAGTGACTATTCTTCAACTTGTGTTCTGAATATGTTAAGAATCATAACACATACAAAAAACAAAACCCAAAAGAGAAAAGTGCACAAATGATTAATTATATCAAATTTCAAACACAACATTATTTTGATACATACTACTTTGGCAGCTGCCACATTCACATAGACGTTGTGTAGATATCAAATTTAGGTTTTATAATAACGGTTAATACCCCTAATACATGTTTCAATAAAAAAATAATTAAAAAATTACGTGGTTTTAATTTTATTCGATGCTTAATAGAAAGTTTGCAAAATTTTTCCATCGTCCGTAATTCAATGAGTAGATACTGTAGACTAGTGTTGGCCATTTACCCTCCCGCGTTTCGGGCCATCATTCGGCCCGCCGTGCAGTTGCTGATTTCTATGCGCTGATTCGCATGAAAATTGAATATGGGAGAAACCCAGTCGGAAGCAAACGTGCAAAAACAAAACAAATGCAAACAAAAACATTATTTATGTGAAAGGCAATTTTTTTAGCATGTATTATTGAAGTATGATTTAATTGTTGTAAAAAAATTCAATTTCATGGAAAAATAGTCAGCGTTATTGCGTCTGGCGTCATCACAAAATATTGAACCAGATATTGAAAGTCTTATTTTAAGTAAACTCTGTTAATATGTTTGTATAACATACATATGTATACATAATATCTATAAGATTTAAGAAATGTTTCTTTTTGTTGTTAAATAAAAATACAATTATTTTATTTGCCAACACTTATCTTTATTTATTAACATCAGTGATGCACGAATTTCTACTGGGTAATTTTTCTATACGTGGAAAAGACAAAACACATTTATTTTCATTTTTTTTTCGCTGGAATTTCTTCACACATTTGTACATATACTAGCGACTATTTAGGCTCTTCGAGCTCTATCAGTTGGCATACATTTCGAGTTATAATATACATACTACTGTTTTAATCAAAATAACAAAATTGTGTAAAATTCGGTAATTTTTGGGTATCACATTCTTTACTGAGAATATGACGCGAAAATGATTCTTTGCCAGCTGAAATAATTTATATCTGGTTGATTTAAGTACTCCGAAAACTGGCTGCGCGTATTGTCTTTTCAAGGTGAGACCTATTATTGAGCAGGAGTGATAGTCGATTATAAACTCTGACGGAAATGTAATTGTTACACGTTGGTACGATGAAGAAAAGGCTAAACACTGGAGCAAGGAACGAAATGATCACGTCTCCAATGGTAGGCCACAAGTAGTTCAAATGTACAATGAAAGCATGGGCGGTGTGGATTTATTGGGTTAAATGGTCCAATATTACCGCATATATATTCGTATCGTCAAATGGACTCTGCAAGTCATTATGCTTTTTTGTGACTTGGCGCTTACTGTGGCATGGATGGTGATTGACGTAAAAGAAATCCAGAAAAAGAATATTAATGATTCTATGAATTTTCGGATTGAAGTTACCCGAAAACTGCTTGCTTCTCAGCAAGAAAACGTTCCGCTCAGGGCCGTACGTAGGGGAGGATGGTCGGGGATAGAACTCCCATCCCGAAATTTTTTGACGGACACTATACAAAACGATTTTGCAAAGAATAGACACTACGTAAAATTGATTTTGTGCAGAATACACCATACAAAAACGAATTTCTGAAAAGAACAGGCACTATATGAAAACGATTTTGTGAAAAAAAAGATCAGAAAAGAGATCATCAGATTTTGAAAATGATTTTTGATCAGCTGCAAGAAATAATTAATAATCATCAATCTGTTTTGGATGGATTGGCTTTTGGTTGATCAGAGCAAAGTTTCTGACTGCTTTCCACCTGGGGATTGCCAGAGCGATCTCTGAGCCAACCATTAGCAAGTTGACACACAGCCTCCCCGCTGGCTCCATCTGGGTATCTATCTCCGCATCCGCTGAGATAGTGAGCGAATGTGTGCAGCGCGTCCTCCCTTGAAGTAAAATGGGTTGTGCGCAGGGTTTGGTACCCGCCACGTAAAAAAAAGAATCCAATGAAAACTAAAAAAGCCTCGGATAAAGAACCCCTCAACGTTGACGACCACTGCAAACGAAAAAAGGACTATGATTTAAGGATATGCACCTGGAATATCCGGACCCTCAATAGGGAAGGTGCCTCTATCGAATTGGCGGATGCCCTCAAAAAAATTAAGGCTGATATCACCGCCATCCAGGAAATAAGATGGATAGGACAAGGTTGCTCTAACCAAACAAGTTGCGATATCTACTACAGCTGCCATGCGGAGAGGCGCGAATGCAAGAGACTTCGCCACCATATCTCCAGGTTTACTCCTGTGAACGAAAGGTTGGCTACGATCCGCATCAAGGATCGATTCTTTAACATCAGCTTTATTTGCGCGCACGCCCCGACGGAGGAAAAGGACGATGTTGTCAAGGATGCCTTCTACGCGAGACTCGAGGAAGTATACGACCGCTGCCCGGCCCACGATGTTAAGATTGCACTCGGGGATTTCAACGGAAAGGTCGGAAGAGAAGGTATATTTGGCCCCACTGTCGGTCAGTTCAGCCTCCATGAGACCACCTCAAACAACGGTCTACGGCCGCGCCGCGAAACATGGTAGTAAGTAGCACCAGATTTCGACACCTCGACATACACAAGGCCACCTGGTTGTCCCCTGATCAGAAAACACGAAACCAAATAGATCATGTTGTGATCGACGGAAGGCATGCTTCCAGCGTGCTAGACGTTCGTACGTTCCGGGAGTCAATATTGACTCCGATCACTATCTTGTTGCAGCCAAGATACGCATGCGTGCAATGCAAAGGATGTACGCTCTGGTACGCAACGAAAGCTGGACGTCGCTAAGCTGCAATCACACCGGACGGCCGAAGCCTATTCCGCTCACCTCTCAGAATTGCTCCTTCAACCTGACTCTCTACCCGATGATGCCGGTGGACTTTGGGCGCATATTTCCCGCTCCATGCGCTCTGCTGCTGAGGAAGTCATTGGTTTCCGACGCCCACCTCCGCCAAATCAATGGTATGACCAGGAGTGTCGCGAAGCTACTGCAGTGAAAAACGCCGCATACAAAAGAACCCTGCAGTCACCCGCAACGCGAGCCGTGCGCGAAAACTACCGGGAAAAGAGAAAGGAAGAGAGGCGCCTTTTCAGACGCAAGAAACGAGAGCAGGAAAGGCGTGAGCGTGAGAGACTCGAAGTGTTACGAGGCAGGAATGTTGCTCGAAAATTTTACCAACAAGTCAAGCGTCTGACCCAAGGTTTCAAGCCCGGAGCATCTACCTGTAAAGATGAACACGGAAATCTGGTTACGGATACGCAAGGTACACTGAGATTATGGAGGGAACACTTTTCCAAGCTGCTTGCTGGCGATGACTCTACCAATCCCGCCTTTGGAGAAATTAACCCGATGCCACCAACCAACGACGATGGTGTGGACGTACCACCACCTAGCCATGACGCGGTACGAGTTGTGATACAGCGACTTAAGAACAACAAAGCGGCCGGTGCTGACGGCCTGCCTGCTGAATTGTTCAAGACCGGTGGCGATGAGCTGATAGGGTGTATGCATCAACTCCTCTGCAAAATATGGCTAACAGAAAGCATACCCGACGATTGGAATCTCAGTGTCCTTTGTCCTATACTGAAGAAAGGTGACCCTACAATTTGCGCGAACTACTGGGGAATCAGTCTTCTTGCCATCTCATACAAGATCCTGTCGACCGTACTGTGTGAAAGACTTAAGCCGTTCGCCAACACACCATAGACCAGATCTTCACACTACGTCAAATCCTGGAAAAAACCCACGAAAAACAGATCGATACCCATCATCTCTTTATCGATTTTAAGGCTGCTTTCGAAAGCCCGATACGGGATTGCCTGTATGCCACCATGTCTGAGTTCGGTATACCTGCGAAGCTAGTGCGGCTTTGCAGAATGACGTTGAGCAACACATCCAGCTCCGTCAGGGTAGGAAAGGACCTCTCCGAACCATTTGATACCGAACGAGGTTTCAGACAAGGCGATCCACTATCCTGCAACCTCTTCAACTTTTTGATAGAAGGAGTGTTGGAAAAGCCAGTGTACATCGTAATGGCACTATTTTCTACAAAAATGTCCAGCTCCTTGCATATGCCGATGATATTGATATCATTGGACGTTGTAAGCGAGATGTTACTGCTGCATTTTCTGCTATCGGAAAAGAATCAGCGAAGGTGGGTTTGACGGTGAACGAGGGCAAAACAAAGTATATGCTGTCCACAAGCAGGGAGACGCGGCGCATTGGATTCAACATTACCTGGAACAGCTATACTTTCGAAGTTGTCAAAGAATTCACCTATCTTGGCACCGCCATGAACACCCAAAACGATATCAGCTTGGAGATAAAGCGAAGACTCACTCTTGCTAATAGGTGTTACTATGGTCTCAGTAAGCAATTGAGTAGTAGAGACCTCTCTCGCCCGACAAAACTGACACTCTACAAGACGCTCATCTTACCCGTGCTACTCTACGGTGCAGAAGCATGGGTTGTGTCGCTGACCGATGCAGCCACACTTGGGGTGTTTGAGAGAAAAATTCTTCGCAAAATCTTCGGTCCGGTTCGCGTCGGCGACGACTACCGTATTCGAATGAACCATGAACTGTACGAGCTCTACGATGACATCGACATAGTCAAGTGCATCACTATCCAACGTCTGCGCTGGCTGGGACATGTTGTGCGTATGGACGAAGAAGCTCCGGCGAAAAAGGTGTTTGATGCGGAAGCCGCTGGGCGACGACGGAGAGGAAGACCATGCCTCCGATGGAAAGACCAAGCCGAGAAAACCCTATCCACGCTTGGTGTGACTGATTGGAGAAGGCGCGCGCGAAGCAGAGGCGCCTGGAGAGAGCTTTTGAGGTCGGCCGTAACCCGGTAACGGGTTGTTATGGCCACCCAAGTAAGTAAGTATCAATTTTTTGTTTTATCTTATCTTTATGTTTTAGTGCCGTCAGCATAAGGGATAAGCAGATTTAACTTGAAAAATAAAAACTTTGATTGTATAAGAAATTTCTAAAGCACGACTGCTCAAAAGCAGAACTTCAATTATGTGCAATTGAAGCCCTCAAAAACTGTAGTGAAGAAGGTTTTCTATATACATACTCATAAGCTTCTCAAAATTTTGCCAGCTGGGCTGGCACTGGGCTGGCACTAATGTCAGTACATCGGAGAATTAAGAGTAACACAAATAAAGTCATAGACTTGTTTGCAGCGAAGACCGCTCGAAGATTAAATTTTCTTTTGAAAAATCGCTAATATAGTATTTGCTTATTTTCTTGTTCCTTCATATTTTTCTTTTAGCTAAAGTAAAAGCCAACAACTCATTTCAGTCGTTTTTTATTTCTTAAGTTATTTTTAATAGTGTAATACATGGGTTTCCAAAATGTGCGTGTAGTGAACAGGGGGCGTAGGGGGCCCTCTTATTTTCCCTTCTCCGCAAACTAAACTTTCTTACATTCGCAATAAAAAATAAATTCGCATGCGCATTCGGGTATTTGGAAATGAGAAATGTAAGCACCCTTGCTCAACCAACAGTACGTGTGTTCAGCAAACGTAAACATTATAAATCAGCTGATTTGGGTACATTGTTTGGATTCCCTAAAATGTGCTACACCATAAGTACTGTGATCTCTGATCAGCTGATTTACAATGTATAGTGCGCTAAGCGCACGGGCTTTCACTTAAGTAGGAGTACCCATGATACAATTGTAATGGTAGATTTATTTTGTCAAACGGAAATTAATCCAACCGTGTTCCACACTTTGAAAAAATGTGTGGGGGTCACCAAGCTCACATGTCATATTGACTAACATGCCACAGAATTTTTTCGTATTTTTCTGTAATAAAAATACATTTTTGTATGTCAATTCTAATACATATATATATACACAATGCGCCAATTATATTCCGGTACTGAAGTATTATCTCAGCAAAGGGAAGCTACATCAATTGAAATTATTCGTCGTTTTGAAGCATGAATTTTACTGAACAAGCCCTATGTTTTTAATTGAAATCGGTTTACATATGTCCGTTGTATGGCATTTCGTTCATCAGTTCAATTCATTTACGTCTTGAAATATACATAAAATAATAAAATAAAAATCGAAATTGACTTGATTTGTTTGAAATTTAAGTTCCATACAAACAGCCCCTTTGCCACTAAAATAGCAATGCCTTTGTAACCATAAAAGCTATTGCTTATAATTTTACCATCTTAGAATTTGTTTTATATAGGCAATTTTTAACAAGTTGGCCACCTAGCTTGTTATATATTTTTTTTACACCACACCAGCTTTAAATTTGTAGAAAATATAGAGCAAAACAAAAATTTTAGATTCAACATTTATTTTTTAAAGAACAACTGCATCTACGGTTTACTTTCAAATCAAATCTGATAGCATAGCTAATTAAGAAATTATGCAAAAAAATGGTTAAAAAAGACTTGCATATGTGTCTGTGGTACCAAAGCAACTTACCATAGGTCGCATTTTTTCGAAAATATGAAAACGCCGATTTTCTCGATAACGGTGCGATTTTTATTGAACATGATATTACTTTTTCTGATCCGTCTTGGGGTCTGCTGTTAGAAGGCTATCCACTATTTCTGGGAAACCCCGTATATGTGTATGGAGCAACGCGCTGCTCCACGCAAAACTTGACACAACAGCCACAGAAATGTTCAAAATTATGCAAAACTCTTATGAGGATGATTGTTTATAGTACGGGTTAAGATTTTCGAGTGACATAAACAATTTTTAGAATGCAGACGATCGCTGAAGGACGAATCCAAAAAACGTGATAAGTTCCATCCAAAAACCAGTACCATGTTCATTGTTTTCTTCGAAAGCAAGGGCATCATACACTGCGAATTTTTCCCAACTGGCTTACTACTAGTACATTATATTTGGAAGTATTAAACCGTTCGATGACATGAATTTGTCGAATTCGCCCAGAATACCGCGATCTTGATCCTTTTTGGAACGATATCAAATCAGTGTGTTGAATCATACACCGTATGGGTCTGATTTAACACCATGGGATTTCGCACTATTCTCAAAAAAAAGAGAGCCAATGTTCTAGATTTTATTCTGTAAAAAACTGCTATCTTCCAAAGCGAAGACATTTTTAGTAAAATTTTACTTTTTTATAGAAAAAAGTTAATGACCTTTTTTTTTGCTGCTCAGCACTATGCAAATAAATTAACTGAACAGGTTTTTTTTTTACGCCCGTACTCTCCCCTCTCCTTCCCTTCTTCTTCTATTAAACTATTACACTTCTATTATATAAAATACTTCCTTTTTTTAATATTTATTGCAATATAAAACATAATAATAGCATATAACAAAAATTTACTTGCATTTAAATTTATTCTATACTTCAATTATTTCCTCTTCACGTCTACCTTGTTAATCATTTAGTTAAATTTATATCAAAAAATACATCAGACGAATCGACTAATAACTGCAAACCTCATTTTTCCACAAATGATTTGTCATATGGGGAAATCCACGAAACCTTTGATTTTTCACAAAAATGAAACTCAATTTGAAATTTTGAGGCACACATTTTTTACTCTGGTATACATGTTTCTTAGACGTTTTGAAGCAACAATATATCGGCGGTTCTCGTTTTTCCTAATATATTATCGAAGTGAAGAATAATGGATAAAAACAGGTTCTGCTAAACATAAAATTATTGAAAATTATTGCTGTGCCAACAAAAAAACATGTTTTCGAAAAAAAAGTTTCGCGGACGTTGTGCTTCAATATGATGCCTCCAGTTTCAATATTTGGGATGGCACATCAATTTAAAACGACAGATTGTTTTGTTCACTCATGTGGAATCATTTTGTCCAACCTAAATTTGAATATATAAATGCCTCAAAAAACTACACACAGAAACTGTGAAATTTTCTGATTGCACAAAATCGAATATCGCTTCTTTGAGTGCTAATCATTTGAATCATTGAATGGCACACTTATTTTATGATTCTGAATTGAGTTTTCATTGCAAAAAGTAAAGTCTCATTACAATTTCAGAACGATTCATTCACACCCCAAAAATTTATCTTGAAAAAGAAAAAAATTATTTGTATGCTCTGCAGAGTATCGCTTGAAAAGTGTAAATTTCGAGGTTTTTTATTTTTTGAAGCTTTCCAGAAACATTTTATCAACTGTCGTCCATATGCATATCATCAGATCGGATAGTCGTGTAGGCGAACTAAAGATCTACAGGCTTGGTACATGCTTTTAATTCGTTTTCATGCGTAGACAACCGAGTATCAAAAAAGTCAAAGGCTTCGTGGATTTCCCCATATGTGCACATATTCATTGACAAAAATAAAGTTCATTTTCTTTGCAAAGAAAGTAACATAAAAAAATAAGCAAACAATTGTTTAAAATAACCTTTCAAAACCTATCCGATTTGAAAAAAATTTCTTAGATAAAATATTATTTCATTGCTATTTGCTTGATAATAAAAGTTTAAGTACAATTTTTTTGTACGAAAAAGTTGATATTGTTTTTATATATGATTTTTAAAATTTGATTCATTATATTATTTAGGATAAAGTTGGCCAGAATTTTATAAAAAAAACTGTAATTTATAAAAAAAAACTGCGCGGTTGTCTAAAAAACTGTATTTGCAGTTAAAACTGTAAATATGGCAACGCTGGGCAGAGCGTAAATATCAAATTTTTCTTACGCTCAAAAGAGAGGGAAATGACAAAAGCCGCAATCACTGAGAAAAATGCTTTCTCGTTTTGCTGTTTACGTTCCATATGATTTTTTATTTCAGTGGCTGAATTTTAGGTAAAAAATGCCTTTCTATATGAAATTTATTAACTATACCTAAAATTCGCTAGCAGATTAATCATTGCGCATTGCCAAAAAAATTTTCGGCGAAAAAATAATTACTTTTTTGTTTTAGAGGTTTACTAACCAGTGCTTTTTAATTGCAATTAAAACATAAAATTACAATTTTGTGCCGACGTTTCGTCAGTTATTTTCTGACATCTTCAGGGTCAAAAATTTTTATTCTAAAAAACAATTATTTCGACATTTGATTTTTGCAGTGCATTGATGAAATAACCAGCTCATTTTGTAGTTTGCTTACTCTCGCTTATTCTCTTCGTTCGCCCGCGGGCGATAGAATGCCGACCACTGCATTAAAGGAACAAAAAATGGGCAACGAGCTGCTTATACTAGTTTCCATGACGCTACGTCATTTCATCAGTACTAGTATAAGCAGCTCGTTGCCCATTTTTTGTTCCTTTAATGCATTTTGCGATTGTAATTTATTGTTGTTTTTTGCACTAAAACTACTGAACATAAAAGCTCTGTAAAATACATATTAAATTTTACATTGTTCCAAAAACACAAATAAAGAGATTTATTAATCACCGTGGAGCCCGTGTGAGTCATAGAGCGGGCTCTTTAATGACTTTTTAACATTTATTTAAAAGGTACTTTCAATGCAGTGTAGGGTGTGTAAGTTTCGGCCTGGCCGAAGATAACACATTTACTAGTTATTTTTAAAAATGTTTCTCAAAATATCTTCGACATTCACGCCTTCAGTAAAAAATTCGTATTATCCAAAGTTATGCCGGGAATTTCGATTTGAAAGCAGCTATTTTAAGAAAAATCTAGAAAAGAAGATGTTATTTTGAAAACCACCTTTTAAAAATTAAAGTTCAAATAAATTTCTTCAAAGTAACTTTTTTTATAGAATTTAAGCATTTTTAAACAAAAAAGATTTTTAATTTTTTTTTATACTATTCCGTATAGTTTTTGAGATATTCCGTTTCAAGATGAGATATTCCATTTCAAGATCCATTTCCGTTCCATTCCATATACCAAAAAATCCGTACGTAAAGTTCAAAATTGTTTTGTGCATTATGACCGAGTAGTAGCGGACCTAGGGTGGGACCGATGGGGCGGCCGCCCCGGTCGCAAGGCTTGAGAGGGCGGCAAAATAAAAATCAATTTGCTAGGGTTTTTGAAAGCCAGAAGCCTTTTTTGTTTATGGAATGAAATTAAGTCAATGTAGTAAATTTGAATGTTCATGTGGAAATTTTCACAGTATGTATTAGTGAAATACATCTCATTTCGCTAGAGTTTTTGAATGTGAAAAGTGTGGACTTTTTTTTTTTTTGGTGAGGTAAGTAAAATGTGTGTTAAGAATACTAAAATTTTTTTCAGTAGGGGCGGCAAATAATTTTTTTGGCCCGGGCACCCACCCCTTCGTTTTTTATTAAAATTTTTAAATTAGTGGCGAGTAATTTTATTTTATTTTTTTGTTTATGTTGCAACCATCAAATTATTCATTGAAAATATTATGAAATTTATTTTGTTTAAATTATGTTAATTCTTTTAAATTATATCATTTGACTTTTATGACAACCGAATGTTGTGAATTTTTCTCAAATGTGCAAAAAAAAAACAAAAACTAAAACTCCGACTAGTAATCATAAATTGCTGCTCAATTTATAATAAAGCCGCTTATACACAGGTGATAGTAGCCCAGCTCCGATGACTTATTGCTCGAAATTCCCACTCCAATAGAGAACTTTTTAGCTACGAATATACCATACCAAGTAAGATCATGCCCATACGTTTACGCTCTCAAGCAATGTGCATCCGAACAACGAGATGAACGACAGACGGACAAACGGGCAAAACCGATAGACAGACACAAACAGGCGTGGTACTAGCCAGTCAACTAACTAAGCAACCAGCCAGCCATCAATGGTTAGCAAACTGTGCGCATGCTCTCGAGGCCTTACCAACATCTTGCTACCACTGCAGATTCAGTTGTACAACTTTCATTCGAATAGATCAGTTGTGTGTTGCGTGGTCGGCTTCTTCTATAGCACCAAAACAAATACAAAAAAAAAATTTTATTTTAAAAGAATACACAAAGCGTCTTAAACTCGTAGCGCAAATTACGAACGTCTAGCCTCAATTTGGATGTTTCTTCCGTTAATACACAAAAGTCAGCAAGTGAAAGAGTTTTTCTACAATACGGCAGAAATTTTAGAAAAACTACGCATGAAGCAAAAAAAAAATTATTAAAAATAAAAATAATTTATTAAAAAAAAACCTCAATTAAAAAATGTTCAATTGAAAGTTAAATAGTTAAATAGAAAAAAAATTTTTTTGAAACAAAAAAATCAAAAAAAAAAAATGCTTACAAATATAAAATAAAATCTTGAGGAAAAATAAAATAAAATAAAAAAAAATAATTTTTTTTATAAAACTAGATGAAAGTTCTACGATAAAAAAAATAAAGAGTTGTAATTCTAAGCCATTTGAATACAACGTGAGTGCTGCTATTATAAATTTGTGAATAAACATTTTATGAATGATCTTTAATTGGAATATAATGCATTAACCCATGAAATAGCTTTGATACGCTGATGCCACCACAATTGCAGTGGCATTAGCCACATGTTGCTGGATTACACTTATCATCAGCCACATGTTGCTGGACTACACTTATCACACATGGTCGCTTGCAGTCTGTGCTACTCTAACGAAGAATTTAAAACCAATTTTTTTTCTCTTTTAAGCTTTCTTTTATTTTCTGAGCATATTTTCCTTTAACCGATTAAGGCCCAGTACTAGTTTCGCCAATACGATTTTAATGAAATTTCATGTACGAGCTATAATTCATGCAGCATGATCAGAAAAAAAAATTTCAGCTTTATGTCTCTGTAGACGACAGATATTTACTGGGTATTTTTTGACCCAACGGGCAGTTGTGGATATTTATTTTTTTATATTTAAATCATGAGGATTCATGCTGTGGCAACAAGTGCCGATTGTGATGATGGACACATGGAGTAACGAAGATGAATAATATGGGTGAAATGCCATATTTTCTACATTCACGTTTTCCACTCACCGAAAACTTCTCATTTCTTAGTAGGAAAATGACGAAATCTTCACAAGGTCCTGACTTTAGTAGCTACATCTTTTAGATAACCTAACCATGTCAAAAGTTTTACGTTATCTTTTACACAAACATTTTTTTTAGAAAAACTATTTTCATTGGTAATTTTTTATCCATTGGGCCTTAATGGCTTAAGCTGAAATGAAATTTTTCGCTTCATGCAATTTTTCTTTATAGTTCAACAGAGCACGCTGTAGAAAAGTCAAGTGTATACAGGATTACAGCATAAGATATACGGGAAAGATAATGATCAATTATGGTGAAACTAAACAACCAGGGTTGCCTTGCCAAAGCCTGCCCCGATGCCCAAAAATGCGCGAATTTTGCCAAATTTTGTTGTTTAATTAAAAGTGTATAATATTACAGCTTGAAAAGTGAGCCAAATGATAGAACTTGAAGCGGCCTAAATATAATATGTAAGGTTGCCTTGTCGAAACCTGTCCCAAAAATGGGTTGCCAACGGTTTTTTAAGTCATTTTTTATTAATATATATACATAAAATAATGCTTGAAATGTCCGCCAAATGATAGAGCTCGTAGAGCCTAAAAGGAATATATACGGTTGTCTTAAAACGGGTGACAACCCATGTTTAAAACCGCATTCGAAAAGGGAACCCTATATATTCTTTTTCTACGAGCTCTATCACTTGGCACACATTTCAACCATTATTATATAAACGAGCATTTCCATGGTGTCGAACGGGACCGTCAAACACATTTAAAGTAGAAAAAAAACTCAAAATAAAAGGGATTTTTATTTTGACAATAGGATTAACTTATAGCTCTTAATAAGCCCTATAATTGGTGCAAAAGTTTATTTTGTGCAAATTTTTCGTTTTCAAGATAATTGCAAAAAACCAAGGCATTCGCACCGATTTCAGCAAAACCTGAAGCAATATTTCAATGAGACAAATTTTAGAATGTTGTGCAATTGTGAATGTCTCTTAAGAATGGTTTTGATTTTATCCAAAAATGATTTATATTTTTTTTTAATTTAATTTTAAACACGGTCACGCACGGGACATTTTTTCCCATCATGATATTTATATTATTTCTGTTGCTTTTTTACGAAATTATATATACTTAAATAAGCTTAGGCAAAATGTTTTTAAATCAACAGAAGTATTCAAAGTATTTATTTTCACATAATAACAACAAAGTTAACAAAACAACACTGGCAACCATGGTTCGTTAATTTCACCATAATGCATTACTATCTTTCCCGTATAACTTACGCTGTAAAATTATAAACTCGGCTTTTCTATAGCGGGTTCTTCGCCTATTAGCTCTCTTTTTGATTTTTTTTTGTATTTTGGAAAATGATTTTTCGGTTTTTTTTTCGTGTTTTTATTTAGTGTGCGAATTTGAAAAAAAATTTTTCCTTTCTGATATCCTCTAAATGATATCGGTTAAAGTTTACGACAAACACTATATCTCAATTAAAGGTTACTCAAAAAATACGTAGATTACTGTCCATTAAATTGTTTACATTTGCTACCACATGTCATGTATGTATGTCAATAGGTACGGATTATGTTGCAGCCACGCGTAGGCTGCCTGCCAAACAACAACAACAGCAACAGCAGAAAGACGATGACTGCGCGTTGTACGCGAAAATTGCCAAATTTCTGGATATATCATAAGATACCGTATAGCAGTCGAATATTGGTCAGTTTGTTAAGTTTACTGCTATTGGTGCTGCCAAATACATTTTCACATGATGCAGGTGAGAATAAACAATATGTACCTAGTGATATTTTCATCAAGTGATATTTAGATCTAGTGATATTTACATCTAGCGCAACGTGAGCTTTTGGATTTGTGAAGATCTTTATTGTCGGATATGAAATAAAATCTTTACTGAAAGTGCATTGATGGAAAAGTAACGCAATGCTAGTGGTGACATTTTGGTCTAATAACAACTTTTTCTATATAGTCGCTCTTTTTTTGTATAGCAAATATAGGACAAACATTTTTCCAATCCCTAAGCCTTTACGCACATGGGCGAAGTCCCATTTTTTTGACTAATATGTAACACTAGCCAGTGGCGTAACTTAAACAATTTTCGCCCGCTTTTTTTGTATAGCAAGTATAGGACAAACATTTTACCACTCCCTATACCTTTGCGCACATGGGCGAAGTCCACTTCGCGCACCCTCCGAATATTTTTGTTACTTTTGAAAATGACTATTATATGCTTTGTTTGAGTAATTAAGAGATAATTAAATAAATAATAATTATTTTATATTTTATTTAAGTTTGGATCGGGTTAGTTTTAGAAGTTTAATTTATTTATATATAAACGCTAAGATCGATCTTAGTTTGGACATGAAAGCAGTGTGGTTTCATCAGCTCTACAATATTGGTTTCAACATAATTTTCTACTTGTGGCTTAGTGTCCGAGTTTTTAAGCGAAACTTCTTTCGTCGGCCTCTCACAGCCAGATCCACCACGATTCTGGCGACTGATGCTTACTTTCATTATCAGCCTTACTTAAACTATCAAAAAAAATTAAGTGGGAGGAAATGACCTTGAAAAATGCAATGCTGCCTCCCGGACTATAACTATGTACTTTCATTTAGCGAAACTTTCAGTTTCTTATGTTAAAACTGTGCGCATCGAAAGAAAATATTTTAAAAATAATTATCTGTCCTGGCTGCCGTATAACCTGGTCTGATATTAAAGTAAAATCAACACTTACACTATTAGAACGACTACAGCGTCTAATGTGTATTGGTATAACAGGGGCGCTGAGTACCACTTCTGCAGAATCTGTAAACGTTATACTTCATTTGCTACCTATTGATCTTTTTTCAAAAGGAGTAGCTTATAAAACTATACTTAGGCTCAAAAATCGGGGTTTTTTAGATACCGACCAAATAGTCATGACAACGTAGGTGATATCCTAAATGTTAACACTGACTACCATACATGATCCCCACATTATTCATTTATAGGAAATTGTCAGTTACGTTTCCTTCAAGAAAAAGATGTAGAGCAAAAGGCGAGGATCCTACAGATGCGGTAAACATCTACACAGATGGCTTTAAAATGAATGACGCCAACACAAGCCAATCATTCAAACTATTAGAAGAGTGCAGCATTTTCCAGGCTGAAATTGTTGCGATTTATAAAGCCAATATATTTTGATGAAAATGTACTTAACAAATACTGTACTTCTATGTAGATGTCCTAGGATGTTTTGATGCATTGTGTACACTAACTGAGGAGAATTCAGTAGTCCTTTAGTGGGTACCTGAGCATTACGAGATTGTTGGAAATGAAATGGCAGATTTACTAAGAAAGCAAGGCGCACAATCAAATTCACAACTCAGGGTACAGGCCTGCAGACCAGGGCACTACTACCTATTAGAAGACAGAGAACTACTCTTTGAAGCCGAAAAGAGGCGGGCTTGCTCTTCCACTAGCAATATTACCAAACATTTTTGGCCCCGTTTGCATAAAAAGGACAAAAAATATCTATTATTCTTAACTCGGAGTGAATGCAGGCTTTTGACCAGGGTTGTGTCCGGCCACTGCCTCATTGGGCATCACGCTTTTATATTATGCATCGTATCCAATGACTGGTGCAGAAATTGTCATGAATCCGATGAAAGGGAACCATGCTCTGCTTTCGCAAGTAATAGACTAAAATACTTCGGGCAGCTATTCTTTATATCCCTGAATGAACTAAATAAAGTTCACCTGAATGAAATCAAACGATTCGCTGTAACAACAAGCACTTTCATGCTGGACGTGGGCTATGGACCCCTGAGTCAATGTGAGGTTATGGCCGCCACCAAAAACTAACTTATCGTATAACCATTTAGGTGACAAGCAATTTATGATTCCATTTCAATCAAAAGTAAATCGCCATCTACGATTTTGACAGTCTACAAGTCTTAGCCACAAAAAATTTTCCTGGGTGAAGAATTAAACTTTTTTTTTTGGAGAGAAAGTGATCAGCTGTTTTTTACTCTCATTTTTGTTTTCGCTCTCAACTACCATATTTTTTCCGGTTCGCATACTTTTTATGGTAAAACTTTATAAATATTTACATACCTATTTGTTCCGGCTCGAACAGACCTTAAATGTACATATATATTTATATGATAATTATGTACTAAAACATGATATATTAAATAAAACCATATGTAGTATATCTTTGTTAATATTTAGCATAATATAAGCAGCAACTTCGTAAGATTATACATTTTTGTCAACGTTTAATTTTGAAATACGCCAACATGTTGGATACATTTTTCTACGTATTAAGCATATCGTCTGTATATGCAATCCGATACAAATCAACTTGATATTTAAATAATCAAATGTCAAGCCAAGTATTCAAAGTTTTCAACTGTTGACATTTTGGTTGCTTTTTGTATTAATTGTCTTTAATTCCGGTGATGTTACTCAGGGTAAACGACCAGGTATGTTTTTTAGCTAAGCAAACTTGATTCAGCTCTCACTCTACAAAATATTATGAAGTCTTGTTTTTTTTTTTGTTTTTTTATACTCCAACGCAGTATATACATATATATATATATATATTTTTTTTTTTTATATTATGGAAGTTGAATCGTTTTTTGTTGTTCTGGCTTAGATTTTATTTATGAAAGATGACTCAGTGTTTTAAAATTGATTAAGACGTGTCCAATGAAATTTACGCAGAATTTAAGTTTCTTTTGTGATCTGACATCACTTTGATGTACTAAGGCCATGGATGGGCATAAGCTCTTTTGCAAGTTCTAACGAGAGCGCAATTGAGAGTAACGATAGAGCATTTGTGTACATGTATGCAAACGTGAGCGCCAGAGAACTGCATTGAGTAGCTCACTTAGGGTTATGAGCAACTTGCAAAAATGTGAGACGTGAATGTGCATATTGCATGCAATAATGAGTGTGAATCAGAGTTGCGCTCACTAATAGTGAATGCGTAGATAGGTCATAGCTCATGAATGTGAGCTGCTTAATAGCTCTAGTCTCATGAATGTGAATGCCTGAAAAGCTCACTCACATGCAGTCAGCATTCATGAATCAGTGAATGGTTTGAGCCACTTCAGTTGAACTGTGTCAAGAAAAAAATTTTTATTTGCTCCAATCAATAGGGAAAGTTCGAAAATGGCCTCCGGACATCACTTTGGGAGGCTCGGGACCCTGGAAAGAACCGTTTTTGTCCAGAAAATGGGTCCCCGAACCATGGTACCTGTATTTGACCCATTTTCGGAAAAAAATTTTTTCTGTTCCAATCGATGGGGAAAGGTCGAAAATGGACTGTAGACATCACTTGGAGTATCTCCGGACCCTGGAAAGGACCGTTTTTGACCCATTTTCGGAAAATTTTTTTTTTGCTTCAATCGATGGGGAAAGCTCGTAAATGGATTTTGAACATCACTTGAAGTACCTCCGGACCCTGGAAGGACCGTTTTTAACCCATTTTCGGAAAAAATTTTTTTCCTTCAATCGAAGGGGAAAGGTCGAAAATGGATTTTGAACATCACTTGGAGTACCTCCGGACCCTGGAAAAGACCGTTTTTGACCCATTTTCGAGAAAAAAATTTTGTTTTTTCAAACGAAAGATAGCTCAAAAATATTTTTGGACATCACTAAGGAAGACTCGGGACCCTGGAAAGAACCGTTTTTGACCCGAAAATGTGTCCCTGGGCCATGGTACCCGTTTTTGACCCATTTTCGAGAAAAAAATTTTGTTTTTTCATACGAAATATAGCTCAAAAATATTTTTGGATATCACTAAGGAAGGCTCGGGACCCTGGAAAGAACCGTTTTTGACCCGAAAATGTGTCTCTGGGCCATGGTACCCGTTTTTGACCCATTTTCAAGAAAAAAATTTTGTTTTTTCAAACGGAAGATAGGTCAAAAATATTTTTGGACATCACTAAGGAAGGCTCGGGACCCTGGAAAGAACCGTTTTTGACCCGAAAATGGGACAAAAACGGGTACCATGCCCCAGGGACACAATTTCGAGTCAAAAACGGTTCTTTCCAGGGTCCCGAGCCTTCCTTAATGATGTCCAAAAATATTTTTGACCTATCTTTCGTTTGAAAAAACAAAATTTTTTTTTCGAAAATGGGTCAAAAACGGGTACCATAGCCCAGGGACACATTTTCGGGTCAAAAACGGTTCTTTCCAGGGTCCCGAGCCTTCCTTAGTAATGTCCAAAAATATTTTTGAGCTATCTTTCGTTTGAAAAAACAAAATTTTTTTCTCGAAAATGGGTCAAAATCGGTCTTTTCCAGGGTCCGGAGGTACTCCAAGTGATGTTCAAAATCCATTTTCGACCTTTCCCCTTCGATTGAAGCAAAAAAAAATTTTCCGAAAATGGGTCAAATTTCCCTATCGAATGAAGCAAAAAAAAATTTCCAAAATGGATCGAGGAGGGTCCTTCCAGAGTCCGGAGCCACCCCAAGTGATGTCCAAAGTCCATTTCGACCTTTCCCCATATTTTAAAAAACACAAATTTTTTTGTACAACGCGTTTCATGAATAGCTCACGCAACACTCATATATTCATACGAAAGCAAACGAAATGAAACGGCATTCACTAGAAGTGAATGTGAATCACATTCGCATTCACTAGAAGTGAATGTGAATCACATTCGCATTCACTAGAAGTGAATTTGAATCACATTCAGGAATGATTTATGAATGCCAAAATGATGAGTGGCTCACTGCAGTTCTCTGGTGAGCGCACTGCAGTGCTACTAAGCAGAAATAGAACTCCATATCACAAAGATAACGAAAGACAGACTCTTCAACGTCAGGATCTTGACAGCTTCTACAAAGATCCCCTACGTCAGAAAGCCATAGTCTTGAGGCATACTTGCCTATAAAATAGTGTCCTGTAGTACCACCGATAAAGATTCTCAGTGTTTGTTTGTCTAATGCAGCGTAGTGACACTTTCCGCCTTCTAGGCCACAACAATTCGCAGAATTTCAACGCTATCAACGTTGAATTGAAATAAAAACAACACACAAAGGCATTAGCGACGGAGCCGCATTGTATCTTGACGAATGTAGCAATTGTTTTTGTTTATAGTTCAATTTAGTTTTTTCAAGGTGTCAGCTCAGTACCTGGAGACCGACCACTGTTCGGTTTTTCGTTTTGAGGTTGAAAAAATCGAAAAAATATGGAATTTGTTGAAAAAAGTTGACTTTTCACTTTCACGCTTCAACTTCTCTTTACTTTTTTCTGATCCATTTTTTCAACAATTTTGCTTCGTTTTTAGTTCCGTCAAATTGTGGTCTGATGCAAAAGTGTTTATAAAAAGAGTGGATTGGGACCAAGAGTGAATAGAAATGAAAAGGATAATGCAAAATGGCTCGATTTCATTTAAATTGGACACTAAATCGACTGAGATATCGCAGCATTTATATAAAAGAGCGCAACCGATTGTACAGTTAGTACGAGGGGTAAAACCTATAAGCCACTTTGGCACAAAAACTTATCGCACCTTATTACGTTTTGCGGTTGGTGCTATTTTTTAAATTTTATTGCTGTAAGGATATTTTCCTTGTTCTTCGGCTTATCCCGGAGGTAATCACTCCATAAGTGACAACTCATCGAGGCGGTTCACCCCGAGTGACGTTGGGTCACTTAAAGTCACTTTGGTTCACGAAATTCGTAAAAATCCAAAAAAAAAAAAATTCCACGCACCGCAAAACGTTATTAGGTGCGCAAAGTTTTTACACCAACGTGGCCAATAGGTGTTATAGAGCAATTCTACAAAAATCGCACGCAAACCGCAATATCGCGATTTTCACTCATCTCGGTGATTCCAAGTAACCCAAAGTGACTCGTGGTGAACCACCTCGATGAGTAGTCACTTATGGAGTGATTACCTCCGGGATAATCCGAAGTACAAGGAAAATATCCTTACAGTAATAAAATCAAAAAATCGCACGCACCGCAAGACATAATTAGATGCGCTAAGAGTTTGTACCAACGTGGCCCATAGATGTTATAGACCAATTCTACAAAAATCGCACGCAAACCACAAAATCGCGACTTTCACTCACCTCGGTGACTCCAAGTGACACATAGTGACTCGGAGTGAACCGCCTCGATAAGTAGACACTTATGGAGTGACTATCTCCGGGATACTCCAAAGAACAAGGAAAATATACTTGCAGCAATAATTATCAAAAAATCGCACGCATCGCAAAACATAATTAGGTGCGATAAGAGTTTGCACCAACGTGGCTTATAGGTGTTATAGACCAATTCTACCAAAATCGCACGCAAACCACAAAATTGCAATTTTCACTCACCTCGGTGACTCCAAGTGACCCAAAGTGACTCGGAGTGAACCGCCTCGATAAGTAGTCACTTATGGAGTGACTACTTCCGGGATACTCCAAAGGACAAGGAAAATATCCTTACAGCAATAATATCCAAAAAATCGCACGCATCGCAAAACATAATTAGGTGGGATAAGAGTTTGCACCAACGTGGCTTATAGGTGTTATAGACCAATTCTACCAAAATCGCACGCAAACCACAAAATTGCGATTTTCACTCACCTCGGTGACTCCAAGTGACCCAGAGTGACTCGGAGTGAACCGCCTCGATAAGTAGTCACTTATGGAGTTACTATCTCCGGGATACTCCAAAGAACAAGGAAAATATCCTTACAGCAATAATATCCAAAAAATCGCACGCATCGCAAAACATAATTAGGTGCAATAAGAGTTTGCACCAACGTGGCCTATAGGTGTTATAGACCAATTCTACCAAAATCGCACGCAAACCACAATATTGCGATTTCCACGCACCTCGGTGACTCCAAGTGACCCAAAGTGACTCAGAGTGAACCGCCTCGTTAAGTAGTCACTTATGGAGTGACTACTTCCTGGATACTCCAAAGGACAAGGAAAATATCCTTACAGCAATAATATCCAAAAAATCGCACGCATCGCAAAACATAATTAGGTGCGATAAGAGTTTGCACCAACGTGGCCTATAGGTGTTATAGACCAATTCTACCAAAATCGCACGCAAACCACAAAATTGCGATTTTCACTCACCTCGGTGACTCCAAGTGACCCAAAGTGACTCGGAGCGAACCGCCTCGATAAGTAGTCACTTATGGAGTGACTACTTCCGGGATACTCCAAAGGACAAGGAAAATATCCTTACAGCAACAAATTCCGCAAATCGCTCAGGACGCACTAAGTGGTCAAATATTAAAAATGACCACTACAATATTAACACTACACCACTGTAATTAAAAGTCTATTGGAACAAAAAATTTTTTTTTATTTTTCGTGCTTTCTCTATCGATTGGAACAAAAAATTTAAAAAAATTACTCCCATAGTACACTAAATAACATTTAACGTTTTTCGTACGTATGGGAGGTGCCACGCCCACTTACGCAATCCCGTTGAAATCCATATAATTTCAAAGCTTATAGTAATCGACACCTCTACACCAAATTTAAAGAAAATACCTCCCATAGTGCACTAAATACAACATTCAACGATTTTCGTATATATGGGACGTGCCACGCCCACTAACGAAATCTCGTCGAAATCCATTTAACTTAAAAATTTTTGGTAACCGACATCTCTGTACCAAATTTTAATGAGATTACTCCCATAGTGCACTTAATATAACATTTAACGGTTTTTGTTTGTATGGGAGGTGCCACGCCCACTGAAGCAATCCCGTCGAAGTGCATTTAATTTCAAAGCTTATAGTAACCGACAACTCCTCACCAAATTTTAAGAAGATTACTATCATAGTACAATAAATATAACATTTAACCTGTTTTGCTTGTATGGGAGGTGCCACGCCCACTGGTACTATTACACCCATTTTTCGTCTTGAGGTACCTTATAGCAAGTATATCCACCATATGAAATTTCAGAACGATTGTGTTGTTAATTCTCTTATTATAATGTTTATAAATATTGTGGGCTGTGCCACGCCCTTAAACGAATTTTGCCAGTATAGTGACATAGCATGTTATGATGACTGCTTTTAGTGGTATTATCTATAAAATTTTTATGAAAATCCTCAGTGCCGTTTTTGAGTAATATTGAATCAAAATTTTCAATTATTGAAAAGTGCCACGCCCACTTTTCCGATTCCGCCCACTTTTGGCAAAATTTAAGACATTTATGATCTGCATCTGTGTACCAAATTTCATCACAATATCTTGAATAGTTTTCGAGATATGACGTTATGAAAATAAAAGTTTAGGGCTATGCCACGCCCCTCCAGGAGCCTTTGATAAGTTAGAACCCAGCCCAATCCTAATTTTGTTCACATATGTACCTAACCCCCAAGTTTCATCAAAATCGCTGCACCTGTTTTGGAAATAAAGTCTGAAAATATATATATATATATACATACAATTATTGCTCGTTTAATAATAGTAGATAAAGAGACTTTACCGAGTCACTTGAAAGATAACAAAGAGAGGAAAATGTCTATATATGTCATACGCCAAATGACCACTTATAAGTCCCTATAAAGTATTTATAAATATAATATGTTGTCTTTCTTCTTGTCTTTAAAAGGCCTTTATAAAACTTTTTTTTGCTACTAGGGATGTTTTTATAAAAATTATCCAAGCAAAGTTACTAAACTTGGTATGGAAACATTTAATGTTAAAATTATTTTAAAATTAGCGTAACACCTGCCACATAAGTAAAAATCTGAAAAGTCTATAAAAGTAACTTTTAACCTAACTATCACCACCACCCATGCAAAGCAGGTTCTTCGGCCAGCTATAAGGTACAAATAAAATTATTTAATAAAATTTTTTAAGCAACAACTGACTCACTCTGCAGAAACTTGTGCAAAATACGCTGTTATGTATCTATATGCCTTGTGAAAATGATTGCGTGTGTTTGTGTGTACTACAAGTCCCACATGATCCGGTTAAACCACTAGAAAGCCACTTAACCGCATACCAACGCCAATGCGACGGCTAGAGACTGACTGGGATGGATTTAAGCTGTGGTTTAATAGCTAATGGTAACTAACGTACTACAAGCGCAATAACTTCCGTTGAAATTATTTTACTTCAGCATCTTGTTACATTAAAAAACAACAACAACAACAATTATGGCATTTGCTTTAGATTTATCTGAGCACTGAGCTCAAAAAAAACAAATATCTTTAGTTTGCAGTTGCAAAAGTCATAATTTCGGTTGGTCGAAGAATCATAGAATTTTTTTTTTTTTTTTTTAATAGGCATTATCAGATGATGTTAAACACTTAATGATGTTTCGTTTTGTTAAAATAGAAAATGTTGGACAAACCGAAAAATGTTGTTCTCCAAAATTTTGAATCTATACTATGTATTTACATAAAATTGTTTACATGAAAATGGTTTGTAACACTTTGGCGCAAGATATGCTGAGCCGATTTTAATAATTTATTTTATAAAACCACATATTGTGCCAAAGAAGGTTATTGCATACTTATTTTGTTGCAGTTGATTTGCTATATGCTGCCGAAAATGACGGAGCAAAAATGTATGTGCTGTAGCTACGCATATGCCTCACTAGTTAGTCCCAGCACAACTCCAAGTGATGTCCAAATCCTTTTTCAACCTTTCTTCCTCGATTTTTCCTAGAAAAAAGGATATTAAAATATAATAAAGAAATAAGTATGCAATAACCTTCCTTAGCTTAAATATGTTGTTTTAAAAAAAATATATTAAAATAGGTTCAGTATACTTTACGCCAAAGCGTTACAAACAATTTCAATGTAAGCAATTTTGTTTACATACACGAAACTCGAAATTATTGTAAATATTAATCAAAATTTAAGAAAAATTAGTAGGTAATTTAGAAATGGTTCGAGTGTCTATTAAAAATTACTAAGCGTAATATAAAAATTTTGGAATGCAAGTTTTTAATTTTCACAAAGTAGATACTAAAATTTCTGCAATAATTTATTATATTTTAAATGAACTGTACTATTTTTTAAAAAGTACATTATAAAGTTTTTATGATGAAATAATTATAACTGGAATTGATTTTTAAAATTGTTTTCATCAGTTATGTAATCTTTTAATTTTGTATTGAATTGAATCATAAGTGGGGTTATTAAACTCTAAAATAGAGTTTTTGCTCTGTAGAGCTAAAGCTAGCTATACTAGTCTTCTGCTAGGAAGACTCATCAGTAATGTGTTGAACAAAATTGGGATGGCCAGCGATTTTCCGTCGCCGCTTTCCCGACCCTGTCCCAATTCTGTTCAACACATTACTTCTAAGCCAATTAGTAAGAGTTTGGAAACCTTATATATTTATTTTTTTGCATGAACATGTTAAGAACTCAAACAGAGTACAAATTAAAAACAAAAGAGAAATAAAATTCAATACAATAAAAATTACTTATCTTGAAATAATTTTTCTACAACTACTTATTAAAATTATAAAGCGGGAATCATATATTACAATATGAAATATGTAAAAATTCTAATGTCGCAGTTTAATGAAATTTAATAAATTCTTTGTAAAATTTCAAAGTTTTTAGGTGATAATTAAAATGAACAAAATAATTTTTAATATGTACTTATTAAAAAATGTAAAATTAAAAGAATTACAAACTAGAATAGAATTTTTCTTAATGATTTTTTTATTTATTACTATAAAAGAGTAATATTTGTTTTCAGATTTTAATTTTTATAATCTATTAATTTTTAGAATTTGAGCTGGTGTTTTTCCGTGTAGTATAGATATCGTAGTGTTTAGTTAACCCTTCTGTGAGCGACAAAAAACAAACACCTTCCAGGGTAACCCTACGTAAATTGTATGAAAATTTCAAATTTTTGGGCTCGAACTGTACAAAATAATGACATCTTGTTTGTTTGTTGGCCTTTTTTTAATATTAATAATAATTAAATAATTGAACTGCAGCCAATTTAGCAGCGATCAACATTCAAGTAAAATTTTACAAGTTGATTCAATTCATTAATATAGCGGGTGTAATTTGAGTGCTGACGTAGGCATCAACCAAAAATATACTGATGAGATTTTAAGAATCGAAACATATACTTATCTATATTCTAGAGTTGTGGTTTTTTCCTTTGTTTTTCTCAAAGTTGGTTTAATAAACAAAGCATTGAATCTACTTGTAAAATTTTACTTGAATGTTGATCGCTGCTAAATTGGCTGCAGTTCAATTATTTAATTATTATTTAAATATAATATTAATATAATGTCAGAAGTTCTCGTGAAGTTTCAGAGTTGTAGATCATGTCCAAACGTAAAGAATTTTGTTTTGAAAATTAAATGGGTACCCGGTGACCCCATCATACACAGAAGGGTTATATGTACAATATACAACAGAAGAGTTATTAAAACAACTTTCTGCGAAAGGTATACCAGATTTTTGTTTTTTTACTAAAAAATTTTGCTTTGAAATCGAAATGGGTACCCGGGGACCCCGTCACACACAGAAAGGTTAAATGTCCAATATACAACAGGAGAGATATTAAAACAACTTTCTGTGAAAGGTATACCAGATTTTTATTTTTTTACAAAAAAAAAATTTTGGTATGAAGTTGCTTTTAATAATTCAAAGTATAAAGCACCTTAAAAAAAAATAAACAGCAGGTGATACAAAAACTCCGCACACTTGCAAAAAAAAAAGTTTAAGTGCGTGTAAAAGAAAACAAAACAACAATAAACTCGTTTTCTTCAGCGTTTGACTTCTTGTTTGATTTTACTGTTTTCTCAATGGACTGCTGTTGTTGTTATCTTCATTGTATTTGTTATAGTTGTTGTTGTTGCGGCTCTTATTGTTTGGCCATAGTGTGGACAATTAATTGTTTGACCTTCATAGAATTTTTAATTTTATGCACTCCCAGCAACAAGTGGTTACGACGGTCTGCATTACAAAGTGCAGATATTGTGGTCATGCTGGAGTTTTTGCTTTCGTCACTTTTTTCTTTTTTGCTTTTAGCTGGTTATTTTCAAAAAAGCAAAGCAAAACAAAGGACTTGCACAATTCTCTTGGATTAGGGTAACCAGATAACCTGCTTGCAAAAGTAGTACATCTGAAAAACTAAAAATTTTTTACTAAAAAAAAGATCCTCACTTTTGCTCAAAAATTTTACACTCGTCGATGGGTGTCTCCAATTTTTCATTCAAATTTACTATTCTGCCGTCAGAAGCGAAGTAGGCGTATCTCAAAAAAACTCGTTTCGAGATAATTGATGTTTTGTTTATGTCAATTTGTTGAAATGCATGTAAAATTGAGATAGAGGAAATTCTCTTAGGAGATTTCTTATATGTTTGGTTCATTAGACGCGTAATTTCTTAACCTATCCGAAGCCATAAGAATCTCGAATATCATCAGTATCATCAGTATTGTCTACAAAAGTAGTTAAAATTAGTATTACATTTAACCGAAAAATATTACATTGCAAGTGAAAAGTTTAAAAGTATTTCTACCGCGCAAAAGTAGACAATCTACTACTAAGTATGTTATCTGGTAACCCTATTTTGTGTGCAAATGCAATACCGTTCGAGTATGTTAAGTCACACATTCTTTGTGTAAGCAAATTTGCTATTGTTTTTTATAAATACAATTAAAAATCATGTTTTATTTTATTTCAATAAATGTTATTTTGCTGTATGTGTACAAACATGTTACTCTAATACATATTTCATTTCATTTTCATTTATTCACAATTTTTATTAGCATATGAGAAGTATATAGGTATGTAAGTTTCTTTTGAATGCAACAAAAAAATATAAAAAATAGATATGGAATATGTAGTAACACAAAATAAAGCAAAATTGAACTTAAATTAAGATTAATTATAATAATTTAATACTAAATAGCATAGGGAAAAGTTATAAAAGGGTGCATAAGCACATAGAAGAAGAACACCTAATTATGAAGAAAGATTTAAGAGAAGTGAAGAAAGATTAGTTGTTTGAACCTATTGCTGTTACCCGCAAACTTTAAGTAGTGCTTCACCGAGAACGAGGCGAGGCGAGATTCAAGTTGTTCTCGCTCTCGCCTCGTTTTATAAATTTGAGTCTCGCCTCGTTCTCGGCCGAGAACTTGCCATCACACATCTCGCCTCGCCTCGTCAAAACCTCGCCTCGCCTCGGTAAAAAGCGAGGTTTTTATGAAAATGAAAAATAGATGGATGTCTCTGCGGACTTCTATAATTTCAGGTACACAGATTACGAATATATTCATGAAAGTACTGAACTGGCTCTAGTTTTTAAGATATTGATGTATTTATCTATAAATATATGAAACAAAGTCGAGTTAGTTACACTCTGTATAACTCGAGAACGGCTGGACCGATTTTAATGGTCTCAAATTTTTTTGGATTTGTCTCCGCCCCGAGAACGACATTGGCTACAAAAATTTTATTTAAGGTAAATATTTAGGGTGGCCGTTATACTAAACTTTTTTAAAATTAATGATCTTTGATTTGTTGGATTTGCCTTCCACGTAAAGAAAACATTACCCAGTAGAAATTTGTGCATCACTGATGTAAATAAATAAATAAACTGCGAGCGCATTGCATGGCTACACAAAAAAATATTAAACTCAAAATTCATCAATAAAAACAAAAGGTACTTTTCCGAGAATTCAAACTTTTTTCCCGTGAATATGAGTTTTTTTTACAACAATGATGCACAAAAGAGCAGTATTTTTAGTCTCTCATTTTTTTTTACAAGTGAAAAATACATGCGTAAAAATTTGCCTTTCGCAGAAATAATATCTTTGACCTGAAATTTTCATAACTGGCATCGCGCAACTCATTTGCGCACATTTGTTTTGTTTTTGCACGTGTAATTCCGGCTGGGACTCTTGCATATTCATTTTTCAAACGCACGGTGGGACAAATGATGGCACGTTTCATAGCTCGTGGCCGCGGGAGGGTAAATGACCAACAATAGCCTAACCTATTCTTCTTGATTTAAAAGACGCGTGGTGTAAATTTCATGTCATTCGATTACGTTGTCCTTGTGAAAGTGTTATTTTAAAAATATTTTTGTATGAGGATCACCCTAAATATGTACTTTAAGAAAAAATTTTATAGCTTAAGCTATGCTACTTGATATAAAAGACACGCGGTGTAAATTTCATGTGAATCGATTACGTGGTCCTAGTGAAAATATTATTTTAAAAACATTTTTGTATGAGAACCACCCTAAATATGCTCTCCAATTAAAAGTCTTATAGCGTAAGCTATGCCACTTAATTCGGTTTGAATCGATCACGTGGTCTTTGCGAAAATGCTATTTTAAAATTATGCCCTAAATATGCACCCTTAATTAAATTTTTAAAGCCTTTGTTATTTTTGGGGCGAAGACGAATCCAGCAAATCAAAGATCATTAATTTTAAAAAAGTTTTGCTCAAGGGCCACCCGAAATATTTACCTTAAATAAAATTTTTGCAGCCAATGTCATTTTCGGGGCGGAGACAAATCAAAAAAATTTGAGACCATAAAATCGGTTCAGCCGTTCTTGAGTTATACAGAGTGTAACTAACCCGACT
This sequence comes from Meiosimyza platycephala, assembly GCA_963662105.1. Classification (NCBI taxonomy): domain Eukaryota; kingdom Metazoa; phylum Arthropoda; class Insecta; order Diptera; family Lauxaniidae; genus Meiosimyza; species Meiosimyza platycephala. The sequence goes on from OY759212.1 coordinate 6,019,578, forward strand.
TTGTTTCATATATTTATAGATAAATACATCAATATCTTAAAAACTAGAGCCAATTCAGTACTTTCATAAATATATTCGTAATCTGAGTACCTGAAATTATAGAAATCCGCAGAGACATCCAGGCCAACAAAACCACTGTTGACCAGTATTATCAACTACTTGACACAGGTGAATAAAACTTAGATGGCGTAGATGGATAAGATTTGGTACATATAATTATTATAGTTTGTAAAAGATTCGTAGTTTAGTTTGATTTGGAAAAAATGGGCAATGCCACGCCGTCTCATATAAGAAAAGAATTAAATTAATCGTATCTCACCAATCATCATATATTATTCAATCCACCCAAAATAAAAACACATATATCATTTCTTGAGGTGTAGCAACGCGTGTCGGGCTTTGCTAGTTGAATGTACATATGCAGGCCTGATACATGTATATTTTTTTCATTTTCATAAAAACCTCGCTTTTTACCGAGGCGAGGCGAGGTGCCGGTGTGTCTCGCCTCGCCTCGGTCGAGCGAGGCAAATTTATTTTTCCACCTCGCCTCGTTCTCGCCTCGTTCTCGCCTCGCTCTCTCCTCGTAGAACGAGGTTGCCTCGCAGCCTCGGTGAAGCACTAACTTTAAGTCACGAGGAAGTGAATTCCACAGACGAATAGTGCTAACGAAAAATAACCTAGATGAGCTTAAATAGTTGTATGCAGGAATGACGAAGTTCAAGTTTCTAGCTGACTGACAGAAGTTTAATTTTACATATAAATAGTTGGGTGTTCTAGTGGTTAAAATCTTTTGAAGAAATATTAAACTTCTTATTTTGAGGTTATCCACTATACTGCAGTTTAGGATACGCTTACTGAAAGAAGAGATATGATCATATCTACTGAGGCCATACACATAACGTGTAACATTATTGAAGGCAACCTGAATCTTATGAAGAGAGCTGGAGTCCATCTTGCTGTAAACAGCTTCCGAATAGGTTATTAACGGAACTATTAACTGCACAGCAAGACGTTTTCTCGTGTCAACAGGAGTAAATGCAGAAGTCATCCTCAGATTACGCAAAGAGCGGCAAACTTTACTGATAACTGAGTTGACGTGGTCATCACAGGTTAAACTACGGTTCAAGATGAATCCAAGATTTCGCAACTTTTTGTATAAATTTCAACTTCCGGCCATTCAGGGATATATCTGGAAGATTGACAAGGGATTAGCAGGTTTTTGAGATCGGTAACACAAAAGATTTAATAGGATTCAACCACAATTTATTTATAGCAGCCCACTTGCTAATATTCTCCAGATCATCATTCAACCTACAGCATAGATCCTCAATAAGACCAATTGGACGGGACGAGTAGATCTGAAGATCATCTGCATACGCAGACGCGTTGCTACTAATACGGAAAATGTCATTTAAGAATAGGGAGAATAAAAGGGGACCAAGTACTGAGCCTTGAGGTACCCCACAGGAAAGCATCTTAAACCCAGAGTATAAGCTGTCAACCCTTACTCTCTGCGTTCTGCCATACAAATAGCTCTTAATAAATTTAACAGCTGGACCAGAGAAACCGAAGAGCTGCTTGAGCTTACAACAAAGTAATGTGTGATCAACACTGTCGAAGGCCTTAGAGAAGTCTAACAGACAGAGCAGTGTTAAATAATCTTTATAAAAAGATATTCGGACGTCATCCATAAGCTTCACGACTGCTGTAGCACAACTATGACCAGGACGGAATCCCGACTGAAAATCAGATATAAGTTTATCTACCTACATGAGCAAAAAATTGCTCAGCGATCAGAGACTCACTCACTTTCGAGAGCGGCGAAAGCAGGCTAATAGGCCGGTAATCATATCGCTCACTTGCGTTTGTTGATTTGGCTACTGGAATAACCGTTGCAGCTTTCCTAAGTTCTGGGAACGTGGAGCTCGTGATACAGTGGCTAATGATGTGCGAAAGAGGACTTAGAATGAAGGGCAGCACTAGTTTTATAAAGTTAAGGGAGATTCCATCTTCACCAGTTGCATTCGATTTGATTTTAGCTATAATTCTGGCAACATTAGACTCACTAACAGCCACAAACTCAAAATTGTAAGGCAAATTAGAAGACAGAGGTTGCACCAGTCGACTTTCATTCGCACTTACCGAATTCTTAACAAAAAAGTCATTAAGTGCATTAGGATCAATTTTGCAGAAATTCTTTATTTTATTGCCAATCCCAATAGCTTTCAAATTCCGCCAAAGTTGTTTAGTTTGCAATTCAGTATTCAATTTAGACATAAAATATCTTTTTTTAGCCACACTCACGGCAGAAGTAACAGCATTCCGGGCTATTCTATACTCTTCCCAAGTAGTAGCACAGGGATTTCTCTTCCATTTAGTGTAAGTCCGGTTTCGCTTGTTAAGTGCTAAGACTACAAACCTAGTAAACCAGGGGCACGATTTATTAATTACATGGGCTGAACGAATGGGGACATGAGTATTAAAAATATTATTTATGACAGTATAAAAGAAATTCAGCTTTTCATTCACTGAGCTCAGGAACCAGCAATCAAACCACTGAACATTATTTAAATCATTGTATAAATGTTCTGTGTTAATGGACTTAAAGTCACGAAATGTAAAATAATCAGCAGTACTAGTAGAGTTTAAATTGATATTTAATGCACAGAATAAAAGGTCATGATCTGATAAAAAGGATATCTGATCAAATAAGAGAACAGCTGAGGGTTCAGAGACAGTGAACAGATCAAGTAAGCTAGGAGATGAGTTTTTCGCATAGCGGGTGGGTATATCAGAGTTTACAAACGAGAGGCCAACTTCAGATAAATCATCACGGAATTTCTTAGACAATGAGTCATTAAACAGCATATTAATATTAAAATCACCACAAACAATAAATTGGTTAAAATCAATGACATGATTGGAAAGAGCAGTGAAAAAAGAGTTTAAGCTAAAATTTCTATTTGGGTTGTAGACACAAGAAATAAAAACATTGGTGCTGTTATCGGAAATTTCAACATTTAAAAATTCCACATAAGAGCCACTTGATCTATGTATCAGTTTCATATTCAGATGATTTTTGCAGTAAATGGCTACTCCTCCACCTGTTCTATATGGCCTATCATTTCTTAAAAGTTTGTTATTTTAGAGGCAGTAGAAAGAGTCATTTACATCCTGGTAGAAATAAGTTTCAGAAACACAAATAATGTCAACTGAAGAGTCTTCAAAAACATACCTGAAACAATCCAACTTCCATGCATTTAAGCTTCTTGCATTAAAATATGTGACTTTTAATCCAGAACTATTTCTACATAACACATTGATGAGAGTTTTATGATTTTCGTTAGCATTAACATCTGTATCACTTAATGCTGACATAAAGTAAAATATCTAGGTAACAGCAATAGCCACAAACAGTAATAGGTAAAAGACATAAGAAAAAGTTAGAGAGTGGTGAGATAAATCTAAGGGTAAATTACTAAAGCTTCTAAAGTAAATAAGAGATAAGATAAAAGACTTATATATGAGGAGTTATTCTTCAGCAGCATAATTGTTTTATAAAGCTTCAGCATCAGGAAGAGCAATATCAGACACACCGTTTTCATATACAAATTTTTGTAATGCTTCCATAGTTTCAGTAAGAAATGCAGGTCCATCTTTTTTAGGCGAATAGTAAATGCACTGAAGAGTTTTTTTTGATGCTTCATCCACACAGCAGCATGCATAATTTGTCGATTAAGTGGAGTTAGACTTTCATGAATAAACACCTTAGAATCCGTCTCAAAACCAGCAGAGCGTAGATTAACAGCAGCTTTCATTCTTTTTTGGTATTCTCGGAAAGCTTTTAGAACACGATTGCGATCATATGGAGTGTAGAACTTCACAATAACAATAGAGTTTGGAGTATTCAAGCTCGGCTTTACTCGAAAAATGTCTCATAGTCGGCGGCATGAAAAGGTTACACCAACAAGTACATAATCAGCAGAAATATAGCCATTGTTATTTGCACCGGCGCATGCACTTGCACAGCTTTCAAACTGATTCTTTAATTTTAAAAGCTAATCACATCTCAGAGCTAAAGCATTCAGTTCTCTCTCAAGAAATATGATCTTTTCGCCAAGTTGATCACATAACACTCTCACTAGTCTGATTTCATTTTCAATTTTCGAGTCGATACACATAATTTTGTTCGTTAATTGTTCAAGTAAGTTGTTGTTACTGACACTCAGACGCTCTTCCATTACTCTTAGCTGGTCCTGAAGAGAATTTGCGAAACTCAAATTTCTATAGCTTTCGGAGTAGTGCAGTTAGGAGATAACGCGCCTTTTTTTGTTGGAACAAGAGAGGCCTGATGCCTCATGGGAGCAAATAAAACCGGTTTAATGTTAAGAACTATATGTAATTGTTATTTAGTCAAAATTTTGTTTATTAGTTTGTGTGTGGTTTTTCATTAAATTATATTTCATAGCTTCAACAGTTGGGTTAAATTACTTTTAATTTACTTATTAATTCACAGTTATAAGTTTATTTTACATAAAAACTAATAAAAAGTTATTTTATTGTAGCGCAATGAAAAACACGTCCATACACGTTCGCACAATAGTTTCTTTATTATATGCACATATATTTTACATGTCACTGTAAGAAACTGAGTTCTTGAATTAAGATATTGAATAATCTTACACCTGGAAATTAACGTAAGTTTTTTGATATACACCCGTCCCTCGCTTTTCGCGGGGGTTAGGGGAATGAAAAGTGTCGCGCAAAGCGAAACCGCGTAAAGTGAAGTGAGAACTTCATGTAATTTAGGGGGTTACGTTCCTGACAAGAGAAATATATAAGACTAAAAGACATTCACGAGACTGTAGTTTTTCTATTTTGCTATACAAAATCATTTATTACCATAAAAACATTTGTTTTAAACAGATAAAAAGGAACAACGAACTTTAAGACAGTAATTCAAACAAAATTCATTTATAACAAATTAAAATAATACGTCTTACAACATATTTGGTGGTCGTTCAAAGAAATCAGTCACAACCGATTGCCTTACTTTTTTCGATTTTTCTAAATGAAGCTCCAGGTAAGGTGCAAAGGCAGCTCTTACGTTTCTTTCAAACGATCTCAACGCGCCTGTCATCATTATGAATTTTTACAGCTTCTTGCACCAGTTTTTCACCCAAAGCTAAAACATTTGCCAAGTTGGTCACCGTCATCTGTTCTTGTGTAGTTTAAATCCCTTCATGATTTTCGGAATGCCCACGGTCATCAAAAAGCTCAATCACCTCTTCTACAGCAATGTTCTGTCCATCTGCTTCAACAGATCATAGCATGCCTAACCCGCGCAGATCGAGGATAGTCGCGCAAATCGAATTTTAGGTAGGCAAATGAATTTCGCGTAAAGGTGAATTAGCGCAAACTGAAGTCGCGCAAAGAGAGGGACAGGTGTATGTACATTAGGGTGGTTCTTATTTGGATTTTTAGCGAAAATCAAATGCGACGCCCCCAATCGGTTCGAAACAGGATAAAAAAATTTATTTAAAATTTTTATCTTTAACCCATACTTAACCTATTTCAATGTGGAATTTGACTTAAGCGAAAATCAAATGCAGTAATCGGTTCGAAACAGGATAAAAAAATTTAAAAAATTCATATAAAATTTTTTTCTTTAACCCTTAAGTACTGAACTTATTTCAAAGTGAAATTTGACTTAAGCGAAAATCAAATGCGGCGCCCACTCAATCGGAAACAGGACAAACAAATTTAAAAAATTTATTTAAAATTTTTACCTTGAACCCTTATTTACTCTATTTCAATGTGAAATTTGGTTTAAGACACCAGTTTGTTCATTATTTTTGAATATAATACGCTTGGGGTCGTTCAAGTATTACGTAACGCAATTTTTAAAGATTTTTGACTCCCGCCCGTTACGTTGGGCAATGTACCGGAAAGTCATTTTAGTGACTTTAGTTATGTTGTAGTCGCGTTTGCGATAATAATAAATAAAACAAGAGATTTTTAACTCGCAGCGTAACGCGTTGTTAGAACTCCCTCCCCCCCTAAATGCGTTACGTAATACTTGAACGGCCCCTTAGTAACAAATAACATATTGAATTAAAGGGTTTTCTTAATACTGTAAAAAAATTACAAATTATTAATACAATTTTTAGAGAAAATAACGGTTATTTCAATTTTACAATTAAAAACCACGTAAGAAAAAGTGGTTCAAAAAAATGGCGGTTTAGGCCAAACTTCACATTGAAATAGGGTCAGTAAGGGTTACAGTTACATTTGAAAAAACTTCTAGATTTTTTTTATTTTAGGGGGCGTCCTCATGTTTTTTTACTAAGAGTAACTAAAAGTGGTTTCTAAAGCCAAATACATTGAAATGGGGTAAGTATGGGTTAAAGTAATGGGTTAAATATTTGAAAAAATTTGTGGTGAATTTAAGCATGTTATCAAATATTTTAATGCGGCAACGCTATCACCACAATCCATAATGATCTCTTAATTAGGCTCGACTTCTGAGTAGCTGAGATAGAAAAACTTAGTTAGTTGGTCATCAGCGAGGCTAGCGTTGGTCATTCTTTTTTTCAACACTTCAACATATATTTTATATTTAAATTTGCAAATTCTAAGAAAATAAATAAAGACAATGTATTTTTGAATTAATTAAATGTTTGTTTTCACATTCGGAAAAGGTAGGAACCCAACAAATTCCTAAAATTGTTTTATCCTATTTCGAACCAATTGAGGGGGCGTCTCCATTTTTTTTATAAGGACCACCTTAATGTACATAGATTGAGTATGGGCGGTAGATGTGTCCGTGAACCGATTTTCATGAGCTAACAGCTCGTAATGTGTGACCTGTGTGCCAAATTTGATTGAATTAGCTTGCCTGGTTTTACCGTAAACGTGATTTCAACAAACAGACAGACAAAAGAACATATCTGAATCGACTCAGGTGATGACGCTGATCAAGAATATACATATATAGTTTTCTACACCTGCCACGCTCCCTTCTATGCGTTACAAACGAAATGGCAGAGTCAATATTCGCTCTGTGTAGAGTATAAAAATCCACTAAAGATTTGAGCTGCGCTTGCTATTACTTAGAAGACATTTGGGGAGACTCCGAGGCATTTAAGGTCATGTAAACGATATTTATAAATTTTTGATTCTTAGAATATAACTTAATAATTTTTAAGTTTTTTTTTTAGTTTTAATGGAGCTCATTTTTATTTGACGAAGTCTTTTTTGTACTATTTGTCTTTTGTGTAGGCGGACTTGTGCATTCTTCTATTACTGGGTTAGCGTCATTATTAAAAGCCAACGTCATCACATTGCGTTTATTGCGTTTTCTCATACATATTAATGTTTTATAAACACCTGTTTTTTGTTTCTTTTTACAACATAGTGTAAATATGTATTTAACCTTAATTTTTTCTTTGCTCTTGCACAAGACAAGTGAAATGAAGAAGAAAAAGAAGAGAAGAAAATCAGTGTAACATCCAACCAATACAACAACACAAAAACTGTGAATGAAAATGAATAACAATAATGTTTTTCAAATTTTTTATTTGATTTGATATTTTTCTTACCATTCATTCTCAAGCGCATAGTGAATTCGCCGCAACGCAAAATGGGCAAAAGTTGGATAGCCATCACCTGAAATTCTTCATAATATTATGTATAGAGAACTGTATTTCGTATCCTATCGTATTGAAAATATCTTGAAAACTGTCTTTTATGTTAATGTTAAAAAAACAGGTCCGGTTCGTATCCATTTTATTGAAAAAATGAGTCCGTTAAGGATCCGGTTTATTTAAAAAAAAAGACTAGTCCGTAACGGATCCGTATATAAATTCCGCTCCGAGTTGGACACGGAACCGGAATAGCGAACGGACGCAGATACGTACATGAAGTCCGTTCCGAGTTGGATACGGATACGTAATATCGAACGGATTCTTTCGCGTTTCCGTAACGGATCTGCATATGAAGTCCGTTCCGAGTTGGATACGGATCCGGAATACGGACGGCTTCAGATTAAATTCACAAAGAAGCGAGTCCATCTCGAATCCGTTTTATTTAAAAAAACAAGTCCGTATTGAATCCTTTTTATTTAACAAACCGAGCCCGTAATGGATCCGTTTTATTTAAAATAGAACGAGTCCGTATCGAATCCGTCAAAGCATTAACAAACTGAATCTGCGCTAACGGATCCGTAACGAGTTCGAAACGGATCCGCTTCCAATTTTGTGCACAATGGGATTATTCAGCAATAATATTTACTTTCTTTCGAATCTTCGTCAAAAAATTTAAAGTTTTTTATATTACCAGTAGCATCCCCGGGCCCGTTTTAGATCCATTTTATTTTTTGCTTAACTAACTCAGTTCCTATTAGTCGGACTTTAATTTACGTTAGGCAAAAGTTGTAGAATATGTTATTTTGTATAAAAAACTCCACTTTCATGAAAGTGAAACCTTTTTTTAATCTTTAACCTTCAATATTTTGAAAACGTTTGAACTTACGTGTTTAGCAGCGTTAATTTATTTTTTGAAAATTGTCTTATCTTTAACTTTTGCACAGATTTAATTTGTGTCCGTTTAATAGGAAGCGAGATAATAGCGAACAACTTTAGTTTGTTACCTTTGACCTTGAATATCAGTATGTCACAGAAAATTAGACCTTTCTGCAGCGACTGTCCGAACATTTTTTTTTTTTGGGAATAGGTCCAAAAAGTCATTCCGAATTATTTTAAACATCCATTTTCTACTTTTCCTCATCGATTGGTACAAAAAACATATTATTTTTTTCCAAAATAGGTCCAAATCGGTCTCTTCCGAGGTCCGGGGTCATTCCAAACTATGTAAAAAATTCATTTTGAACCTTTCCTTTCTTTATAAACTAAGAAAACGTCACAATAAATAAACATTAAACATATCTCAAGCAAGTGAGATGACGATGATGATGAGATGAATCGGATGAAAAAAAAAAGAACAAAAATATAAAAAAAATTGCATTTTTGGCGCAAAATGAATGAAAATTTATGGAAATCTGCAAAAAATCAACATCCCCCTCAAAAAAAGTGTTGAAGAAAAATCGCAAAATAATGATCATGCATATTAAAGGTCTATGTTTCCTCTATAGTAGGGGAGCCCAACAGGGGATTTCGGGATTTACTCGCCTTCTATATAGTGCCACGAGGGTAGGGCAGGCGATCAGAATAGTAAAAAAATCGATAGCTGGACTTACTCGAGCACGTCAGATTAAGGCATGGTGGGTTAATTACATGCTGAAGAGTGTGCATTTCACTAATCTGATTTGACCGTGACGTAAGGGGGTGGCAGGGTCACAAACTTGCAAAAAAACGTCACCTGGATTTTCTCGAGCGCCGTCAAATATTTTTTTATTTTAAAGGAAATAATTCAATGATAACGGAAAACATAATCTGCCGATTTCCACAAGCCGAAGTAACAAAAATCGTCATTAAAGTTTAGCACGTGCAGCTGAATTTTTTTGTTTTTTGGAACTTAGTAGGTATACAAATAATTTAGCTGTTCCTTATTGAAAAAACCCTTTGCATGACTGCATGACACCATTTTATAGCATTTTTTCAAGCCAATGGCTTGACGGCTATGACAACAAGCGAGAAAGTGTCAAAAAATATAACAAATAAGATATACGCACTTTGTACATCTCAAGGTCAGTTCCTCAGTAGCTCATGTGTCAGAGCGGCCGTCGCAAAATATGCAATTGCAATGCATAAACGGTCAGGGGTTCGAGTCTATGTACAGCATTAACCAAAACGGGTCTGATGAGGCTATTGGTAATAGCCGAAACATGTCACCAATTACCAGGTTAAAATTGTTCCATTTGTTATCATTGTCATGTTTGTTGAATAAAAACTAGCATTGATCAACAAGTAAAAATTTACAATATTGGTCTTTGCTGAATGACTGTAAGTTCGATTAAAATAATGTTTAATTATAAAATAATCAGTCGCTAATATAAACTTTCTTGACACCATTTCATTCTTACAAGAAAACATTAATATCCAAATACGGGACTAAAACTTAAATACGTCAGATTAAGCAAATCCCTCCAAATCAGATTATGGATCACCACGACCAGGACATCAAGCCGAACCGTCTGTATGAAAATCGGACGCACTCGAGTAACTACAAATAGCGTTTTTTTTTCTTGCATTTTCGAAAAGTGGCCACGCGCTTGCGTCACATCCGAATCGTCAGTCTTATGAATGGGAGCTTCGTTTGGGATCACATAACATCCCCTATGAATATTTGACGCGCTCGAGTAAATTTTTTTTCCATTTTTAACCTATCAGTTCGACCATCCCAACCATCCAAATCGGCAGATTAATATATCTCCGTCATCAGAGGCATGCCCCAGCATATACACCATCAATATCTGACGCGCTCGAGTAAGTCCATGTACATTTTTTTGCTTGCATTTTTGAAAGCCTGTAGTGACTTCCCCCAACGGTGAAGGGTTAAACATTATACCATATTTTTTTCTTCCTACCACCTAATCTTCAAAATCCAATAGGTCCCCGCGACGCTCGAGTAAATCCACATTTAGCATCGTTTTAATCGTTTAGAAGATACAGATTTTTGACCACCAAATGCCAAAAAAACCCTAAGTAAAAGCTTAGTAACAAAATTTAAGTTTTTCCAAGTATTTCTGTGAGCTCTGCTACAGCAAGCGATCTTAGAAGGCCTTTTTACTTTAAGGCCTGATACTTCCCAAGGAAGGCCTTCTAGAAGCGCTGCTAGCTCCTGCCTTTGCCTACTGGGATAACATGAAACAGAAGTCCCCTCGTAATCTGTGAAAAAGTTGAGAAAATTACCCAACTTTGAGGCATTTCACATTTATATTGCATGGGAAAAAATATGCAGCATAATAACCACAAATATTCAATAGTCATATTGACTGAAAAAATTCCAAGTTCAACCAAAAAAAAGGAAAACAAGTTTAATAACTTTCTTTCTTCCAGTGGCTCTCGAAAGTTGTAAGCGGGCAGCATCCAAAAAATGAAAAAAAAAATTGCCGTCACTTTTTATTTGTTTGCAATAAGCGTTTAAAAAAATGTCTTTCATTGAATTGAAGATTATCAAATCTACATCATTGTCATCATCAAATTTGTGAAAGTTTTTGCTGCGGCAACCTTAACGGTAAAGAGCGTCAATCGTCAATGATGCTGTGGGTCAAGTACAAAGGTTTGTTGTTGTTGCGGTTCTTCTTTTTGATAAAATAGCGGCCAATTTTAAGCATTCAATTTAAATTGTTGTTGGCTCCATTATTTACAAGACAAAGCAAAGTTTCTGTTGACATACATATTAGCCCGCAAGTCACAATTTTAAATCAGTTTTTGAAATGCGAAATGGTCTTAAAGAAAATGTGTAAAAGTTAACTCAAAAAAAATGGCCAGTATAGGCCCAACAATCAACTAAAATAAATATGTCGCCGAATAATGCTATGCTTAAGGTCTTCCATAATATTAATAACCCATTGTACTAAAGTCAAGTGTATTAGACTACAGCAGTTGCCAGCAGTTTTTTGGGTAATTTTTTATTAATCTATATTGATGTTGAAAAATATTGAAAATGTTGAAAGAGGTTGAATAACTCAATAAAGTTGAATGAGGTTGAAGAAAACGAAAGTAATTGAATGAAGTGGAAAAAGTCCTAAAAATTTGAAAAAGGTTGAAAAATTCTAAAAAAGTTGAAAGTCTCGAGAAAAGTTAAATGAGATTGAAAAAGTCGAATAAACTTGACTGAGGTTGAAAAAGTCGAAATGATATGGAAAATGTTCTAAAAAGTTGAAAGAGGTTGAAAAATATTGAAAATTTTGAAAGTGTTGAATAAACCGAAAAAGTTGAATGAGGTTGAAAAAATCGAAAGAAATTAAAAAAAGGTTGAAAAAGTCCTAAGAATATGGAAAATGTTAGAAATATTTGAAAAAGGTTGAAAAACTTAAAAAAATTTGAAAGTTTCGAAAAAAGTTCAATGAGGTTGAAAAGTCGAAAAAGTTAAATGACGTTGAAGAAGTTGAAACCATATGGAAAATGTTCAAAAGAGTTGAAAGAGGTTGAAAAATATTGAAAATGTTGAAAGTTGTTGAATAACTTGAAAAAAGTTGAATGAGTCGAAAAAATTGAAAGAAGTTGAGAAAGTCCAAAAAATATGGAAAATGTTAGAAATATTTGAAAGAGGTTCAAAAACTCTAAAAAAAGTTGAAAGTTTCGAGAAAAGTTGAATGAGGTAGAAAAGTCGAAAAAAGTTGAATGACGTTGAAAAAGTCGAAATGATATGGAAAATATTCTAAAAAGTTGAAAGCGGTCGAAAAATATTGAAAATGTTGAAAGTTGTTGAATAACTCGAAAAAAGTTGAATGAGGGTGATGAAGACGAAAAAATTTAAAGAAGTTGAAAACGTCCTAAAAATATGGAAAATGTAAGAAATGTTTGAAAGAGGTTGAAAAACTCTAAATAAGTTGAAAATCTCAAAAAAAGTTGAATGAGGTTGAAAAGTTGAATGACGTTGAAAAATTCGAAAAAATATGGAAAATATTCAAAAAAGAACTCTCCAAATCTCACGAACGGGAGTGGGGATCCAAATTTTCAAAAAAAAACCTCACGTAATTAATGCTTGCTGCATCAATGCCGTAACAACTGTTGCCATGCCGAATACGCACAGTTACGATGACGAGTCGTATGCAAACTTTCTACGACTTGAATGCACTCGGCACTGTCTCGTACTGAGCGCAGCATCGTTGCTACCGTGACATAATTTGTGTTATTGTTTTTGGCGGTGATGACAGAACTATGCTGACATAAAAATGGGCATAATTTGACATAGCCCAAAATTACAGAATGGTATGTAGAGTAATGATAGTAAAGAATTTTGGTGAAACTAGCCAATTAGGGTATGTTAAATATGTTGATGTTGATATGTTGATCGCAAATAGAAAAGATTCTTAGGCCAACATTACTGCCGGACAAATTGAAATTCAAGACATCTTCAAGACACACATACTATGTGTTACATTGAAGAAATCATTCGTATAGATAACACATAAAAAAGTTACCGTACAATAAAAACTCCAAACAAGTGCAGAGAAAGCTGCGTCTGCGACGTTGAGAAACAGTAAAAACTGCAAAACAAATAAAAACAACGTGCAGGGAATATAAAGATGTTAGAGTGGTTCAAATTAACTTCGCTTAAATATCGGAATCGCGGAAAACGGTACACATCACCGATGAGCTTAAACGTTTATATGAAATTGTTTACATGCAAATGGTTTGTAACGCTTTGACGCAAAATATACTGAACCGATTTTATTAGTTTCTTTTAAGCAACATATTTGTGCTAAAGAAGGCTATCGGTCACTTATTTTTTTATTTTTTGAAGTTAAATATATTATTTTTAAGGATTAAGTTTTTCCAAAACAAAAAATTATATACTCTCATAACATCTCATTCTATTTTCTCTCTTCAAAAGTAACAAAAAGAAAAGAAAAGCAATTGAAAGAGAGTTTGTTCTTTCAACTTCGAAGCCAAGTACAAAGGGTACAAATGCGAACAAAAATAACAATAATAACACAAAATTCAAAAAGCAGCATAAGCGAAAAATCAATTAATAATCTTTATGTGAGGTTTTGAAAAACTTAATCAAAAAAAAATATATTTAACTTCAAAAACGAAAAAAGTAGATAAGTAAGCAATAACCTTCCTTAACACAAATATGTTGCTTTAAAAAATAAATTATTAAAATCGGTGCAGTACATTTTGCGCCAAAGCGTTACATATGTACCATTTTCATGTAAGCAATTTTATATAAATATTCATAATAATTTTATCAAAAATATGATAAAAAATAACCCAAATCAATTGACAGTTGAAAACAGTGATTTCGATACTTATGTTCAGTGTTGCCCACTAAAAGCTAAAATAGAAAAAAACATAGTATGCCATAACCTTCAATAGCATAAATATGTTGTTTTAAAAAAGAAATAAATAAAATCAGTGCAATATATTTTGCGTCAAAGCGTTACAAAGCATTTACATGTAAGCAATTTTATATAAATAGCGTAGATATATACACTTGCTTAGAATAAATCCAAAAATAATAATTTTCGAGTTCAAGGTCATCGCTGACGTGTATCATTTTTCGACTAATTTCCAATTTCTTATATTTTATAGTTACAATGATAAAAGTGCTTTCAGACCCAAAAAAAGTATTTTCATGTTCATTGCGCTAAAGATAAACAAATTATTACATAAACAAATCTTATTAACTTTTTTAAAAATTTTTAACATTTAAACAATTTTTTTTTTTTAAACTACTCTAAAATAAAATACAAACACCCAAGATCTTTGAATGTAACAGCATTTTCATAAGAGTATTCTTGATTCTCTTTTCATTCTCAGTAATGCAATAGGCAAGAATATAAAACGAAAACAATACATTTTAACGGCATTGACCATAACTAGCAGAGTTGACCTATATTTTCTTCTTTCTTTCTTGTTAAACCATTTGAGGTTTAGAAACACGTTCGCCTTGTTTTACTAACATAGTTTGAACTTGTAAGATTTTAATACTATTAACAGCATAATAAATGTCTGTCTGTCTGTAACTTTTTACACGGAAGCGGCTCTGCGATTTTCCAAAAGGACGTAATCACAAAAAATTCAAAATCGTGTTTTTGCTCAATTATGAAGCATGCGACTAAACTACATGTCCCTATAAAATTTTTAAATCATGTGTCTAGTAAAAGCCGATTTTATTAACGAAATTCAAAATGGCCGTAACAACAATTGTCATGAATTTCATTTAGCAAATAAACGTACAGTGAGCGACAAAAGTCTACATACAACGCTCACTTTCTGCTAGATCGAGAATTCGAAAACATAACTGAAAAAAGTAATGATGCAGCTTTGTATTAAACCCTTTTTTTACTAGAAATGAACAAATAATAATTTTTCTTCAATACAAATTTAAAAAGTTATTTGAAAAAAACGATTGACCACACTGCATCAAATTTTTAATGTCACCATCGTATTCTCCGTCAAATTTTCTATCAATCAATTTTTGTCTAAGTCCGTGATGTTTGTAAAAGAACGTCCCATGTGTGTAAATTGGAACAAATCTTAATAAGCAAGCTTAATTCAATAACTTTCCAACCTACAGCGTTTTGACAATCAATTTAGGAAATTTGCATAACAATTCAAAAATTTTGTGCATTCAGGTGTGTGGTGACCAACATTTTTTCGATAATTTTCACTTTTACATAAGAGTTATCGACTGCATACCTTTTTTATTCCTAAGGCGCCTGCTACACGATCAATATCCAGTATCGCGATATTTATTGAACGTGTAGCATGCAATATTGATGGATCGTGATCCATATCGCAAAATAATTAAATATTTTGGAATCTGTATCGCGGATCGCAAATGTGTCAATAAATATTGAGCGTGTAGCACATTCTGTGTTTTCAGTTCGCGATCCGAAAACTTTAAAAAACTTTCTGAAAAGAAATAAAATAGCACATATGAAAAAAACCAATTTTACTTAATAAAAATGGAAAATAATAGTGAAAGCTAGTTTTTGCTGCCGGTAGAATCAGATTTAACATCCGATTTTCTTGCGACATCTTTTAATTGACGAACCACTCAAAATAAAAATCATATGAATACTGACACGATATATATTGAATGTGTAGCATTCGCGTGCGATCCATCAATCCATCAATATGGATCACGATCCAAATATCACAATATATATTGATCGTGTAGCAGGCGCCTAACAACTGAAACAACAACAGCGAAAGCGACAGACAAAAAAGAAACAGTGAATGTAATGTAAAAGTACCTGATTTCAAAAAAGCGTAAAAATTTCACATTTTTTTTTTTTTGGGATGGTGACGCCAAAGCCGTTTCCTATTGTGAAGGAAGCTGTAAAAACGAATGACAAGAAAAATAAGAAGAGATGAAGCGAAAGAGATCAAAATAGAGCCAGAGATGCTGTTTGTGAATACACACACACACTACAAAGCCAAACAATGGCTAAAATTTAGCCTAAGCATTGGTGGGGAAGACAGTCTGCTATACTATAATCAGTGTTGCCACAATTATTTTGGAAAAAAAAGCTAGACCACCTTAAAAAAAAGGCTAAAAAGGGCTAAATAAAATTTTTCAAGCTAGAAAAAAAAGGCTAGAATAAAATTTTTATAATCTTGTGTTTTTTTTTATTATGTGTACTCATAGTTCGCTTAAAATAACGAAGAAAAATTAGATTCAGATAGTAAATATTACGAATATTACTTATATGCAGTAGGTGATCATATTATTAGAGCCACTCCGTGTTCAGATTATTTTTCTCTGATCAGTCTTCGATTCATCTCCTGTCTGACAAATCAGAGTTTTTAAGTAGATTGATTGGGGAGAAGTACCGCAGTGACTATATTGTAAAATGAGTGAAACACCGTTTTAGCTTTATTGTGTGGTCTGTTATCAGCAGACAAGGTATTGACCGTTTGTAAATTGTAGAGGGCAAAACGAGATAAGACCAATTTCTCATGTTCTTAGACACAAATAGGCTTCCCCAAGTTGAGGAATGGTGACTTTTTGTTTATGGATGAATCTCTCCTTGTTACAAAGCTAAAATAAATCACGAAGTACCTGGAATATAAGCAAATTAAGGTTTTGAAATGGCATGGGAACAATTCAGACCTGAATCTTATAGAAGACCTTTGGGAGATGCTAAAGAGAAAAATTTCCAGGAATTTAATGAGCGGCAATCCATGAAGTGTTTAATAAACTGTGGCACAGAAGAGAAGAAATCTAAAAAAATTGGTTGGAATGCATATAAAGTATGCCTAGAAGAGCTAAAGAGATGATTGCTGCAATAGGCCGTTCAACAAGGTTTTTGACATATTTCCTTACAATTATTTTTAGACCTATAAATACTAACAGGAACACCTAACTTGTATTTTTATTTTATCAATTAGACCCCTTAGAAACAAGTAAATAAAGTTATTTGGACAATTTTTTAACTTTTATGTTTTTATCATGGTGTAAGTTGAAAAAATGTGTATTTTACGTAGTGGCTCTAATAATATGATCACCCACTGTATGTATGTATGTCAGTGATGGCATTTGGGTTTTGTGAAAATGTACTGAATCGAGACTTTAAATGTACTACTTTTTTGTCTTGAACACCCAATTTTCCTAAAATGCACGAAATTGTTCTAAAATTTACTATCAAAAAAAGAAAAAAAAGGTCCTCACTTTTCCCATCTCAAAAACCCTAGCAAAATTAGATATATTTCACAGTAAATTAATTACAAAATTTACACATTGCGCGATTATTTTCATTTACTAAAAAAACAAAAAAAAAACGTAATTAATATAATAGCATAATTATATTATATACAGTTAATTATTATAAATCTACTCATTGCGGTTATTTTCATTTACTAAGAAACAAAAAAAAAGTAAATATTAAAAATTCGCTAAAAATTTGGCGAATGTACTGAAAATGCCCCAAATGTACCGAATGTACTGAAAACTTGTCGAATGTACTGACAACGATTTTTCAGGACGCAAATGTACCGAAAAAAGTACAAATGTACCGAAAATGCCATCACTGATGTATGTATGTATGCAGGGCCGTCGAGAGGAAATTTGGGGCCGGAACTGAAAAGTATACGCGTAAAACCCGTATGATATGCGAAAATCATGTGTCTCTCAAAGACATCCAAAATATTTCTGTCATGTGATGTGTACGAATTTTAAAGACCTACATATGTATTTCTTGGGAATAAAAAAACTTAAAAATATGTATTTATATTTAAATAGTTTGTATGCAGAGTATTAATATCTTGAGTTTGTGAGTTTTCAATCAGTATTAATCAGGATATATTAAATTGATATACAGTCGTGGCCAACTACTTAATTAGAAACAGTTAGTCCTCTTAGCTTTTACTACATTTAGAAACAAATTTTTCAGGGACCGGTTGTTTTGTTATAATACAAACGCCCTCATGTATTTGCTGTTGGTTTTATTGAAGAAGTGACTTTTGGCTGAAGTAAAAATCAAGAGAAGTGCATAATTTGCAGGACAACTAATTAGAAACAATAAGTTGTGTTCAAGTCAGTAGCAAATTTGACCTTGAATTAATTTTACTGGTAAGTTATTAATCAGACAAACACCCCAGTTGGGGATAAGTTAATTTACTGAGTTTCAGATACTTTTGAAGTGAGAAAACCATGAATTTGTGACCCAGCAACCCGAAGATCGATTATCGATTTTAACGTCAAAATGTTATACCGATCTATTGCCACCCACTTTGGTTGCTCAGTTAAGAAAGTTTATGGTGATATTAAACACTTCACCACTTTTAAATCGACAGAATACGTGCCAACAAAAAAAAACGACCTTGTAAAACAATGGGGAGAACGGATGCAAACATTTCTTGAATGGCTATATTAGACCCCAAAATAGCCCCTAGGGGGATTTAACCCCTTATTTTGGATCAGACTGATACTACGATATCCACTCTTACTGTAAAGAGACGTTTGGTTGAATCTGGGCTACCTTGCAAACTCAATCCATCTTTTTTGTCTTCATGCGTGAAACTTATTATTAGGTAAAATAGTTTTTCCGGTAATTTAATTTATAAAAAAATTCAAGTGTGATAATCCTCAAAGTTGTATTTTTCTTTTATTTCGGATTAGATAATTATGGATAGTTACAATGATTATAGTGATTCAGCAGATGTTGAAGAAAATTTTTGTTTTATTTGTAAAAAACTTGAACTTCGGAGAAGCAATGATGTAAGTTTTATTGTTGAAACTAATAGAGGTTTGGCCTTATTGTTGTCCAGTGATTCTCTAAGTCACATCAAGTTTTTAGTTTATGGCATCAGAAATTCAAATCAAAAAAATTATTTCAAATCCATTCACTATAGCTGTAGAAATTCATAAGAGATAACTTTATAACAAAAAATAAATAAAATACATAAGAAATCAATTCCACACAAATCATAATACAGAATAAAAGCACAAGATACATCTACGCTGTATACAATCATTGCACAGAGTTCCTGGAAATGCATGGCTACTTAGATTACTTTCAACTTTTAAAGTTCAAAAAATTTGCCAAAATTCTTCGAAAAATGCTCAAAAAATTTTTAAGCTCTATAATTGCAACCAAAAGTTGCTTTTATAAAGTAACACGTGGTAGCTTAGAAGAGGTTGCGTTTATTGGAAAGTTGCTTTTATCGGAGTTGCTTTTATCAAGATTCTACTGTAATTTACTGATTATTTACCAAAACCTTATTGTACCTATTCTAGATCCCGTCAATTTTTATCATTTTAATAAAACATTTTCATCTCATTCTTTCGCAGTTTCACTGCTACCGCGTGTGAACTGCACACATGTTTTTTTTCATTTTCCTTACCACTAACAAACAAAAACATTTACGTTTACACATTTAGGATAATCTACAGTGTAGATTCTATACATACCAAAATATGTGGGATCTTTTTTGTTATATCTCGAAAATTCCAGTTATAGAGTTTTCGACTTATGGAGGACTTCGATTTAAGCGAATTTTGTCAGGAAGTGTTCGACTTGTAGAGGTTAAGATTTATTCCACCTAATGATGTACATTGTCGGAATATTCTTACAGTCAGTATCTTATTTTTCTTCGAGCAATAGAGGTAATTCATTTCAAATAATCGACTTGTAAAGGTTGTAAAATCAAACATTGCTATGTCGAGGGAAAATATGTACGGAATTTATTTGTAGGGACTCACTAATTATTCGACTTATAGAGATTTCGAGCAATGGAGGTTTTGGGGCTTGAAGGAAAGGGAACACAACATTTTTTCGAGTTTGGGAGGTTTTCGATTTATCAAGGATCGACTTAAAGAGGTTCCACTGTATTTATCTTAAATTAAAGGCCATTAACGGCTTTCGTGTCCAATTAACGGATTAACAGCCTCCCCCGCGGTCAACGGCTTTACCATTCATTTAACGGCCTGACCGCTTCATTAACGGCCACCTGGCAACCCAGATTACTACTTAGTTCATTAAATGTGAAAAAACAACAAAAAGAGCAGAATTACTAAATTTTTGTCAGTATTTTTGCTCATTCTGTGCAAATTTTTTTGGTGTCTGACAGCTACATACATATGTATTTACATACATTAAGGGGGCAGGGGCAGTCATGGCCATGAAAATTAAAGCATTTTCAATAAGTTTTTTTTGTATTAATTTAATTTATTTAATAAAAGTGATAATATGGAATTATTACATTATGTCTCAACTTGACTTGACGAAAGTTTAAAAAAAAATATCAAAAATAAAAAAAGTTATAGCTGGCTGTGTTGGACCCTGTCCCAAACAGAGTGTCTTGCGGTGACCATCACAAATCCTTGGAAAATCTAAAATCAATCGGATAAGAAAAAAAGTTAGTTAAATAAATAATCTAAGGCCTGGTCGAATTTTTTTTTTCTTTTGTTTAAATCAACAAAATGGAGGCCTCAGGAATATTTACCTCCAGATTTTCGGTAAAAAACCAACAATCTATTAAAAAAAAAAAAAATGCTTCGATCAGGCACTAGCTTTTTATATTTTTCAAAAACTGTATAAATTTTCTTGAAATCTGTCGAGCCGTTTTCGAGTTACAGTGGTCACCGGTTCCGAAAACATAGTTTTGAGAAAAACGAATTTAAAGTTTTACACTCGGTACACTTACTACCGAGAGCCCTTTGGTTATTGCCGAATAACTCCAAAAGCAGTTGTCGGATTGACTTCAAATTTTCAGGATATATTTTTAAGATAATATACTGTTATGAAATTTCCTGCCCCTTTGACAATAATTTCAATCTCTTATACTTTTCCGAGTTCGATCACTGGATTGCGTAACAATCAAGAAAAACGCAGTCTTTATTTAATTATAAAATGGTTTATTTAAATCACAAACGTTAGTTTTTACACAGTACAATTGTTTATTTCTTCTTTACATTCAAATTGTATACACAAACGTTTTACTTTATTACTTAAAATCCACTGTATCACTTTATTACATAAAATCCACTGTGTCACTTTAGTACTTAAATTCAAATGTTCAACTGTCTCACTTAAGATCCACTGTGTTCAACTGTTCAATATCAACTGTGTTTCGGCTGCTCAGATGACAGCCTTTTATACTAAAGTCACCACTTTCTCGAAATATCCACCACCATCCAGAATGCGATTTCCGGTACCTTCTAGATACTGCACTGATGCTCTAACTTTATCGTTTATAGTACAGAAAACACACTAAGTGCCGCTAGATGGTGTTATTTTTCTACGGTGAGTGATGCTAGCTAGTACAGAAACCACTTGAAAATGCCGCTAGATGGTGTTATTTTTCTACGGTAGTGATGATAGCTAGTATCGTCTAATCTTTATTTCGATAATTTTATGGCATAAAGCAAATTTCGCTACAATACTTTAAGAAAATGCAAAAAAATCGATTTCTCAAAAATCATGACTGCCCCCTTAACACATCGAGGACGAAGCCGATTTTGCTTATGTTTCCCCAGGGACCACGTTTTTTTCGCTAAAAACCACATTGAGTAGTCCAATTTTATGCTTAAAATTTTCTGCCAAAAAATAAGGCTACTAGGCAGCGTTGCCAGAAAAGATATTTTGAATGGGGCCATTTTGGGGTGATGGTAAGAAAGGAATGTCTGACAGTAAGCCAAAACACAATACTGACTTATGGGCTGCCATTAACCCTAGGAGGTTCAGGGATTTTTTGACGCTAACTGGTACAACTAGGTCTGCACAGACCTATATGGGATTTGTATGGAAATACACAGGCAGGTGTCTTAACAGTATGTGTGAATGTGAGTTAAGTGCTAGGAAAAAGAAAGTGAACAATAAAAACATGTTTTTACATGTTCTAGGTAATAATTTACCAAATTTTATTTATCATAGGTAAAAAAATAAAGGTTAGACACAGCATTCAAGGCACGCGTAGTTGGCATGTGAATGTTGTAGACACACCGGTTTTTTGCAATACATGCAATGAAATCGAGTTTTCCGTTGCCTTTTATCCGATTTATAGCACAGCAAGCACGATGGTCGAGTTGCAGAGGAAATGGCATGGGCTGGTTGATTATCTATCGGTGGGGATATAGCCACCTGCGGAAAAAAGTTTGAACAATTGATTCTGAAATTTGAATTGCATAAATGAAATACTTACCTCTACACCGAATAACGCCATTGCCTGTTTGACGTGTTGAAAACCTCGTACAATGGGATTCGTTGCTCTCTGTTCCATGTGAGGGAGCACCAGCTGTTCTGCCAATTCCATAAGAAAGACACGCCTTCGGTCGTTCCTCTTGACATGCCCCAATTTGTCATGAATAATAAATGCAGCTAAGCCCGCCACGTCCAACATGTTATAGAACAGAGCTAACGGCCATCGGTTTGTGCCCCGTTTGCACGTGTATCCGCCAACCATCTGGTCCATGGTGTCCACTCCTGATTTATACATATTGTAGTCCAGAATTTGAAATGGTTTCTGCGATGGGTTCGATGAGTCGACGGTGCAATTGTAATGTTCGGTCGAGATGAGAACGACAACTTTTTTCTTTTTTGGCACATATGAGCATAACGCGATATTATTGTTGTGGTAACCGAATACTGTGCTGAATACATCTCGTTTTGGATCCAGCATCTCTTTCGGTATGCAGGCTTTGTTTTTGCGCATTGTGCCTACATATGCCAACTGTTTTGTCATCAAAGCCGTGGCCAAATCATAAGACGAGAAGAAATTATCGGCATATATTGTTCGTCCAGAACCGACGTATTTTTCGACCAATTTCAAAACAATGTTTTCGCCTTGATTTACCGCACGCTCTTTATTTGGCTGTTTTCCAACATATATTATCCCTTTCAGTGGGTAATTGGAATTGGCGTCACAAATCCACCAAATTTTTATTCCATATTTGGCTGGTTTTGACGGTATATACTGGGTGAAGCGCGTGCGGCCTCGGTACGGGAACAACTGCTCATCAATAGTTATCTGGGCACCCGGCACATATAGACGTTCTAAGTTCTTCTTGAGCATGATCCAAATGTCGTCAATGGCTGCTGATTTACTTTCTAATAGTCGAGCGTCCATCATATCATCATCGTTACTAAATGCTGATGCCATTTACCGTTTGTTTTTGTGGAAAAAACCCAAATAAATTCACTTCAACAAAAACTAACAGATGTTTACACTATAAACGCTGTTGCTACACTAACTTCTGCACAGACCTTCTCAGTCCGTATGATCCATTTCGTCTGTAAAGACGAATAAAACCGAACACAAACAGATAAGCAGTCTAATTTTGTGCTCATTAGGTTCTCCGTAGCTACTTCTAGGAAGTCATGGACGCATTCCTCTCTAACATGCAAAATAAAAAAGTTGTACTCACATTCATATATATAGGTCTGCACAGACCTGGTAGGTACGTATGAACCATTTCGTTTGTAAAAACGAATAAAACCGAACACAAACAGATAAGCAGTCTGATTTTGTGATCATTGGGTTCTCCGTAGCCGCTTTTAGGAAGTCATGGACGGATTTGTCTCTAACACGCAAAAAAAAAAAGTTATACACACATTTATATGCAAAAGGTCTGCACAGACCTGGTTGAACCTCCTAGGGTTAAACATTCCTGGAAGGCGATCCCTGAAGAAAGCATCAAAAACTGATGGACTTAATGTAATCGTAATCATAGAAACATGCATCAAACTATTAAGATAATGTGTATTTAATATAAAACTTAGTCTTAAGTCATAAATAATTAAAAAACTACTCAAAGCTTTTCAAGAAAATTCTTTATATTATGTGATCTGCTCGGTGTTATTTTTCTGACTGTCGAATATTGGCATTTATAAGCATTATCGAGGAAAGTAATGTGTCGCACGTTTTCGTGCGACATTGTCCTCAACGTGTTAAGGTGGTTCTATTTAGATTTTTTCCGAAAATCAAATGCGAAGCCATCCCAATCGGTTCGAAACAGGATAAAAAAATTTAAAAAGTTTATTAAATATTTTTATCTTTAACCTTTACTGACCCTATTTCAAAGTGAAATTTGATTTAAGCGAAAATCAAATGCGACGCCCTCTAAATCGGTTCGAAACAGAAAATAAGAAATTTAAAAGTTAATTTAAAATTTTTATCTTTAACCCTTACTTACCCTATTTCAATGTGATATTTGGCCTAAGAAACCAGTTTGTTCATTATTTTTTGTATATAATACGCTTAGATAAGAAAAAATTAGTAACAAATAACAAATTGAATTGAGAGCAATTAATTGGGCTTTCTTAATACATACTGCAAAAAAAATTACAAATTATTAATACAATTTTTAGAGAAAATAACGGTTATTTGAAAAAAAATCTTAAAAAATTTTTAAAAGCAGCCATATCACAAAATATGTGGAAATAATTTCAAACTTTTATGCACCAATTTTATAGACTGTAAAATAATCTGCCATATGACATAAAAATATTTAAAATCTATTAAGGAATACCCAACTTATACTGATTTTTACATAAGCTATATTCGGAACTTTCCATGACTATATCTCGGAAACTAGATGCGAACGACAGATATTTTTGATATATTCTTTTTTAAAATTTAAAACCACGTAAGCGAAATTGGTTAAAAAAATGGCGTCCAAACCAAACTTCACATTGAAATAGGGTCAGTAAGGGTCAGTGTCTCCAATGACACGGTAATTACGGTAGATCTACCGTAACCTAGCCCAATCTACCGTCTAACGTAAACATCCATGACCGTGTCGTATTTCACCGTAATTTCGCTTAAGAATCACCAAGCGGCTTTTTTTTAGTTTTATTGTGTTTACCGAATCGTTGTTTCGCAGCTTAAAACTAAGTGGTAAAAAGGAACTTTAATTGGCAATAGTTTTAAATTTTTAACACACTTTTCAATTGTGTTTTTTCTCGTTATTATAATAAGTACCTAGAGACCGACCATTAATCGGTTAAAAATTTAAATAAAAATTAGTCAAAGTACTTTATTTACTGTAAAACCTAGCTTTATTTATAATTATTAGTTTTATACTTGTTCATTACATTTCGTTAGGAAACACTCTAGGAATGGTAATATACATATAAACTTTTTGCTACAATCCGAAGTACCACTCCTACTAATTAAATTTTACCAAATGTTCGTTGGCCACGTTGGTGCAAATACTTACATACTTAATTTTAAACGAATCCGCAAAAATCCAAAAATCGCACGCACCGCAAAATGTAATCAGGTGCGATAAGTTTTTGCATCAACGTGGCCTATAGCTGTTATAGTGCAATTCTATAAAAACTGCACGCAAGCCACAAAATTGCGATTTTCACTCACCTCGGTGACTCCAAGTGACCCAAAGTAACTCGGAGTGAACCGCCTCGACGAGTGGTCACTTATAGAGAGACTACCTCCGGTATATTCCAAAGAACGAGGAAAATATCCAAAGCAATAAAATCCAAATAATCGCGCGCACCGGAAAACATAATTAGGTGCGATATATTTCTGTAGCAACGTGGTCTATAGGTGTTCTAGTGCAATTCTACAAAAATCGCACGCAAACCACAAAATCGCAATTTTCACTCACGTCGGTAACTCCAAGTGACCGAAAGTGACTCGGGGTGTTGCCTCGATGAGTTGTCACTTATGGAGTGACTACCTCCGGTATATTCCAATGAACAAGGAAAATATCCTTACAGCAACAAATTCCGAAAATCGCTCAGGACGCACTAAGTGGTCAAATATTAAAAATTACCACTTCAACATTAACACTACACCACTGTAATTAAAAGTTTATTGGAACAAAAAAAAATTTCGCGAAAATGGGTCGAAAACGGTCCTTTCCAGTGTCCGGAGTCACCCTCAGGGATGTCCAAAACAATTTTTCCAGCTTTCTCTATCGATTGGAACAAAAAATTAAAAAAAAATTTTCACATAGTACACTAAATAAATATAACATTTAACGTTTTTCGTATGTATGGGACGTGCCACGCCCACTTACGCAATCCCGTTGTAATTCATATTATTCCAATGCTTATAATAATCGACACTTCTACAGCAAATTTAAAGACAATTACTCTTATAATACACCAAATATAACACAAAACGTTCTTTGCTTGTATGGGAGGTGCCACGCCCACTAATGCAATCCCTTCTAAATACATTTAATTTCAAAGCTTATAGTAACCGAAAACTTAGCACCAAATTTTAAAAAAATTACTCCCATAGCACACTAAATATAACATTTTACATTTTTTGTTTGTATAGGAGGTGCCACGCCCACAGGTTCTAATGCGCCCATTTTTAGTCATGAGATACCTTACAACGAGTATATCTACCATGTTAAATTTCATAACGACTGCATTATTAGTTCTCTTCTCATAACGTTTATAAATATTGTGGGCTGTGCCATGCCCTTTAACGATTTTTGCCAGTATAGTGTTATAGCATGTTATAATTACTGCTTTAAGTGGTATTATCTTTAAAATTTTTATGAAAATCGTCGGTGCCGTTTTCGAGTAATATTCGATCAAAATTTTCAATTATTGAAAACTGTCACGCCCACTTTTTCGATTCCGCCCACTTTTGGCAAAGTTTAAGATATTTATGAACCAAATTTCATTACAATATCTTGTATGATTCGCGAGATATGACGTTATAAAAATTAAAGCTTAGGGCTGTGCCACGCCCCTGTTATAGTCTTTAAAAACTTTAAATCTACCTCGATCTTAATTTGATTAACATATGCACCTAATCTCTAAATTTTATCAAAATCGCTGCAGCAGTTTTCGAAATAAGATTCAGTCATATTATACAATTATTACTCGTTTAATAACACTGTAGGGACTTCAAAAAGACACACAAAAACGCCGAGACGCCCCAACTTAATTTTTGGTCGTAGAATACGGTGGCACACTCAGTTTTTCAAAATCAGTTCAAAATCACGAGATATTTGCGATTGACATTTTGTCACTTTTAAACCCTTGTTTTAGCTATATCTTTCTTATAAATGTATAAAAACACATCGAAATCAAACGAAATTCGGTACATACGTTTATATGAATCCAAGGACTAGACCTATTGAATTTTTCGGCATACGCCCGAAATTACGCCCACCTCCTATATCACCCATAATAGTGAAAACTTAATAATTGGTCTTTGGTAATTGGTAATTGGTAATTGTATGTATGTGCTATAGTTATAAAATTTGTTATGTGTGTATGAAGCATCAATATCCATCTGAAAACCGAAATGGGTGTAATCCGACTACGCTCACGCCTACCTCCCTTACCATCTACAATAGTGCTTGCTTAATAATAGAGCTTATATATGTATGAGCTAAGGAGAAAAAAATTGGTATGTGTGTCTAGCATAAATTTTCAGTTGGGTACCAAACATGGGCGTGATTATTTGAAACTATTTTCCGCAATTTCCCATCAAAAGCCCATAGTTCAACGATAAAACATGAAAAACGTAACCTGAAATTTTTATTAAAACTAATTAATAAATGTTTCTTTGTTGAAAACGTCATCGGAACGTCAATACCATAATATATATTTCAACGATTAGTGAAAAAAATATTTATAAAAATGAACGACAAAGAATGCAAAGACCATCGTGAAAAATTAAATCAATTTTGTTTTGTGTGTGGTAAATATACACCAATAAAACACCGAAGGCGTTTGGTCCAAGATGCACTGAAAGCCTACAACAATGAAAATTCGAGTTTATACTTCATATTAAAATACGTAAATTTATTTACTCAGAACGATCTTCTTTTGTGTACAGAGGTGTGCCCATGTACCTGTTCCACACAGTGATCCATTGCCTGTTCCAATACATCCATCAATACTTGACGATACGAGCTACGATGCACAATCGCAAACTGCTGTAACAGAAAATGTGCTATGTAAAAATCGGACTCCAAATTATCGCGTATTCATCGACAATATGACGCATGCATTTGAAGTATTGGACGTACATATGTCGATGAAAATACATATTTTGCATGCCCATTTCGATTTTTATGAGAAGCAGTTACCAACAGAATCGGATGAAGCTGGCGAACGATTCCATCAAACAATCATGACCGGTTTTCTGGCAAAAGATTCGATTCGATGCTTGCTGATTTCTGTTGGTCAATCGCCATACAAGAATAAAAGTGACAAAATATCAATCGCGAATGTCTTGAGCATTTGATCTAATTGGAAAAAACTGATTATGCCACCGTATTCTACGGTCTAAAATTCAGTTGGAGTGCCTCGGCGATTTTGAGTGGTCTCTACAGTATTAACAAATGATAAATAATTTAATTTCAAAACATATTTCAATGTCTTTTTCTTCAAAAACGAGAAAAATATATTAAAAAAGGTTCAAAAAATGACTTAATTTCAATCGCGAATATCTCGAGATTTTGATCTGATTTTGAAAAACTGAGTATGCCACTACATTCTACGACCAAAAAATAAGTTGACTTGTATCGGCGTTTTTGTGTGTCTTTTCAAAAGTTGGAAATTTACCTACAGTGTAATAGAAGATTTGAAAATTCAGATTGCAGAATTAATTGATTTGTAATCATCGTCTGTCTGTCTGTCTGTCTGTCTGTCTGTCTGTCTGTCTGTCTGTCTGTCTGTCTGTCTGTCTGTCTGTCTGTCTGTCTGTCTGTCTGTCTGTCTGTCTGTCTGTCTGTCTGTCTGTCTGTCTGTCTGTCTGTCTGTCTGTCTGTCTGTCTGTCTGTCTGTCTGTCTGTCTGTCTGTCTGTCTGTCTGTCTGTCTGTCTGTCTGTCTGTCTGTCTGTCTGTCTGTCTGTCTGTCTGTCTGTCTGTCTGTCTGTCTGTCTGTCTGTCTGTCTGTCTGTCTGTCTGTCTGTCTGTCTGTCTGTCTGTCTGTCTGTCTGTCTGTCTGTCTGTCTGTCTGTCTGTCTGTCTGTCTGTCTGTCTGTCTGTCTGTCTGTCTGTCTGTCTGTCTGTCTGTCTGTCTGTCTGTCTGTCTGTCTGTCTGTCTGTCTGTCTGTCTGTCTGTCTGTCTGTCTGTCTGTCTGTCTGTCTGTCTGTCTGTCTGTCTGTCTGTCTGTCTGTCTGTCTGTCTGTCTGTCTGTCTGTCTGTCTGTCTGTCTGTCTGTC